>OZ007510.1:11237697-11597812 GCA_963931865.1 Axinella damicornis
CCATACTGCTCATACTCTGCCGCTTGTGTGTGGGGGTCGCTGATTCGGTTGGATTGTAGATTGAGTAGCTGTTCGCTGCTTGCTAGCTCTTTGCTGCTTGCTTTGGTTTGAGCTCACTGCTTCAGACTCACGTGATCCTGGAGACCTACCACGTATGCGTACTAACCTCTCCCTTTCCTGGCTCACCTCGACTGTTAACTTAGTTTGTACCGTGGGAAGCCTTTATTATCAAAGGCACCGACAGGACATTATATGCTGAAGAGCCCGCGCAAACTGTACATCCGGTGAAATATACATATTGCCCGGTGCAATATGTATATTACACTGCCATACTTATCACATGCAAGTTCAAGTGATTGTCTGCCCGAATGATGATATACAAGTTCTCAAAGATCAAGCAACTCATATACACAGCTCAGTGTACATGTACATACCAGGTCTACCTAAACTCAGCTAGGATAGTAGTCCCAGTTAAAGTCGGCTACTATTTTATCAAAGTTGTTGACATCTTTCCTGGGTTGATGTTCACGGTCACCGAACAGTTCCCAAACAACTGCGCAAAACCAGGAACTGCAGGGGCTGGAGTTGCAGACACAGTAGCCTTGCATGGTTCCAGCTCTGGCTCTTTCGTAGTAGCTCCTATTCACTGATAAAACGGCAAACGAAACGGTTCAACTCACTGACGTCAGGATTTTCAAGCAAATTCTCGGGGCACATTTCGGTAGAACAGTCCCTGTTTCTAGTCAGCCTCCACTCCCGAAAAACTGCCATAGCCCAGCAGTATTCTTCTGCGTATTGGGCAGCACATAGCCCTTTGAGATCCTCCTTTCTTTGTCACTCTTGGGCTTCTGGAATCTCTCAGGCAACACTTCCTTCTTGCCTTTAGCAATCTTGGCCTTCTTCAAAGGCTGAAAATCATCGTTCTCTTTATCGGCCACTCCAGCGCTCCAAAATAGCTAGCTAGCCAGCTCAGTTCTCACTCGAAACTCGACCTCAAAAGTAATTTACCGCCGTTTGACGTCATACAGTGTAGTTGCTAAGCAGCTGCCACAGTTACTAAGCAACTGTGCAGACGTCATCGTTTAAACCGGTTCATACTGGTACAAACTAGTTAGACCATACCTGTTCCTCGGGTTTTATCGGAAATACAATATTCAGTAAGACCTCGGTCTTATTGAATATTGCTTCGTGTATTTCCGATAAACCCTCGCAGGCATGGTCTAACTAGTACTTAACCAAGGTTAAACTTCATTTTAATGAACCAATATTGTGTACTGTACATGAATTCATGTCCAACTAAATTTGTCTTCTTGCAGTGGGCTGACACTGCTGGTGGAGATGTAAGTTGCAACTACCCTTGAAACATGTACAAGCAGAAACAGTAGACACATCTCTTACTCATCTCTCAACCCTCTCCTCTCCGCCACATCCTCCTGCTTCTCACCCATCCTCTCCTCCACCTTCCAACCCTCCCCTCCTCCCAAACCTTCCCCTCCTCCTCTCCACCTTACAACCCTTCCAACCCTCCCCTCCTCCTCTCCACCTTCCAACCCTCCCCTCCTCGACCCTCCCTGTCCACCTCCCACCCCCCAGTGGGGTGCAGACGTTGGAGGCACTGCTCCCATTGTTCCAGGTGGTGCGCCCACTGCTGGTGGGATGACGACCACTGGCACAGGAATAGCCACCGGTGCTGCAACAACCACCCCAGGGTTCATGGCAGGTGACCAGGACTGGAGCGTGGGCCCGACTACCTCCACCAAGGACTGGGCTGATGACACAGGAGATTGGGGCAATACCGAGCCCAAGGTAGAAATAGTGTTGTGCATAGCTTTCAAGTTTCCACACCCACCTGTATGCATTGGGTTGTGGTTTCAATTACTAGTTCACCTAAGCTACAATCATCGTCCCATCTTTCTGGCATGGGTACAGATATTTGCAGATCACTTGTCGCGTGCGTGAACGAAGGATTTCGAATTGTCCAATGAAATGACCGAAATTCATGTGACTGCCATAGAATCAGTGCAACGAGGCGCGTTCAAGATGTAGCTTCAGAACTCGTTCAAGATGTTGATTCGTTACATTCGCTCAGCAATCGAGCTGCGCCGTTCTTCTGCACGGAAGGGCTCACATTTCATGTAACTGTAAACCGTTCTGTGTATCATTGCTGCACGGTCCTCTCGCTCACCTGAAACTTGTAAGTTGCTGTATATTTTGAGGACTCACTTTTTGCTGCGGGTTTGGCAAAAACTGGAGATGTCTCTCCATCCCTTAGCCTTGGGCCTTGGTCACGTGTGACTAATTATTTCATTGGACGGTTTAAAATCCTTCCGTTCCTGCACGCGACAAGTGACCTGCAAACATCTGTAGATGCCTGGGAACAAGGCCATGACTCTGTCAACCTATGTTACCTGTTAGATGTAGTTGCTGACCTGCTATTTCTTATTATGTCATTTCTTTCCTGTAGGCCACAAGTGGAAAGTGGTGAAGCAACTTCTGGACATTTTTGGCATGAGTACATGTAGTAATAATCTTCTTGTATATGAAAATCATTTTGGTATAATGATGACAAATGGGGTAGGATGTTTGGACTGATTTTCCCCAACTGATGTTTGTTTGCACGCCCAGTCCCTAGCCTCGTTCCCAGGCCGTTTATGGCCTGGGAACGAGGCTAGCCCAGTCCCCAGAGTACAAGTGTCTAAATCTAAAGTACCTTTGAATGTGAGTGTGTAAGTTAATAGCCCGTGTGACCTCGTCCTACCCCATCCATGTATAAAATAGCTGGTGGTCTTGGTCACCCAGAAGAGATTTATTTTTTGGAGCGGATCTGCTGCCCATGCAGGAGGTTCTCGAGCTGATACCTAGCTAGCTCAATGAAAGTGGTTTCATGCACGCTGGTCATGGTTCAACCATCAGGAACATGAAGGGTGACTAGAACTGATCACCTGAAAAGGAGCTTTAGTAAACTGAAAAGTTTTAGTCAACCAAACTGCTGATAATCTGATACCAGTTGCACGTCCTTGGCCTCTTCCCCAAATCTGCATGCATCTTACCTTTATATTTTACAGTGCATGCATTGATAGGACCTATAGCTTACTGACAAGCTGACTATACTTGTGCATGGTTGCAGATCATGATCTGATCACCACTTCCTATATATAGCTACAGTCACATGCAGCTAAATACACAGTGTACATTGCTTCATAATTAGCTACTACTGATATTGCATGCTCAACAATCAAAATATAGATCTATGCATGCACAGCACATCCACTGATCCAGCCAGTTGCACCTTCAACCTCACGCATCAGCCATGCATGCATGTATATACAGTGCATGTAGCTACTAGCCATCAGCGTATACCCATTGGCATGCATGCGCCACGTACTGTATTTATGTATAATTATAATATAGCTTATCGATCTTTCGACATCAATGTTAAAGTCATGAGATTACATTCATGGTCCTATAGGAATTCGAATTTGGCTATGATTCACATTCCGTTCAAAGTGCATGGAACCTCCTACAGTGCTAGCTTGCAGCTTGGAACTAGTTCTGATCTCTAATGCAGAGCATCATGAAACTTGTGAGTGTGTTCTTGTTTCTGCTGATTACTGGGATCTGCAAAGGTCACAGCAATGTGAGTGTTCTCCAGCTGCTGGTTGTTCTGAATGTTCAAGGTGGACATGGTGTTCCAAGATGGGACAGGGGAACTGAGATCCTCCCAGCTGCCCAGCTGGCTGTGGAGAGGATCAATGAAGACCTCAGCTTCCTACCTGAGTATCACCTGGAAATTGTGCCAGTGGACACAGGGACATGCACCAGTGATTTCAACAGTGAGGCTAGTGCTGTTATAAACTTTATTCATCAGATCACTCAAGAAGAACAGCACGTAGTTGGAGTTGTAGGGCTGTTTTGCACCAGTGTGGCTCAGCTGATATCACCACTAGCTGGACACAGAGGAATTAGTCTCCTACAGATTGCTGGATCAGCATCACCTGTCCTTCGCAACAATGAGAAGTATCCATACCTTTGGCACATGACACCCTCATCTACTGCATATGTTGAAGCTGTGTACAGGATGATGGATGAATTTGGATGGACCAATATTGCAGTAATCGGTGGTGCAGATGGTATATATTTCCACACTGCGATAGCATTTGGCCAGTATTGTAGTCAAGGTGGAAACACCTCTCAATCTGTGGATGTATCTTTGCTCATTCTGGATGGGCACGTTTCATCTGTACTAAAGAGCTTGAAGCAATCAAGGAAGAGGATTGTTTTTGCTTCAGTTGAAGCTACAGTAGCAGTCGAGATCATCTGCCTAGCTTATCAAGAAGACATGACTTGGCCAAACTATGTCTGGATATTCCCTGACCATTACATCGAAGACCTGCTGTTTTATGCAAATGATGTGTGTGATGGTGAGATTCTGAGGAGTGCACTGGAAAGAGTGTACCTCCTCCATTTTCATCTCAGTTCCAGTAACGCTACCCTGACACCAAATCCGTACGTAAATGTGATGCACGATTCAATACAAGCTTTTGCACTTGCCCTTAACATGACGATGGTCCATCTCCAAGCAATGAATTTGACACTGGAAGACTATCACCTGGGAAAATCTGACATTACAGATATACTTCAAAACGAAATGATGAGTTTGTCGTTTACTGGTGTTCTTGGCCGTGTGGAATTTGACAACAATCGAGAACGTCAGACAAGAGTGGATATTATTCAAATCAGAAATGGAAGTGCCTTGCTAGTAGGAAATTATGATCCAGTTTCAAGGGAGACGGTGCTTGAGAACTACAGCAACCCTATGGATGATATGCTGAACAACGAAATACCTCGGATTTACATCCACTCTCCATTGCCACTGACTGTGCTACTGTCTACTGTGACTGGGGTGTGCATCATTCTGACAACTATTGTTCTTGCTCTGTTTCTCTACTACCGCAAGGCAGTTGAAGTCAAAGCCACAAGCCTACCACTCAGTCTTCTTATGATTTTGGGATGCTACCTCCTATTCATGAGCACCTTGTTCCACACTGTCTCTGATGCAATTGTTAACCATGGTCCCTTCTTCTGCAATGCTGTCATATGGTGTGCTGGATTGGGAATTCATTTCATTTTTGGTGCAGTGCTTGTGAGAATGCTTCGAATTTACCGCATATTTGGATTCTTTCGGAAAATGGGAGGAAAACGATGGTCGGATTGGTTTTTGTGCATTGTAGTTTTCTCCATAGTGGGGGCTGAGGCTATGCTTCTGCTCGTATGGTTAGTGGCTGATGTGTTAACTGTCAGAGATGTTGAGACGTTCCAAGCAACAGCCTCACCACCGCACTATGAAGTTGTGCAATTCTGTTACAGTGAATACCTTGGGGTTTGGACTATTGTGGTTTTTGGAGAAGTGGGAGTATTGATATCAGTGGTTGCCTTTCTTGCATTCAAGACCAGAAAAATCCGGCAAAAACATTTTAAAGACACAAAAAAGGTGAATATATACCTATTCATGATGATAATGCTGATATGTGTTCTTATTCCATTCTGGTTTGTGCTGAGAGCTGTTAAGGATAACGCTGCAAGCATTGTCGTTCTGTATCTTGGTTATGGTGGAACTGCAACCCTCTGCCAACTTTTGCTGTTTGTTCCGAAAGTCTTGCCACCCCTTATAAGGGATATACTCCCGAAAATGCCAGAAGAGAGGCTCAGAAGTCGTGCAATAGCTACTGTATCAACATTCAGATATTTTAGTTTGAAAGCACACAGTTAAGTTTCAGTTGGGTTGACTATCAAGCCATAGTGTCCTTGACATATGCGTGGCTTTGTCGTCGTGCCATTCCCACGATATCAGTTTTGTATCAGATTCTGCAATTCCTCAACTATTGCTATATGTGTTACAGTGTTTGTTATCAATGATGTATGCATTATGCAAGAACTTTGCTTGACATAATCATTGTACATATTTGCAGCAAGAGCAATCTATGTCTGCATCGCATTGTGTATTCAGTCAACTGATTCATATCACTATGTACAGTGTCGGCGAACACCTAGTCAAGTTGCCTAACGCTGTTTATATATACATGAGTGCAGTGTCACATCTTTAAATTTCTTGTGGTGGGTAATTACATACTGATTAGAATCCAGAGTCCATGGCAAATCCTGACCATTTGCTGATCTATCACATACTGGTAGATAATATTGCCTGCAGCAAATTCCAACCAAGGTTAGCTATATAGTTTGACCTCCTAATTGGTCTGCATGCATTCTGATATCTTTCTGCTACTGACACTTCAGCAGCACATTGCTAACCTATTGCCTGCAATATTGCAAGAGGTGGACTCCTACAATTATCTTGGGATCCTCTTGTCATCAGACCTGTCATGGACACAGCCCATTACCATCTGTGGTAAAGCGAGAAAGCTAACTGGCCTGATCTACTGTCGTTTCTGCCAGGAATTTAAACCCTGAGAGTCTGTTTCAAATGTATATCTCACTTGTTCATCCCCATCTTGAGTATGCCAGCCAAGTCTGGAACCCCCCCAAAATTTGGTATGTTCTCTTGAGAATGTACAAAATAATTTGCTCTAAGTATGTATGCAAAGCAGTGGGATAGCAGCTACGATGGTTTATTAACTCGGCCATCACTTCAGCAACGCAGACTCTTCCTGGATCAAATACTACATGGTCTCTTTTATTTTCCACCTGGTATTTTTGTAGAGCAAACTCCAGTTCAAAGTGACCAGTCTGGGATGCTATATAGCCTCTTATTTTTGCCAGTACATGCATGTTATGTACCTCGTTCTTTAGTGTAACTCGTGTTCCACTGGATTCAGTAGTTTTGAGAATCCGATTAATTTGCAGCTGCCGAATATAGCTATGTGGGAGTATAGATATATAACTAGTGGGGGGTTTGAATTGTTACTTTTGTACAATCATATGCACACTTAGCTATAACGTTAATAAGGTGCAATTGCAGTCCTCCATATATACATACATACATGTCCTGGAGAAGGAATGAGTTAGCTACAAGAAGATCGAGTGGTCTTGTATATTTTACCAGGCAATTAAATGCCTTCAATCTATCTTACAAGACCCTGAAAGTCTGGTGAAACATTCCAGATAAACAAAAAACAGTGAATGTATGAGCATTCTAGTATAGGTGCTAAGAACTGCTAATGATCCTGCTTGAAGCGTTGGTGTAGTGGAAGTGCAACCTTTAGCTCCAACAACATTGCTAGTTAAGTCTTTCCACTAGTTAATATACAACAAGAGAGGCCCAGAAATCGTGCAATGATTCAGCATGTGAGCCAATGAGTCCGCGGTATCTATATGATAACTCATTGATCACCAACAGTCCATAAGAACTACGTACCTATACACACAATGATTGGCTGCTAACATGCAGGACACTCATGTACAATGGCTGTCGTCATGATGTTTGTGACTGAAATACCAGCTAGCTACATGTGCAGTGGGGTTTAATCTTGCAAATGAACGTAACTGCAATCTTTGGTTCCCTATAGACATAATAATTCCTGTCTGTGTGGTTTGATCAGTGGGAAATGATAGGGAATGGAAGACATTCCAATTTGTCTAACTAGTCTTAAATAGTAAAGAAATGTGTCACTCATTTAGCTACCAACATAATGGTATCAAGTGCTGGAGAATTAGCTGATATCTGGCCTCAAACAATTCCACTTGATGCCTTGCTAGCTAAACATGTCAACAGGCTATGTTCAGTGTGCAACTGTGCATTCCATGAGAGCTAAAGTGGGTGGGAATTGGAATTGTGTGGGTGTTCATGTCAAGGACTTGTTAGTTCACAATGAATGCACAAGCATATGCAACTGTCCCAGGAAATCTACAGTGAAAATCTAGGGAATGGTGGAATGGATCTTGTGGGGTGGGGAAATTTCTTACTTTGACTTCCTCAGCGTACCGTGTCAATCATGGTAAGGGTTGTATCAGATTGCATGCAGTTATTAGACTGTGCACTAGCTGGTGTTCTAGTCATTGTTCAAATGATGCATGTGTATATGGGTGACCAATCACTATTAGTCCCATGATCGCCATGAGTGTATCTGCATGGATGTGTTTTATAACTGCCTGCATCAACGGGAGGTCTAAATACACAGTGTAGATTGCTATAGCTACTAAGATATTAATTCATAGTCCTACAGGAATATGATTTCAGCTAAGTCACATTCCATTCAGAACCTCCTACAGTGCTTGCAGTTTGCAAACTAGTTCTGTGGTGCAGAGCATCATGAAACTTGTCAGTGTGTTCTTGTTTCTGCTGATTACTGGGATCTGCAAAGGTCACAGCAATGTAAGTGTTCTCCAGCTGCTGGTTGTTCTGAATGGACATGGAGTTCCAAGATGGGGCAGGGGAACTGAGATCCTCCCAGCTGCCCAGCTGGCTGTGGAGAGGATCAATGAAGACCTCAGCTTCCTACCTGAGTATCACCTGGAGCTTGTGCCAGTGGACACAGGGACATGCACTAATGACTTCAACAGTGACGCTCTCATAAACTTTATTCATCGGATCACTCAAGGAGAACAGCACGTAGTTGGAGTTGTAGGGCTGTTTTGTACCAGTGTGGCTCAGCTGATATCACCACTAGCTGGACACAGAGGAATTAGTCTCCTACAGATTGCTGGATCAGCATCACCTGTCCTTCGCAACAATGAGAAGTATCCATACCTTTGGCACATGACACCCTCATCTACTGCATATGTTGAAGCTGTGTACAAGATGATGGATGAATTTGGGTGGACCAATATTGCAGTAATTGGTGGTGCAGGTAGTTTATACTTCCACACTGCAATAGCATTCAGCCAATATCGTAGTCAAGGTGGAAACACCTCCCAATCTGTGGATGTATCTTTGCTCATTCTGGATGGGCAGGTTTCATCTGTACTAAAGAGCTTGCAGCAATCACGGAAGAGGATTGTTTTTGCTTCAGTTGAAGCTACAGTAGCAGTAGAGATCATCTGCCAAGCTTATCAAGAAGACATGACTTGGCCAAACTATGTCTGGATATTCCCTGACCATTACATCGAAGACCTGCTGTTTTACGCAAACGATGTGTGTGATGCTGAGATTCTGAGGAGTGCACTGGAAAGAGTGTACCTCCTTTACTTTCATCTCAGTTCTAGTGATCTAGACACTAACGCTACCCTCACATCAAATCCCTATGCAAATGTGATGCACGATTCAATACAAGCTTTTGCACTTGCCCTTAATATGACGATGGGCCATCTCCAAGCAATGAATTTGACACTGGAGAACTATCAACTGGGAAACTCTGACATTACAGATATACTTCAAAACGAAATGATGAGTTTGTCGTTTACTGGTTTTCTTGGCTGTGTGGAATTTGACAACAATCGAGAACGTCAGACAAGAGTGGATATTGTTCAAATCAGAAACAGAAGTGCCAGGCAAGTGGGAAGTTATGATCCAGTTTCACAAGAGACAGTGCTTGAGAACTACAACAATCCTATCGATGATGAGTTAGGCAACGAAATAACTCGGATTTATAAACATTCTCCATTGCCAGTCACTGTGCTACTGTCTACTGTGACTGGGGTGTGCATCATTCTGACAACTATTGTTCTAGCTCTGTTTCTCTACTACCGCAAGGCAGCTGAAGTCAAAGCCACAAGCCTATCACTCAGTCTGCTTATGTTTCTAGGGTGCTACCTCCTGTTCTTGAGCACCTTGTTCCACGCTGTCTCTGATGCAATTGTTAACCACGGTCCCTTCTTCTGCAATGTTATTGTCTGGTGTGCAGGATTGGGTATTAACTTCATTTTCGGTGCATTACTTGTGAGAATGCTTCGAATTTACCGCATATTCAACTACTTTGGGACAATGGGGAAAAAACGATGGTCAGATTGGTTTTTGTGTATTGTAGTTTTCTTCATAGTTGGAGCTGATGCTTTAATATTTCTTGTGTGGTCAGTTGTTGATGTGTTTACTGTCAGAGATGTTGAAACGTTCCAAGCAACAGCTTCACCACCACACTATGAGGTTATACAATTCTGCTACAGTGAACACCTTGAGATTTGGCTTGCTGTTTCTTTTGCCGAGGTGGGACTATTGATGTTTGTGGTGGCCTTTCTTGCCTTCAAGACTAGAAAAATCCGGAGAACACATTTTAAAGACACGAAAAAGGTGAACATATACCTATTCATGAACATTTTGCTGATTTGTGTTGTTGTACCATTCTGGTGGGTGCTAAGAACAGTTAATGATAGTGCTTCAAGCATTGTCGTTCTGTATCTTGGTTATGGTGGAACTGCAACCCTCTGCCAACTTTTGCTGTTTGTTCCAAAAGTCTTGCCACCCTTTCTAAGGCATATGCTCCCCAAGATACCAGATGAGAGGCTCAGACATAGTGCAATGATTCGGCTTGGAAGCCGGTCATTTTTGATCACTGAATCTACATTTACCCAGTCAACCCAAATTAGTTGAATAAATTGCAAGCACATGCCTGGTGACTGAATGCTATAGAGTATAATAGCTATGTAATTGATGGGCTTATGTTGTGAACCCTATGTTTGTTGTATCATGTAGCTATATTAGCTATCTTGATTTCCTGTACGACTTTGAACATTGTTTGGGGGTCTTAGTTTGTTCACAGTGGTTTGTAACAATGGGTTTATACTGTCAGTTCAGTCATTGTCTGCTTGTTCAGCTATATTACTGAGCATGATGTTGCCTCGTATGACATGCTGAGCTAGCGCTGTTCCACGAAAGTGTTGCTAGCTACAACTTATGTACGAGAAGGTAAAAGTGTTCTGTCATATTTCGTGGGTGAAGTAACAATAATGTATAGCTATATATGAATGACACACTGTCTTCTTTCTGCAACCTAGCTCTTGTGATACTACAGATTGACAGCAATTTTGTTGATGTCCTTACATGCAGTTTAGATTACTTCTGTTGTTAGTTTTTGAGGAAAATGCACTACAGCCATGGCCTTACGTGCTGCACTTCTCCCGACAGCCTTATACATACATGTACATCTTCCCTCAACCTCCCAGTCCTCTATCTCCTCCTCTCCAGCTGGCTCTCTCTTCCCTTCCACCGGCCTACCAACCAGTTCTGGATCCCTCGAGGATTCTACACCATGACACTTGCATGAGACAATCTGGTTACATTTGTGTTAAAGCATAGTGGGACTCCAGAGAGAACAGGTAATGAGCTAGGTGGATGCTTGCCCATTGATGGCTACTTTCTGCTTCCTTCCAGTCAAGCAGCTACGAATCCACCCAAGGATATGTTCAATCAGATTCAGGTGTTGCAGGCAGTTCTAACAACATGCTGAGCCACAAACCCTCCACCAATTCTACCCAGCCCGGTCTGATCCCTCCTCTTGCCAATTCTTCTCCTTCTCTTTAGCTATCTCCCTAGCCCATACCTATTGCAGCTGCCAATACTGCACCTTTCATAGCCTCATTCCCAGGCCATTCCCACCACCAGTATTTGATTGCTTGCAGTATGCAAATGCGATCAACTACTGGCGGTTGTATTTGATCGCTTGCAGTATATGCAAATACTGGAAGCGATCAAATACTGGTGGTGGGAATGGCCTGGGAGCAAGGCTGGCACCTTATAGCTAGGAGGATCCTGTGAAGACCTGCAAACCAACCGCACCAGACTAATGTGGGTGCTCCCCTTGTGGTGATCATTTCAAGTGAATCTGACCTGCTGACCAGATAGCATACTGTGGTTCACACTGAATCATGATGCCCTCTCCCTGTTCACTTTTGTATTTGTCTGTGGTGACTTCCCAGACATTGTAGCAAATTGACTCTGTGCTGTACGTACCCAATGTGGTTTGTATTTGTCCATGTAGCTAAATGGTAGCCTCGTTCCCATACAGTATGCAACAAAAAGCTGGGGAGGAGCCTGGGAATGAGGCTAGCTAAATGGAACATGTTCCAGGCCCATATACTGAGTCCCACGATTTTTTTAATATGAATGCATATGTGCAATTGAACGTGAAGGTTTTAGACTGGGTGTAGTATAATTAAATTCCTTGACTTCAGATACACTCATGAATCTGTTTGAGGTCTAAATACACAATCCATTCAATGTGCAGCACTTCCTATAACTTCAGTTTGCAAGCTAGTTCTGTAGTGCAGAGCATCATGAAACTTGTGAGTGTGTTCTTGTTTCTGCTGATTACTGGGATCTGCAAAGGTCACAGCAATGTGAGTGTTCTCCAGCTGCTGGTTGTTCTGAATGTTCAAGGTGGACATGGAGCACCAAGATGGGACAGGGGAACTGAGATCCTCCCAGCTGCCCAGCTGGCTGTGGAGAGGATCAATGAAGACCTCAGCTTCCTACCTGAGTATCACCTGGAGCTTGTGCCAGTGGACACAGGGACATGCACCAATGACTTCAAGAGTGAGGCCCTTATAAACTTTATTCATGGGATCACTCAAGAAGAACAGCACGTAGTTGGAGTTGTAGGGCTCTTTTGTACCAGTGTGGCTCAGCTGATATCACCACTAGCTGGACACAGAGGAATTAGTCTTCTTCAGATTGTTGGATCAGCATCACCTGTCCTTCGCAACAATGAGAAGTATCCATACCTTTGGCACATGACACCCTCATCTACTGCATACGTTGAAGCTGTGCACAAGATGATGGATGAATTTGGGTGGACCAATATTACAATAACTGGCAGTGCAGGTGGTTTATACTTCCACACTGCAATAGCATTCAGCCAATATCGTAGTCAAGGTGGAAACACCTCTCAATCTGTGGATGTATCTTTGCTCATTCTGGATGGGCAGGTTTCATCTGTACTAAAGAGCTTGCAGCAATCAAGGAAGAGGATCGTTTTTGCTTCGGTTGAAGCTAGCAGTCGAGATCATCTGCCTAGCTTATCAAGAAGACATGACTTGGCCAAACTATGTCTGGATATTCCCTGACCATTACATCGAAGACCTGCTGTTTTATGCAAATGATGTGTGTGATGGTGAGATTCTGAGGAGTGCACTGGAAAGAGTTTACCTGCTACATTTTCATTTCAGTTCCAGTGATCTCGAAACTAACGCTACCCTCACATCAAATCCCTATGCAAATGTGATGCACGATTCAATACAAGCCTTTGCACTTGCCCTAAACTTTACAATGGAACATCTCCAAGCAATGAATATGACACTGCAAGATTATCGCTTAGGAAACTCGGACATAACAGATATCATTCAAAATGAAGTGATGAATTTGTCATTTACTGGATTTCTTGGTCACGTAGAATTTGACAGCAAACGTGAACGGCAGACGAGAATAGACATAATTCAAGTCAGAAATGGAAGTGCAATTGAACTGGGAAGTTATAATCCAGTCACTACAGAGATCGTTCTTGAAACTGTCAATGATGTGCTAAGCAACGAAATACCACGGATCTACAAACACTCACCCTTACTAATTATTGTGCTTCTGCTCACTGTGACGGGGTGTGCATCACTGTTACAACTATCATACTAGTTCTGTTCATCTACTACCGCAGGGCAGCTGAAATCAAAGCAACCAGTCTAAACCTCAGCTTTCTTATGTTCCTGGGATGCTACCTACTCTTTGTCAGCACATTGTTTCATACGATCTCGCATGCAGTTGTCAACCATGGTCCCTTCTTCTGCAGCAGCGTGGTCTGGTGTGCTGGAATAGGAATTAATTTAATATTTGGAGTATTGCTGTGAGAATGGTTCGAGTTTATCGCATATTTACCTTCTTTGGAAAGATGGGGAAGGAATGGTCAGATGTGGGATTGTGTGCTGTAGTTTTCTTCATAGTCGGAGCTGAGGCATTGGTCTTTCTTGTGTGGTCAGTTGTTGATGTGTTTACTGTCAGAGATGTTGAAACATTCCAAGCAACAGCCTCACCACCACACTATGAGGTTATACAATTGTGTTACAGTGAATATCTTGAGATTTGGCTCTTTATATCCCTTGCTGAGGTGGGAATACTGATATTTGTAGTGGCCTTTCTTGCCTTCAAGACCAGAAAAATACGGCGTAAACACTTTAAGGACACAAAAAAGGTGAATATATACTTATTTATGAACATTTTGCTCATTTGTGTTCTTGTACCATTCTGGTGGGTGCTAAGAACTGTTAACGATCCTACTTCAACCGTTGTTGTTCTGTATCTCGGTTATGGTGGAATTGCAACCCTCTGCCAACTTTTGCTGTTTGTTCCAAAAGTCTTTCCACCCCTTGTACTACAGTGTGGGAGGTTGAAAGGTGCCCACCACAGTGTATATAGCTTACATAACCTGCTAATTGAAGCTTATACCCATCGAAACTAGTAACTACCCTACACCAAGCTTGTACACAGAACCCACTTTTAGCTACCTCAGCAAGTGCACTTAGAAGCCAGTGTAGTACAAGTTAAACAACAGCAACTGGTACCGGTATACTAAGGCTTTAATTTGTAAGGCACAATGTTATGTTCCACAAGCTACCAGAAGAGAGGCTCAGAAATCATGCTATGATTTGCCAAGCAAGCCATTCATTTTCGATCACTATATCTACGTTTACCAGTCAACCCAAATTGCAAGCACATGCCTGGTGACTGAATGCTATAGAGTATGATGGCTATGTGATTGATGGGCTTATGTTGTTAACTGTTTGTTGTATCATGACATTGTAGTATCATGTTAGTAGCTATATTGACTTTGAACATTGTATTTGGAGGTCTTAATGTTTTGCTGGTTCACAATGTTTTTTTACAATGGGCTTTCTAAGGCATAGCTAGCTATAATAGTAGCTAACAGTTCAGTCTGTGAATCTTGTATGCATGGTATAGCTAGCTATAGCTACGCAGCGTGATTTGGAAATATGATGTGTTAGCATTGTAACAGACTGAGTGCGCATGTTTTCAGTGCACGAGTTAGCTACTATAGCTTCCTAATGCTAACAATTGTGTGTCTGCATGTTCTGCTAATTACTTTGCCTCATATGACATTCTGAGCTGTTCTACAAAAGTATAGCAATTAGTTTGTGTACAAAAGGTAAAGTGTTCTGTCATAATTATTTCTTGTGTGAAGTAACAATGATAAATGAATGTCACCATCTTCTTTCCGCAACCTAGCTCTTGTGATAGCTACTACAGATTGACAACAATTTTGTTGATGTCGCTCCTTGCATGCAGTTTACTGTTGTTAGTTTTTGTGCTATATACAGCCATGGCCTTATGGGCTGCACTTATGGGCGGCCGATTGCCTTACACACATGTACAGCTTCCCTCATGAGCTCTCAACTTCCACCTCCCAACGATCCCTCCTCCTCCCAACTCTTCCCTCCTCCTCCCCACTTCCCAACCCTCCCACCTTCTCCACCCCTGAGCTTTCCCCTCCTCTTCTCCTTCTCTTTAGCTACCTCCCTATTTGATCATTTTAACAGTATGCAAATATGGCAAGCGATCAAATACTGGCAGTGGGAATGGCCTGGGAATGAGGCTGGCACCTTCTATAGCTCACTGTAAAAAGACTAGGGTTGTTTTAACTGAGCTTTAATACTTACAGTTACAATTGGCTTTCTAAAATGCTATATCCCATGCAGCTCAAGAGTGATCTGGATCCAGGTCATGGCACTCCTGCTTGGGATTCATACCTTGCCTGCTTGTTACCAATTTGTTCATTAAATGTGTATCTGCTTGTTACCAAAGTGTCCAATAAAAGCATAATGCATGAGAGGCCACTTGAATGCTGGTCATAAAAGGGTCCACTTGTTTGTCGCCAATTATCCCCATAACAAAGCATCTCCTAAACGGTAGCTACATTTATGATTAGTCTTGCTTTTCTAATTGCAACTGAGGTAACCAAATAACAACCCTAGTCTTTTACAGTGTATATAGGAGGATCCTGTGAAGACCAGCAAACCAACCTCACCAGAGTGCCTTTTGAAGCCCCCCTTGTGATCACTTCAAGTGAATCTAGTAATCTGCTGACTAGCAGCTACAGATATATCACCACACTGAAAGTCTTAATTAAGACGATGCCTTCTCCCTGTTCATTTTTGTATTTGTCCTGACATTGTAGCAATTCACGTTTTTGCTGTATCCCATGATTGTGGTTTGTATATTTCCATGTAGATGGAACATACTCCAGACCCATTACAGTCCCATGAAACTGTTTTATGAATGTGCAATTGAGCATGAAGGTTTTAGACCACTGCATGATGGGTATCAACAAATTCCTTGGCAGCTACACTCATGAATGTATTTGAGGTCTTAGTAGCTATATACCGTGTACATGGGTACCTGTGAAAGCCGGAACGCAGGAACACGGAACGGAACGCGGAACGGGAGTAAGATGCGGGCCGCGCGCTATCAACCGTACGCGCACGCGCAGGGCGTCTTTAGTCAGATTGCTTCCGGGCCATCCTACACCTACTTCGGTGGAGACCACCGCACTACCGTAGACTATTGCTTGTTCGATAGCTGGGGTGCGCACCTGGTCGGAAGCTGTCAGACAATTGAACATCACTCACTTAATTTTTCCGACCACCTCCCCCTCTCCATACACGTTGACCTCAATCCCATCAGACATGATAGGACCAGCAAAGGACATGCTGGACTGAACTGGAGGAAAGCGAGAAATGATGGATGTATAAATGACTATTCCCAGAGGATACATGATGAAATCAGAAATCTCTACGTGGATGACTCACCTCCAACATGCTCTGACGAGATGGAGAAGGAAATTGAACGTGTAACTACGCTTCCATATCCCCAGACAGAAAGCCTCTTGTAGGAAGTTGGTAGTGGATGGGAATGCAGTCACCCGCAAAGAGGATCTTCTGGACTGTTGGAAAGAGCACTTCTCTGAGCTTACCAAATCAAAACTGGACGCTAATGGTGCTGAAAGTCGACTTCAATCAGACCTACATGCCCGGTCGTTTGGCCACAATGATCAAGTCCTTGACACACCCTTCTCAATTGAGGAGATTGAGAGAGCTGTGAAAAAGTTGAAGGTTGGGAAGGGTGGGGGTTTTGATGGTCTTCAGCCTGAGCACATCAAGTATGGTGGGCACTCACTCTTCATCTGGCTACAACGTATCTTCAATGGCATCATCCTTCTGGAAGACATTCCCCCTAGCTTGAAGGTGGGAGTCACCATCCCGGTATTCAAGGGCAAAGGACGCGATCCTCTGAACCCAAACAACTATCGTGGCATAACCTTGACATCAGTCATTGCGAAATGCCTGGAGACTGCCATTCTAAGCAGGCTGAGTCCTATCCTTCAAGAAAAGGGTTTCCCTCATTGTGCACAAACAGCATACAGACACGACATCTCCTGTGCTGATGCTATATTCTCAACCCAAGAAGCCATTCTCAAATACATACGCGAGGGTGAGAAACCAACACTCTGCTTTTTTGACCTCGAAAAAGCATTTGATTCCGTCGAATACACAACTCTTCTAAAGCACCTGTCAGACATTGGAATCAACGGGAAGTGCTGGCGTTTGATTAAAAATTGGTATACCAACTCAATGAGTGTCATTAAGCTTGACTACTCCTTTTCCAGCAGCTTTCCAGTACACCGTGGAGTTAAGCAGGGATCAGTCCTATCTCCAACTCTGTTCATCATTGTCATGGACTCCCTGCTAAGGCACCTGGAGGCTTCAGGCCAGAGTCTGTGCATGCATGGCCTGGACGTTGGCTCGTCTGCTCATGCTGATGACATCCGTGCTGCTAGCAACTTTACCGATGCCACACATGTGCAAGGCAATTGCATAAAGGCCTTCTGTGCTGCCAACTCCCTCTCTCTGAATGCCAGTAAAACTGAAGCTGTCAAATTTTCCTTGGGCCCCTTTTCTCCTGATACCATCCAAGTAGCTGGCACTACCACCGACACGCAATCTCATGCTAAGTGCCTTGGGGTGTGGTGGCAGCATGACCTGAGCCCTTGCCGGTCAGTCGAAGAGAACATAGCGAAAGCTCGCCGAGCCTTCTTTGGTCTAGGTTCCATTGGTTCATTCCAAGGTGTTCTAAACCCACTGACTGGTCTAAGTGTGTTCGAAGTCTTTGTCATCCCCATACTACTCTATGGGTGTGAAACCTGGATACTAACACCTGCCCTCCTATCAAAATTGGAGAAACTACAGTCAGAAATTGGAAAACGTATTCTGAAACTCAGCAAATTCCACGCAGACCTTGCTCCCATAATCGGTCTACACCTTCCCTCCATCAAAGCACGTATAGCAATTCGAAAACTCCGTTTCTTAGCAAAGTTACTCAAAAGTGAACAAGATGATCTTGCCTCTCGTGTTTTCCGAACTCGGTCCGCTGACAATGTGTACAGTATCAGTGTTGTTGAACAATGCAGATGGCTCCTCGAAGAACTGGGCCTTGGTTGGATTTTACAGAAATGTCTTTCTGATCCTACAGCCTCTGATACTGTTAAGGACTTGCAGAACATCATTTTGAAGCAGGACTGGTCTCAATCCGTCGACAGTGCGAGAAATCACCCATCCCTAAAACACATTGTCTGCTCAAACTTTGTTGCTGCCAGCTGGTGCAGTCATTGGGATAGAGCACTGGACCTTGGAACCAAGGGAACTAGACTATTTCAGTGCCTTTTTTCCTCTCTGTGTCGTCCAGTCTTCGGTGATCGTGTTTGTCCACTATGTGAACGTGAAATACCATCACACCAAAACTACTTTGATCACCTGAACTCAGACCACTTGAACAAGGGCTATGGACCAGAAGTCCTCAGAAACATTTTAGAGAATGACAGTCAGAGCGTATTAGACTTGGCATCTTGTGTTCTGTCTTTGTACCATTGTCAATCCCCCTCCTAAACCCTTACCTTTGTACATATACTTATACAGTGTTCAGTCTGTACATGCTATCCCGAAAGGGCAATGCACATGAACCTTGACCTTGACCTTATTCACTGGACTGGACTCTCCCAAAAATCTGTAAAATGCCTTTTTCAGTGTAGGACAGAAGCTAAGCATACTTATTTATTCACTAAAGTTGCTTGCATAGCCTGCTTTCGTGTCTTTCCTCGAGTCGGTAGAGGTCAAAGGTCACGTGCAATTTAATGAGCTTCAGCAAAATGCGCTTGTCAGTCATGGATGATAGAGGAATGTTATTTTCTGTTTTCTATGCTTCAGCAAAAGGCTGGAGTTCGATGTCTGCGGTGAAACCTTTTCATTGAAGCTCATTAAATATGCACGTGACCTTTGACCTCTACCGACTCGAGGAAAGACACGAAAGCAGGCTATGCAACTTAATGCAAGCAACTTTAGTGAATAAATAAGTATGCTTAGCTCCTGTCCTACACTGAAAAAGGCGTTTTGGGTGAGTCCAGTCCAAGACGCCCTGGGCGTGCACGTACGGCATCTTACTTCCGTTCCGTGTTCCGTTCCGCGTTCCTGCATTCCGGCTTTCACTGGTAATTTTTCTCATGAATGTATTTGAGGTCTAAGTAGCTACCGTTATATACTCATGGGAGTATGAACTCAGCTATTTCACATTCCATGCAAACTGCATGGAACCTCCTACAGTGCTTGCGGCTTGCAAACTAGTTCTGCGGCACAGAGCATCATGAAACTTGTAGGTATTTTGTTAACGTTGTTTCTGGTGATTACTGGGATCTGCAAAGGTCACAGCAATGTGAGTGTTCTCCAGCTGCTGGTTGTTCTGAATGTTCATGGTGGACATGGAGTTCCAAGATGGGACAGGGGAATTGAGATCCTCCCAGCTGCCCAGCTGGCTGTGGAGACGATCAATGGAGACTTCAGCTTCCTACCTGAGTATCAACTGGAGCTTGTGCCAGTGGACACAGGGACATGCACCGATGACTTCAACAGTGAGGCTCTCATAAACTTTGTTCATTGGATCACTCAAGAAGAGCAGCACATAGTTGGAGTTGTAGGTCTGTTTTGTACCAGTGTGACTCAGCTGATATCACCACTAGCTGGACACAGAGGAATTAGTCTTCTTCAGATTGCTGGATCAGCATCACCTGTCCTTCGCAACCAGGAGAAGTGTCCATACCTTTGGCACATGACACCCTCATCTACTGCATATGTTGAAGCTGTGTACAGGATGATGGATGAATTTGGGTGGACGAATATTGCAGTAATTGGCAGTGCAGGTGGTTTATACTTCCACACTGCAATAGCATTCAACCAATATCGTAGTCAAGGTGACAACACCTCTCAATCTGTGGATGTATCTTTGCTCATTCTGGATGGGCAGGTTTCATCTGTACTAAAGAGCTTGCAGCAATCAAGGAAGAGGATTGTTTTTGCTTCGGTTGAAGCTACAGTAGCAGTCGAGATCATCTGCCTGGCTTATCAAGAAGACATGACTTGGCCAAACTATGTCTGGATATTCCCTGACCATTACATCGAAGACCTGCTGTTTTACGCAAATGATGTGTGTGATGTTGACATTCTGAGGAGTGCACTGGAAAGAGTTTACCTGCTACATTTTCATCTCAGTTCCAGTGATCTCGAAACTAACGCTACCCTCACATCAAATCCCTATGCAAATGTGATGCGCGATTCAATACAAGCCTTTGCACTTGCCCTAAACTTTACAATGGAACATCTCCAAGCAATGAACATGACACTGCAAGACTATCGCTTGGGAAAATCAGACATAACAGATATCATTCAAAATGAAATGATGAATTTGTCATTTACTGGTTTTCTTGGTCATGTGGAATTTGACAGCAAACATGAACGGCAGACAATAGTGGACATAATTCAAGTCAGAAATGGAAGTGCAATTGAACTGGGAAGTTATAATCCAGTGACTACAGAGATCATTCTTGAAAATGTCAATCATATCAATGATGTGCTAAGCAGCGAAATACCACGGATCTACAAACACTCACCCTTACTAATTATTGTGCTTATGCTCACTGTGACAGGGGTGTGCATCACTGTTACAACCATCATACTAGTTCTGTTCATCTACTACCGCAGGGCAGCTGAAATTAAAGCAACTAGTCTAAACCTCAGTCTTCTCATGTTCTTGGGATGCTACCTACTCTTTGTCAGCATCCTGTTTCACACGATCTCAGACGTAATTGTAAATCATGGTCCCTTCTTCTGCAGTTTTGTGGCTTGGTGTGCTGCTTTGGGAATCAATTTTGTATTTGGTGCTTTGCTTGTGAAAATGCTCCGTGTTTACCGTATATTCAGCTACTTTGGGAGAATGGGAAACCGATGGTCCGATTGGTTTTTGTGCATTGTAGTTTTCTCCATAGTGGGAGCTGAGGCTTTGATATTGCTCGTATGGTCAGTAGTTGATGTGTTTACTGTCAGAGATGTTGAGACGTTCCAAGCAACAGCCTCACCACCGCACTACGAAGTTGTACAGTTCTGTTACAGTGATTATCTTCAAATTTGGACGATTGTAGTTCTTTCAGAGGTGGGAATACTGATATTTGTGGTCGCCTTTCTTGCCTTTAAGACCAGAAAAATACGGAGAAAGCACTTTAAAGACACAAAAAAGGTTAATATATACCTATTCATGAACATTTTGCTCATTTGTGTTGTTCTACCATTCTGGTGGGTGCTAAGAACTGTTAATGATCCTGCGGCAAGTGTTGTTGTTCTGTATCTTGGTTATGGTGGAACTGCAACACTCTGCCAACTTTTGCTGTTCGTTCCAAAAGTCTTGCCACCCCTTATGAGGCATATTTTCCACAAGGTGCCAGAAGAGATGCTCAGAAATCGTGCTATGATTCGCCAAGCAAGCCATTCATCTATCACTTTATCTGCATTTACCCAGTCAACCCAAATTAGTTGAATAAATTGCAAGCACATGCACACGTTTAGGTCCAGCAACCGAATGCTAGACTTACTTAAATTTGTTGTAAACCTTACGTTTGTAGGTATTTAACTTTGTAGTGAGTGGCTTGTAATAGAAGGATTGGTCAGTTCAGTCAGTGAATCTAATTTTGGTGCTGGTAGCTACTGTGAAAACCAATTTCAGGTTCATGCTGAAAGTTATCTGATTGCCTAAGTGTATGCACACTGCAAAAACTGTGTAGTTGTTTTGATTGCTTGGTGGTTACTACAGTTGCACCATGTTTGAACATGCAGGATTGTCTGCATTTCAGTAGCATCCTACATAGAGTGGCCATTCCAGTAGTATCCTGCACAAACCTGGTCATGTAGGGTACTACTGGAATGCTCAGTTTATGTAGGATGCTATCGTCCTCCACATTCTAATAGTATTGCCTGGATCCTGCATGTCCAAACACGGTGCAGCTATAGTAACCACCAAGCAGTCAAAGTAACTACTTCGTTTTTGCAGTGCGTGGATACATGTAGCAGAGGAACTCTGCAGATTTGTTAGGAAATGAGTCGAGGTCCCTATACATATAGCTATAGGATGATCACGTGTATAGGTAGTGTAAAGTAGACATCCCAAGTCAATTCATAGGATAACAAAACTTACATTGTTCTTGTTCATTCTTCTGCAATGCTGGGAATGGAATGCAATACATTAAGTATCTGGTATACACAAGGTAGTTGGCTGCAATGTACAGTGCTCCCAGCACACTAATAAGTTGATGCAAATGTACCATAACCTTTTGCGACCAATCGGCAAAAATTGGCATTTCCGCAAACCTTGGAGTTCAGTTGATTTTTTTTTTTGAGCGGTCATGTTTAGCTATGTCATATCTCTGGCCCAAATTTAAAATTTTGAAATCCAGTCCGAAGGTGTTCTCAGGTGATTTGAGCTAGTTGGAATCTCTAAAATCAATTGCTGGGAGCACTGTACACGTTCAATACAGTCACATTCAGGTGGTGCACGTAGCCTCAATAACTCTTACTGAGCTTTGACGTTCTGATTGTGGAGCTATATAGTGGTTGGCTCAGTGATTGCACTAGATAACTCAGTAGCTATATCTAGAGCATCACTGTCGGTGGATTATTCGAATGTGATCAACACGGCATCGTACACCTCTACCATTTCCTAACTCAATGTTGTGTATGAGATTGGACCATAGTATGTGCATGCTTTTGCAATCCTAGCTGCAACTCATGCCATGATTGCCCACAACGCTGACAAGCATCTGCACTCTAATCAGCAGAAATACAATCATGTTTATGCAATTCCTTCACGTAAATATTACTACTTGCCCCACAGCTAGCTCTGTAATGCCTTGCATCCCCCTCACCAATTGTAGTATGAATCTCATAAACACTCCACTGAATTAGCTACAACAGTGTGACATACACCAACTCTATATGCATGAGTGAGTGCAAGCCGTAAACTACAGCCAACTATACCTAATGACCGTCAGACGGCAACATTAATATAACAGCAGCTAGTGTATGTATCTTTCCATATCAGGCACAAGGCCATCTACATCAGCTACATTCAGCACTTGTGTATGAATTATTAAAGTTTATGTACACAAAATGCCACCCGATCCTTGGGGTCAATCAATTAACTTCTGGGTTGTTGTAGCATGTTATAACCTTTCAATTCAGTTTGGGTTTTGAGGTTGGTTATGGATAATCAAGTATGTAAGTAGGCAAGTTTGAAGCTGAAACTAAGGCCTGTTTTTATCACCTGTATATATTTGTAGCTACATACTACATAGATCTTCATGGTAATACACAATGTCGTATCAAAGATGTGTAAACAAGACTAGTGTGCCATTACCCATCCTCCGTCAGTTCCATGCGATGCATAAGGGACCAAGGATGGATACATTTCCTCTCGAGAGGTGGAGTGCAAGGGCCATTATCATTACCTCATGTGCAAGAAAATTGTGGATGATGCCCGACCCATGAAGTACAGAAGGAAAAAAAATTGAAAGTGATTTAAGACACTCTTGCCAAATTAGACTTTAGTTTCCCATCCACACAGTGACACTTCCTGTAAAATTGCATGCGGGTGCATGGGCCATTATCATTATTCATAGTAATAAATTATTATTTGAGGAACTCTACGTATACAACATGATAAGTACTAAGAGACATACCCACGCCTCAATATTCACATGGAGGATAACCAATGAAACACTAGCTTATTCAACTAAGGTTTGATGCAGTAGACTTGAGTTCATTCTCCAAAAAGAATGTCTGATATACTGGATCATTTTCCTGAGCCTCTCTTCTGATATCTTGAAAGCATATCCCTCATAAGGGGTGGAAAGACTTTTTGAACAAATAGCAAAAGTTGACAGAGGATTGCAGGTCCACCATACCCAAAGTACAGGATAGCAATGCTTGCCGCAGGATCATTAACAGATCTCAGCACCCACCAGAGTGGTACAACAACGCAAATGAGCAAAATGTGCATGAATAGGTATATATTCACCTTTTTTGTGTCTTTAAAATGTTTTCGCCAGATTTTTCTGGTCTTGAAGGCAAGACAAGCTACCACAAACATCACTATTCCCACCTCGGCAAAAGATACAGCAAGCCAAATCTGAAGGTTTTCACTGTAGCAGAATTGTACAACTTCATAATACGGTGGTGAGGCTGTTGCTTGGTAGGTTTCAACATCTCGAACAGTGTACACGTCCACAACTGACCACGCAAGAAATATCATAGCATCAGCTCCAACTATGGAGAAAACTACAACGCACAAAACCCAGTCCGACCATCGTGATCCCCCCATCTTCCCAAAGTAGTTGAATATGCGGTACACTCGGAGCATTCTCACAAGCAATGTGCCATAAACAAAATTAATTCCCAATCCAGCACACCAAGTAATAGCAGTGCAGAAGAAGGGACCATGGTTAACAATTGCATCAGAAATGGTGTGGAGGAAAGTGGTGACGAATAGGAGGTAGCATCCCAAAAACATGAGGAGACTGAGCGGTAAGCTTGTGGCTTTGACTTCAGCTGCTTTGCGGTAGTAGATGAACAATATTAGAACAATAGTTGTCAGAATGATGCCAGCCCCAGTCACAGTAGACAATAGTACAGTGACTGGCAATGGAGAATGCCTGTAAATTCGAGGTATTTCGTTGCTTAGCATATCGTGCATAGGATTGCCGTATTTCTCAATAACCATCTCTAGATCTCGTGAAACCGGATCATAACTTCCTACTTGCACGGCACTTCCATTTCTGATTTCAATAATATTCACTCTTGTCTGACGTTCTCGATTGCTGTCAAATTCCACACGGCCAAGAAAACCAGTAAATGACAAGCCCATCATTTCATTGTGAATTATATCTGTAATGCTAGAGTTTCCCAGACGATAGTCTACGAGTGTCGAGTTCATTGCTTGGAGGTGGCCCATTGTGATATTAAGGGCAAGTGCAAAGGCTTGTATTGAATCGTGCATCACATTTGCATAGGGATTTGATGTGAGGGTAGCGTTAGTGTCTAGATCACTGGAACTGAGATGAAAATGGAGGAGGTACACTCTTTCCAGTGCACTCCTCAGTATGTCAACTTCACACACATCATTTGCATAAAACAGCAGGTCTTCGATGTAATGGTCAGGGAATATCCAGACATAGTTTGGCCAAGTCATGTCTTCTTGATAAGCGAGGCAGATGATCTCGACTGCTACTGTAGCTTCAACTGAAGCAAAAACAATCCTCTTCCTTGATTGTTGCAAGCTCTTCAGTACAGATGAAACCTGCCCATCCAGAATGAGCAAAGATACATCCACAGATTGGGAGGTGTTTCCACCTCGACTACTATATTGGTTGAAGGCTATTGCAGTGTGGAAGTATAAACCACCTGCACTGCCAATTGCTGCAATATTGGTCCACCCAAATTCATCCATCATCCCGTACACAGCTTCAACATATGCAGTAGATAAGGGTGTCATGTGCCAAAGGTACGGATATTTCTCCTGGTTGCGAAGGACAGGTGATGCTGATCCAGCAATCTGTAGAAGACTAATTCCTCTGTGTCCAGCTAGTGGTGATATCAGCTCAGCCACACTGGTACAAAACAGCCCTGCAACTCCAACTATGTGCTGTTCTTCTTGAGTGATCCCATGAATAAAGTTTATAAGGGCCTCACTGTTGAAGTCACTGGTGCACGTCCCTGTGTCCACTGGCACAAGCTCCAGGCGATACTCAGGTAGGAAGCTGAGGTCTTCATTGATCCTCTCCACAGCCAGCTGGGCAGCTGGGAGGATCTCAGTTCCCCTGTCCCATCTTGGAACTCCATGTCCACCTTGAACATTCAGAACAGCCAGCAGCTGGAGAACTTGGGCACTCGCATTGCTGTGACCTTTGCAGATCCCAGTAATCAGCAGAAACAAGAACACACTCACGAGTTTCACGATGTTCTGCATAACAAATCAGAACTAGTTTCAAGCACTGTAGGAGGTTCCGTGCACCTTGCATGGAATGTAACATTAGCTAGCCAAGTTTATTGACGCTCCGTTTAAACGCCCAGCTCAGGTCGCAAGTCTCTGGAAAATTATAATAAACGCCCAGGCTTATATTACTGAACTCGGACTCTCAAATACTCAGCCTGCACATAAAGGTGAGCAGATGTAGATAAGTACTAATTAGCGCTAAATGATAGCACAATGTACTACATTCCTCATTGTGTTTACTGTTCACAACTACATAGATTGGTCCAGCAGGTTGTAGGGTGCACGAGATGGGTTAGGGTATAGGTATCTAAGGGCCAGGGCAGGTGCTGAATGTGCATGCGCATCCATGGCCTGTACTTAAAGTATGTGCTTCCTGCCGGACCAATATCCACGTCATACGAGACCAAGTTTGGGTTGGACCCCAGCAACTTATAATAATACACGATGTATCACTTAGTAGGTCTTCCCTTCATGCAATAGAATAGGTTTAGGTTAATTGACTGGTTTGCAAATTTCTATTTGGCTTTGCTAATGCAGCAGAATCTGAACAATGGTCTCACTCTACTTACCTGTACCTACTACACATGTGTAGCAATCAACACTGTGTCAACAGAGGAGCTATGCGTTGACCACATTCAGTATCAAGCAAAACAGTCAATATTAAGCAAAACAGTCTAATTGAGGACATGCAGTCACATATATCGATCAAGTGGCATCGAAATTCAAATTCTCATCAAGCGTCAAATTTGAGGATGTGGAAACATCGAACTCTGGTGAAGGATTCTGCAGGCAGTGGTCCTCAATCCATTTATGGTTTGCTTGATATTGAACATGTCATCCAGCGTTATACTTCTAACCTGTGACTGGACCATGCCAACTACAGCGTTAACTCACTCCTGGTAGCCAAGTAGGACTACTGCTAACTTTTAACAAATACCATACCTTGTTCAATGCTGTAAAATGCTCAGTAGAGTTGATTTTGCCATACAGTATACCTAATGTAATTTTGTCAACCACAAGCCAAAACTTTGTGAGGGACACCGAAAGTTTGGGAGTGACCCCAGCAACTTACAATGATGCGTAATAGCTACAGTCATGATGTTGCATTTCACTTAGTAGGTCTTCCCTTCATACAGGTTCAGGTTAATTGGCTTGTTTACAACTTTCTATTTGGCTTTGTTAATGTAGCAGAATCTGAGGAATGATCTCACTCTGCTTACCTGTACGTGTTACACATGTGTAGCAATCAACACTATATAATGTACAGTACATAGCTAGGGGATTTTGGAAAGTGATATATGTAACACGTGAGAGTGTCATATGTGCACAGTGGTTATAACAATGTTGTGATGTGTATTGATGGGTTGATGTGCAGCAATCCATATAGCTAATAGAATGCGTATCTGATTAATTCATATGTGGAATTATGGATAGTGATATATGTAACACACAATGCTGTTGACAGTCTCATATGTGTACAGTGGTTATAACAATTAATGTTTTTTTTTGATGTGCAACAATCCGAATGTGTATCTGATGAATTCTACCGTGTGTGAGCTACTGTACAATACTATGGTTGCTTCAGTCACAACGAGATCAACAGAGTTAAAACAGTAAGTGTGAATGACACAAGGATAGCCATGCCTCAACATTCAGCGGAGGATAGCTAACTAGCGAATGAAACATACTAGGATTATAAAGTTATGCAACTAATGTAGGTCGACTGGATGCAGAAGACTCGTTTGTCAAAAGGATGGCTCACATGCTGTATCATTTCCCTCGGATATTGTAACAGATATGCCGTTTAAGGGGTGGCAAGACTTTTGGAACAAACAGGAAAATTTGGCAGAGGGTTGCAGTTGCGCCATAGCCAAAATGCAGAACGACGCTCGAAGCAGGATCATTAGCAGTTCTCAGCACCCACCAGAATGGTATAAAAACACAAATGAGAGCGAAGTTCGTGAGTAGGTATATATTCACCTTTTTTGTGTCTTTAAAATGGGTTTTCCGGACTTTTCTGGTCTTGAATGCAAGAAAGACCACCGCAAATATCAATATTCCCACTTCTCCAAGAAATACGATTGTCCATATCTCAATGTGTTTGCTGTAACAGAATTGCACCACTTCAAAGTGTGGCGGTAAGGCTGTTGCTCGGAATATTTCAACATTTAGGACCGTAAACACGTCAACCACTGACCACACAAGCAGTATTAAAACCTGAACTCCCACTATGAGGAAAACTACAATGCATAAAAACCAATCCGACCATCGTTTTCCTCCCATTTTCTGAAAGAAACCGAATATGCGGTAAATTCGAAGCATTCTCACAAGTAATGCACCAAAAATGAAATTACTTCCCAATCCCATGCACCAAGCTCTAGCAGTGCAGAAAAAGGGACCATGGTCGACAATTGCATTAGCAACAGTGAAGAGCAAGCTGCTGGTGAATAGGAGGTAGCACCCCAAAAACATGAGGAGACTGAGCGGTAGGCTTGTGGCTTTGACTTCAACTGTATTGCGGTAGTAGATAAACAGAAATAGACTAATAGTCGTCAGAATGATGCCAGCCCCAGTCACAATAGACTGTAGAACTGTCAATGGCAATGGAGACTGTCTGTAAATCCGAGGTATTTCGTTGCTTAGCACATTATCTATAGGATTGTTGTAGTTCTCAAGCGCTAGCACCGTCTCTTGTGAAACTGGATCATAACTGCCTACTTGCACGGCACTTCCGTTTCTGATTTCAATAATATCCACTCTTGTCTGACGTTCTCGATTGCCATCAAATTCTACACGGTCAAGAAAACCAGTAAACGACAAGCCCATCAGTTCACTTTGAATTATATCTGTAAAGTAAGAGTTTCCCAGATGATAGTCTGCGAGTGTCAAGTTCATTGCTTGGAGGTGGCCCATTGTAAAGTTTAGGGCAAGTGCAAAGGCTTGTATTGAATCATGCATCACATTTGCATAGGGGTTTGGTATGAGGGTAGCGTTAGTGTCCAGATCACTGGAATTGAAGTGAACATCTAGGAGGTGCACTCTTTCCAGTGCATTCCTCAGAATCTCAACATCACACACATCATTTGCGTAAAACAGCAGGTCTTCGATGTCGTGGTCAGGGAATATCCAGACATAGTTTGGCCAAGTCATGTCTTCTTGATAAGCCAGGCAGATGATCTCTACTGCTTCTGTAACTTCAACTGAAGCAAAAACAATCCTCTTCCTTGATTGCTGCAAGCTCTTTAGTACAGATGAAACCTGCCCATCCAGAATGAACAAAGATACATCCACAGATTGGGAGGTGTTGTCACCTTGACCATGATATTTGTTGAATGCTATTGCAGTGTGGAAGTATAAACCACCTGCACCACCAATTACTGCAATATTGGTCCACCCAAATTCATCCATCATCCTGTACACAGCTTCAACATATGCAGTTGATGAGGGTGTCATGTGCCAAAGGTATGGATACTTCTCCTGGTTGCGAAGGACAGGTGATGCTGATCCAGCAATCTGAAGAAGACTAATTCCTCTGTGTCCAGCTAGTGGTGATATCAGCTCAGCCACACTGGTGCAAAACAGCCCTACAACTCCAACTATGTGCTGCTCTTCTTGAGTGATCCCATGAATAAAGTTTATGAGAGCCTCACTGTTGAAGTCACTGGTGCATGTCCCTGTGTCCACTGGCACAAGCTCCAGGCGATACTCAGGTAGGAAGCTGAGGTCTTCATTGATCCTCTCCACAGCCAGCTGGGCAGCTGGGAGGATCTCAGTTCCCCTGTCCCATCTTGGTGCTCCATGTCCACCTTGAACGTTCAGAACAACCAGCAGCTGGAGAACACTCACATTGCTGTGACCTTTGCAGATCCCAGTAACCAGCAGAAACAAGAACACACTCACAAGTTTCATGATGACATTTATTAGCTGCACTGCGACAGAGCAAACTGAAGCATTTGCAACGCGAAGTGACCTGATTAGAATACTGCACATGAATAAATAGCCTACAGCTCCGAATAGCTGCAGAAATTAGCACATTAGAACATGCAGGTACTACATTCTTATTGTACCCTGTAGAAATGTTGGCTGCTTAGTTTAAAGCAATTGTGGCTCTGAGATGGAAAAGTCCATTGTTTCAAGTATCTCGGCCTCCTACTTTCTAGGGCCAATATGACACGTTGTAGTTTCATTCGATAATGGTTAAAGATTATGCAAGCACTGTTTGGAGCCCTTTCATGCATACAGAAGTAAAGACGTGTAGAAGTTTACCATGAGCTCGAGGGTGATTATACTAGGACTCATTATGTCTTCATTCAGCACTTTTAAGAAAATGTTACGCAGACATTAAATTTCTTAAAGTACATGAAGTGTGTGTTTTGTCTCTCTTGCTATATTATTAGCTGATGCTATTTGTGTATGTATCCAGTGCTTTGCATAAAATTATACGTAGCTACGACAACAGAGCCAATAGTTTTCACAACAAGAATTTTGATGCTCAACAAGAACATCATTAAGGCCACTGGATCAAATGTTATAGTCTCGCAGGCCAGACATGCACTTTTTCCTGTTTGGGGGTGTGGCCAGAAGTGCCACCAGACACTTTACCTGTTGGGGGTGTGGCCGGAAGCACCGCACTTCCGGCCATACCCCCAAACAGGTTTGGCCTGCGAGACTATGTGGATCTAGGTTATGGAACTTGTAGCTACTGTTGTACACCACACTGCTTTACAATCGGTGATTGAAAAAGAGCTTCGGCAGCATGAAGAATTGTTTTACATGCAAGGTAATACCAGTCTGATTCAATTAGTCCAGTCTTCATGCCCGAAACAAACAGTACATCACCAGGGACAAGTCAAAACTAGCTAGCTAGTTGCAGCACATGGGCACAACATCTCATAATGAGACAGAAAACATTATCATGTACAAATGGGTACCTCTTGCGTGACACTACCATATAATTATTTGCTCTTGGTTGAGTTGAGGGACAGGCAGTTAGAGTTCGCCAAGCCCTCAACCATTGAGACATCACCTTGTAGCTGGATATAGTCCACCTGGCTCTCACTTGAGTGAAACAGTAAGGTGAAGGATACTGTAGGCGTGGCAATGATCACCCTTTAGTTTGACAGATTCGACATGGTTCAGTACACCATTCTGCTATCTTCTAACCTGCAGCTGATGTTGTGAGTGGACTATGAACTCAGTACACTGATCGCTTGAGGTAATCAAGTTGGACTATCTGCGAAGTTTATATGACTGTATTACTCAGATCAAATTGATTCTAATCTTAGCTAGTTCATGCTAACCAATTCAGGCCAAGTATGGCTTGTGATCAACATGCATGGATCAGATAATCACTTCTCTCAGTTTAGCATGTTGATCATAGGTAAACGTGTACTCAAGTCAGAAATACAATCTTATGCATTGTCATAATATTATGTAATCTGCAATCCTCGGCTACAAATCACTCATGCTGGCCCCACAATCACAAAAGGTGTGTGTCATTGATACACAACTGAGATACTCAGACCAGAATACATGACACTATCTGCTATCTTGATACGTTGCATTACCTACTACTGCAAACAGCTTAAAGAAGCAGAAGAACATGCACAAAGTAATATTAAACCCCCTATATAAATTCTTATGGGGCTTATGGGTATCCTCCGGGCTCATTTGGCTGCTACAGGGTGCAATGGGTTTTAAAATTATGTCAACACAAGACGAAATGTAGCTGTACTCTGTAGTGACAAATGCAAAAATACGCACAAAAAACCAGCTCAGGTCTACTAGGTAGTGTGTGAACCATGAAGTCTTGCTTCATCCGAAATATTATTGCAGGCAGCTGGTTATAATAAACACATACTTGAAGAGCTATGCATAGCTATAATGGTTGCTACTAGACAATATGCACAATATGTGACCAACAGAGATAAGAACAGCTATTCTATTCCGGTATGTTTCACGTACGTGTGAATATTTAATTAGGACACAACCAATGACTCATAGTGTGCATAAGTAGGTTGACTGGAGGTAGTAGACTCAAGGTTGTCCCACTTGCTGGATTGTTCCTCTGAGCCTTCTTTTGTGGTATCTTGTACGAATATGTCTTATAAGGGGTGGCAAAACTTTTGGAAAAAACAATAGAAGTTGGCAGAGGGTTGCACTCCCACCAAATCCAAGATACAGGACAACAGAGCTTGCGGCACGATCATTAGCAGATCTTAGTACCCACCACATCGGTATGACAACACAGATGAGCAAAAGGTTTATGAATAGGTATATGTTCACCTTTTTCGTGTCTTTAAAATTTTTCCGCCAGATTTTTCGTGTCTTGAAGGCAAGAAATGCTACTACAAATATTAATAGTCCGGCCTCGCCATAAGACACAGCAAGCCAAATCTCAAGGTGTTCACTGTAGCAGTATTGCATAATCTCATAGTGTGGTGGTGAAGCTGTTGCTTGGAATGTTTTAAAATCTCGAATGGTGTACACATCAACAACCGACCACACAAGAAAGAACAATGCTTCAGCTCCCACCATGGAGAAAACTACAATGCACAAAACCCAGTCCGACCATCGTTTTCTCCCCATCTTCCCAATGAAACTGAATATGCGATAAACTCGGAGTATTCTCACAAGCAATGCACCGTAAATGAAATGAATTCCCAATCCAACAGACCAAATGACAGTAGAGCAGAAGAAGGGACCGTGGTTAACCACTGCATCACCAATGGTGTGGAAAACAGTGCTGATGAATAGGAGGTAGCATCCCAAACATATGAGGAGACTGAGTGGCAGGCTTGTGGCCTTGACTTCAGCCGCTTTGCGGTAGTAGATGAACAGAACTAGATTAATGGTTGTCACAATGATGCACACCCCCACCACGGTAGACTCCAGCACAGTGACTATCAATGGAGAATGTACGTAAATGTGAGGTACTTCATTGCTTAGTTCATGCATAGGAATGCTGTAGTTCTCAAGCACTGTCTCTCTTGAAACTGGATCATAATTTCCTACTAGCAAGGCACTTCCATTTCTGATGTGAATAATATCCACTCTTGTCTGACGTTCTCGGTTGTTGTCAAATTCCACATGGCCAAGAACACCAGTAAACGACAAACTCATCATTTCGTTTTGAAGTATATTGGTAATGTGAGAGTTTCCCAGGTGAAAGTCTTCGAGTGTCAAGTTCATTGCTTGGAGATGGCCCATCGTCATATTAAGGGCAAGTGCAAAGGCTTGTATTGAATCATGCATCACATTTGCATAGGGATTTGGTGTCAGGGTAGCGTTAGTGTCTAGATCACTAGAACTGAGATGAAAATGTAGGAGGTAAACTCTTTCCAGTGCACTCCTCAGAATCTCAACATCACACACATCATTTGCGTAAAACAACAGGTCTTCGATGTAATGGTCAGGGAATATCCAGACATAGTTCGGCCAAGTCATGTCTTCTTGATAAGCTTGGCAGATGATCTCTACTGCAACTGTAGCTTCAACTGAAGCAAAAACAATCCTCTTCCTTGATTGCTGCAAGCTCTTCAGTACAGATGAAACCTGCCCATCCAGAATGAGCAAAGATACATCCACAGATTGGGAGGTGTTTCCACCTTGACTACGATATTGGTTGAATGCTATTGCAGTGTGGAAGTATAAACCACCTGCACCACCAATTACTGCAATATTGGTCCACCCAAATTCATCCATCATCCTGTACACAGCTTCAACATATGCAGTAGATGAGGGTGTCATGTGCCAAAGGTACGGATATTTCTCCTGGTTGCGAAGGACAGGTGATGCTGATCCAGCAATCTGTAGAAGACTAATTCCTCTGTGTCCAGCTAGTGGTGATATCAGCTGAGCCACACTGGTACAAAACAGCCCTACAACTCCAACTACGTGCTGTTCTCCTTGAGTGATCCCATGAATAAAGTTTATAAGGGCCTCACTCTTGAAGTCATTGGTGCATGTCCCTGTGTCCACTGGCACAAGCTCCAGGTGATACTCAGGTAGGAAGCTGAGGTCTTCATTGATCCTCTCCACAGTCAGCTGGGCAGCTGGGAGGATCTCAGTTCCCCTGTCCCATCTTGGTGCTCCATGTCCACCTTGAACATTCAGAACAACCAGCAGCTGGAGAACACTCGCATTGCTGTGACCTTTGCAGATCCCAGTAATCATCAGAAACAACAACACACTCACAAGTTTCATGATGACATGTAGCTAATAGTACTGCAACAAAAAATTACTTTGCAAACTGCAAGTAGCTACAGTTCGGGGTCCCATGCAGGAATGTCAATTAGCCAAATTCCTGTTCCAGGACAGCGTACAATAGCTCGCACAGCAATGCAGCATTGCACAACAAATAATGGAATACTACACACAAAGGTTGAGTATAGACTACAGCTCCTGCTTCAGTGAGCTATCACAGCAGAAATATTAGATATTGCAGCATTACATCATATCATATGACTGTAGGGGTTACAAATTGTAATTGCTGCCGTGTTCTATTTCTCAAGCATCTAGTATAATTGCATAGGTACAAGCTATCAATTTCATAAGTATGCATTGCTTCATAACGGTCAATTTTGTAGATGAAGATGTGTATGCACTTCTTAATGACAACGTTCGCCAAACTTGTTACTAAGAATTCCATTCACATGCAGCTTCAAGGATATTGGATAGGCAGCTTCCGTTACATGTACATTATGCAATTTTAGCTATATATACCATGCAGGATTGCATAAATGACATCAGCTTGAAACTGTGTATGCAATTCTTAGTGCATACACAGCTTCTGTTACAAAGAACTGCATGCATATACCAGGTTCAAAAGTCATTAGGTATAATTATAGCTAATATAATCTACAGTGTCCTTGGTTTGACTGCAAAACGTGAACTGCGCATGCACAATGGGAAGGCCATGAAGGTGAGAGCTCTGTAGAATATTGCAAGAGACTTTGACATGGGCACTCAACAGGTCTCAGGTATAATCTGTGCCCATACCAAGACAGAGGGGAAGGTACCTAGATCTGCCCCCCCCCCCCCCCCCCCCCCCCCCCCCCCCCCCCCCCCCCCCCCCCCGTCACCTAGTGTGCCTGTGATATACCCTTGTACAGAGGGAAGAACTTCTGAGAGTGCTAGTAACTCAGCATTGGGCACTCTTCACAGTTGCATACAGTTGGAAGGATTGGGAGTTACAAAATACCACCATTAAATCTGCCAAGCTACCATAGAACAGTGTAATCATAAGTTATGTGTCAAGGACATTAAGATTACCATAGCAGTAGCTAGCAGTGTGTATGGAAGGAAGAGGAGTAACAGGAAGAGCAATGCTACGCTGAGGACAAGAGGGATGTACTTTGTCAAGGGTATATTTGCATCCTGAACCCAAACAATCTCAGTACGGTATGGGTAGTAGAGGATGGTTAGAGAGAGCACAGCAATAATAGTACGCAGGAGCTTTGCATAAGACAGGAGGAAGAGGGTTGCCAGGACAGGTACAGGCTGGAGCCAAGGAGCTTTGTCACTCTTGTAGATCGATCACTGATGCATGTAAACGCAGGAATCCCACTATCCCCCAAATGTGAAATAAATCTAGATCCTCGGTCTTTCAATTACTTTAATGTGTGTAGCAATCAGCACAGTAACTGTTAATGGAATCGTATACGTATAAATATTATAGCAGTAGACTATAATATTATGTTGTGATGCTAATAAACCTTAAAGTTTGTTGTTTGTGATGTGCGTTATCCCGCAAAAATCTTCTTGCACAATTGGTTAATATACTGCATCATTAGCTACCATAGAACATAATTTTGTGTCAAGGACATTAAGATTAGCATGCCTAAATATTCAGTGGAGGATACAGTCTTTGTTTTGAGATAGGTATAGTTCTATGGCTATTCCTGTGCCTGTGTACTCTGCACTAAACTTTCAAAGGAAAACAATGCATGTGAGAGTAGAACAACCTCCAAACAAAGTATATGGATGCTTGCAGAAAGTTCCTATTGATACACTGTGCCTGCCAATAATAATTGATTGCATAATATGAAGACCAAATAATAATTACGTACAATAGATCTGGATCCACAATTGCAGCAGAAACCAAACGTACAGCTATAGCTAGCTAGCAATAATGTGCAGTATGCATGGATAACAAAATTTAACCGAGAGTGTAGTTATACTTTGAAGTAAAGTTAATGTGCTCACTAATTAGGAAATATACTTTGTGCAGCAGTTCACGAATCATTTTCATCGAGCAAATCTTGAAGATCAACTACAGTATAAGTAATGGTTGGGGTAACCATGGCCTTGGGTTCATTGGTGGTAATTTGATGATACTTGTAGCTTCGACGTCGTAATTGACGACCACGCTGGATATACTGCATCTTTGATTTAATTCGCCAGAAAATATGGTAGCTGACAATCCCTACAAAAGTCAGGAACGCTATACCAACAGAGATGTATGCAACAGCAGCCTGGCTTCCACCAGACTGATTCACGTGGTAGGTAGCAACAGCAAGGATACCGAGGTTGAGAAAGAATGAAAGTTCAAGAGCATTCAGGTACCAGCTTTTGTAAACCATCCCAGCCAATCCAAATGCTACAGGTGTTCCAAGAGCAGTTGCAGAAATGATAAGCAGGTTGATGCTGACATCTTCCGTCACATTGAATGCAAAGACCAGATACAGAGCACAGCGAAGCAGAAGCAGTAGTCCAGTCCAGTACCGATGCTTTAGCTTGTAGGGTGCATGGTAGGAATCCAGGATTGCCTTCACTTTGGGATTCCTGAGCCAGGATAAGAAGCAAAGGTGGGATTTAGGCTGTACCCATTGGCCTACAAGAAGCAGCAGTGTGTACGGAAGGAAGAGGAGTAACAGGAAGAGCAATGCTACCAGGACAAGAGGGATGTACTTTGTCAAGGGTATATTTGCATCCTGAACCCAAACAATCTCAGTACGGTATGGGTAGTAGAGGGTGGTAAGAGAGAGCACGACAATAATAGTACGCAGGAGCTTTGCATATGACAAGAGGAAGAGGGTTGCCAGAACAGGTACAGAGCTGGAGCCGAGGGGCTTCGTAAATCTGGTAGATCGATCACTGATGTAAACCAGGAATCCCACTATCCCCCAAATGTAGACTGGGAACACATATTCTAGCCATGCTCTGGCATATCCATCCATTCCATCGTAGAAGCAGGTCTGAATGCCAAGGTCAAGGTTTAACCAGGCGATGAAGATGCTAGCTGGGTTGATTGAGATTGAGGATTGTGGGAAGAAGATGTGATGGTTTGCTTCAACAATGTTTGCATAGAAGATCAGTCCATGGAGAGTCCCCTCTGCTACTGTGAGGTGGAGGAGGAAGAGCAAGGTAACTAGGAGTACTCCAGCTAGTGCAAATGGAAGGAGCAGAGCTAGGTATGTGTTAGTGCACTTCTTGCACTGGGAGCTACCAAGTGTAAGACTTAGCCCTCTCCTGCATTGCCCACACAGCAGACCAGAGCGGTTGAAACTGCACTGATCATCCGGGTGTTTCAGGCTGATACGCTTGTCCTCTCTGATGCAATAATCAAGGGGACAGTAACGGTGATGAATAAAACCGTCGAGAGTTCCATTGTTGAGTGCTACGCCCAGCCAGAAACTTCTGATCGCACCACCAGTTCGCAGTATGGATTGTGTGTCTATGTCGCAAGTGTTTGTGAACTGCCAGAGTCTGTGGTCACAGATACACTCACCACTGAAATTAGATTTTTCAAACCCAATGGGACAATTTTCAAGGGTGATGTTTACAGTAAGTTGGACTGTACTACCCGACCTATTGTTGGGGTAGAGTTCTAGCTGATTGAAGATTTTTGTTGGTGGGGTAGAGTAGTTTCTGCTGGTACAGCTTCTTTCTGTCTCATATGTGATGATTTCAGTCACATTATGATCTTTACCTGAGCGTACATTGACATGCACTAGTGTTGGAATTGCTACGTCTGACTGATCAACTGCAATTACAGACACAGCAATGTCTTGGCCAGGGTATATGCTTTTTGATTGAATTGTATCTGTGCAGTTTCGATCATATCTGCTACAGAAGCAAATCTGTGTTGGGTCCGATGAAATGGAAGAGCCACTGCTATTTTGGACAACAGACCTCCTAAAGAAATCCAGTGCACTGTTGTACTTCATTGATGTGAGGTTGCACTTGCCGAGCAAACCACCATACAGGGCACTTCCTCTCATTCCAGCAAAATTGTTCTTAAAGACTAGTGGTGTTGAATCTAGATAAGGAGGTTGCTCTTTTCCAAGAATATAAAGGAAGCATTCTCTTCTGATCGGTGTATATTGTTGAGGAAGGAACTGGCCTGGTCCAGATGCATCTACAATGTAAAGTGCTCCACCAAACTCAGTTGCTCGATTGCCTTGAAAGTGTATGCATGCTGTCAGATGAAGGCTGAAATTTGAGTACTGGTCCAAGTAAAGTGCTCCACCTCGGTCGGCTGTGTTGTTGAGGAAACTGCTGCCAGAGACAGATGTAAAATTTGAGATGTCACAGAAGTTCTTATAGTTGATGCAAGACTCGGATACATTCATGTGATGGCTAGTTTCCAGGCTTACAAAAGTGACATTACTACTCTCAGATTGGATTCCACCTCCGTAATTCGCTGAATTATTCACAAAGGAGCTAGTTCCTACAAAGACAAGGGTAGTAAATGATGTGTGGATTGCTGCACCTTTATTTCCAGCTGTGTTGGCCACAAAATACTTTTTCCTGTGAATTCCACTTGAGAGTCACCAAAATGGATCGCTCCTCCTTCTGAATTTGCTGTATTATTCACGAAATAGTTCATCCCATCCACTTTCATTGTACTGCGGTCAATGTTGAATCCCCCACCACTAAGTGCTGAGTTGCTTTTTACTGTTGCCAATCCATTCAAGTTCAGTGTGCTGCGTGTTGCTGCAACACCTCCTCCATGGCTGACGGCAGAATTGGCAATAAAATCATTTTCTCCGGGGAAGATCACAGTGCTGTTGAATGCATAGAACCCTCCACCTGTCACTGCTTTGTTAACAGTAAACATGTTGTGTCCCGAGAAAATGAAGCTGCTTCTGAATGCTGAGATCCCCCCACCAGTGTCTTCTGCAGAGTTGTTCTCATAGCTGTTGAATCCATGAAGCTTAACTACACAGCCATCTCTAGTGTACATCCCCCCTCCATCTCGGACTGCATTGTTAGCAATCATCGTAACAGAACTGGTGGCAAAGAAGTTCAAATTACTTCTTGCAGCATACATGCCACCACCAGTGTGGCATGCATGATTATTTGTGATGTTGCTGGCCCCACTGAATTCAAATGTGCTGTTATCAGTAAAAATGCCTGCACCAAACACCGCTATGTTAAATCTGAAAGCAGTATTGCTTATGCTTGTGATGCCCACATTACTCCAGCGTGCATGAATCCCCCCACCAGTCGTTGCTGGATACAAATGTATTGTTTCCAGGAAGAGTGGCGTTGGAAGCATAGGAAAAGATCCCTCCTCCCTCATACGCTGCAGCACACTCAACAAAACAATTGTTCCCATTCATTGATAGGTTGCTGTTATCCAGCCAGATTCCTCCACCACTGACATGGGCCCTGTTTCTAGTGAATGAATTCACTCCATCAATGTCAAGTGTGGTGTTAACTGTGGCAAAAATCCCACCTCCTTCCCCTGCCGAGTTGGCATTGAACATGTTATTTCCAGCAAGAACTAGAAGAGTCCTTCTCAACCAGAGCCCTCCACCATATGCAGCAATGTTTCCTTCAACATTACATCCATAAATATTAAGAGTACCATTGTCCGAGTAGATTCCACCACCTAGTCCTGCAGTGTTATTTGTGATTGTGATGCTCCCACTCAAGTTCAAGGTACCGCCATCTGTATATATCCCTCCTCCATCTAGTTGAGCTGTGTTCTCACTGAGGACGCAAGTCCCACTGAAATACAACTGATTATAAAGTGTGTAGATGCCTCCACCTCTATATCCTGCTGAGTTGGCATTAAGGATGTAGTCTCCAGGAAGATTCAGAGAGGAATGGGCTGTGTAGATCCCTCCACCAAACCTTGCTGCGGAGTTGGCAATGATGACATTGGTACTACTGAAACTCACTTCACTGACACTTGCATAGACTCCACCACCATTCCCACTAGCTGAGTTGTTACTAAACGTGGTACTCCCATTGAAACTCATGACACTGCTGGTACATGTACAGACTCCACCACCATCATCATTAGCTGAGTTCCCACTGAATGTGGTACTCCCATTGAAACTCATGTTACTGATGGAAGATGAATAGACTCCACCACCATCCCCCGTAATAGCTGAGTTGTTACTGAAAGCGGTACTCCCGTTGCAATTCACACTGCTGGAATATGCACAGACTCCACCACCATTCCCACTAGCTGAGTTGTTACTGAAAGTGGTACTCCCATCAAAACTCATGACACTGCTGGAATATGCATAGACTCCACCACCATCATCATTAGCTGAGTTGTTACTGAAAGTGGTACTCCCATTGAAACTCATGACACTGCTGGAATATGCATAGACTCCACCACCATACCTACTAGCTGAGTTGTTACTGAAAGTGGTACTCCCATTGAAACTCATGACACTGCTGGAATATGCAGAGACTCCGCCACCTGCATACCTAGCTGAGTTCCCACTGAAAGTGGTACCCCCACTGAAACTCATGACACTGCTGGAACGTGCAATGCCACCACCTGCATACATAGCCGAGTTGTTACTGAAAGTGGTACTCCCATTGAAACTCACGACACTGCTGGAACGTGCATTGACTCCACCACCATCATCAATAGCTGAGTTGTTACTGAAAGTGGTACTCCCATTGAAACTCATGACACTGCTGGAACGTGTATTGACTCCACCACCATCATCATTAGCTGAGTTGTTACTGAAAGTGGTATTCCCATTGAAACTCATGACACTGCTGGAATGTGCATTGACTCCACCACCTGCATACCTAGCTGAGTTCCCACTGAAAGTGGTACTCCCACTGAAACTGATGACACTGCTGTAATCTGCATTGACTCCACCACCATCATCATTAGCTGAGTTGTTACTGAAAGTGGTACTCCCACTGAAACTCATGACATTGCTAGAATGTGCATTGACTCCACCACCTGCATACCTAGCTGAGTTGTTACTGAAAGTGGTACTTCCATTGAAACTCATGACACTGCTGTGGTGTGCAAAGACTCCACCACCTCCATACCTAGCTGAGTTGTTACTGAAAGTGTTACTCCCATTGAAATTCACACTGCTGGAATGTGCAAAGACTCCACCACCATTCCCACTAGCTGAGTTGTTACTGAAAGTGGTACTCCCGTTGAAAATCACACTGCTGGAATCTGCATAGACTCCACCACCATACCTAGCTGAATTCATACTGAAAGTGGTACTCCCTTTGAAACTCACACTGCTGGAATCTGCATAGACTCCACCACCATACCTAGCTGAATTCATACTGAAAGTGGTACTCCCTTTGAAACTCACATGACTGGCAACCACACCGAGTGCACTACCAAAGCTATCCTGGAAGGTACAGTTAGTGATCTCAGTCACCTGAACCCACTCAAGGTACACTCCAAAATAATTAGAAACAAAAGGCAGAATCTGATTACTTCTGGCACAGGAAGCAAAAGCTAAGCCATCAATTCTCACCAGTGAGATGTTCCTGAAAGTAAACCCAACATGGGAGCTGCACACAATACTGGTTGGTATCAGTGACCTGGAGTCTCCTAGGATGTCCAATTGCTGGATGTTGGTTATGTCCAGGTTTACATTGAGAGTGTGAATACCTTGTAAAACTTGCAGCGTGATGTTGGAAGTGTTGAAATATTCTCCATGGCGTTCAGCGTACTCAGACAGAGTGTGGCAGGGGTATGTGGGACACGATGTGTTAGATGATGCTGGTTTCACGTGTAGGATTTCTCCGTAGGTCAGTGAGGGGAGGGCCAGAGCCACCATGAAGGTGAGCATGCCCATGTGGGGAGCCATTGTTTAAGCTGTTGGGAGGATAGTAGAAACTTAACTGTTAGCTGTAGTACATAGCATGTTGCCACAATTGGCATAATATTAATACAGCTATAGCTACCGAACAATACTGCTAAGCAATTTGCAGTTGTAAAGGTAAATTTGCATTAGCAGTACCTAACCACATACATAAACATGTGCAAATGAATAATCTTATTTTGCATTTCCGAAAATTAATTGCCGAGCACCTTAGCGCGAGGCAACTAATCGTGCAGCGTAGTCAAGTCGCGTCTGTATATACGTATATATATATATCCGTCACAGTTTCAGTGGCCCCCTCCGTCAGTTTAAGTGGCCCCCTTGGTAGGGGGGCAGTTGCCGTGGTCTCGGCGGTAGAGCATCGTCCTGTAACGTGAAGGTCGTGAGTTCGACCCTCACATGGACAACTCTTTTTTTTTTTTTGGTGGCGGTTTGTACGCCGCGCGCAGTTTCTGTGGGGCCATGTGCGTACAGAGAAGCGAACTATACAGGGAGAGTTAGCGACGGCGATAACACTGCCTCCGAAGACAATAAGGCAAAGGAGAAAGAGTCTAACAAAGTGAGGAAGAAGCGATGCATACAAGGAGAGTTTAGCGGAGACAGGTACGACTAACGTTTAGTCTAGGCCACGGTACATGTACACAGAGTTTCGTCCATTATATTTTTTAGTGACTACTATGCCTTCGAAATACACTATAGTGCCGCAGAAATTGAGCTGCAGCAACAACTCGGAAAACTTCGCTCAACTCAGACAACTCACACAACTTCGAACTAAACTTCGAAAGCTGAACCTCCCGCTTTTACTTCCACAGGAAACCACGCCTACCACTGTGAGCAACATGTAGCTAGGCGCGAGGCACAGACACTGCGCATGCGTATTCCTAGTGTTACAAATAATAGTTTACTTCCCCAGATAGAATGTCTTATTGATAATGGCATTGTGTGCATGTAGTCATCAACATCAGAAATTAGAGCATTCCAGATATTTAGCTACCTCTGCTGATAGCTAGCTATAGATTAGAAACAGCAATGGCCGCGGTCACGAAGTAGAGTGCTGCCATAATGTTGCCCCCCCCCCCCCCCCCCCCCCCCCCCCCCCCCCCCCACACACACACACACACACACACATCATGGATGATGACGACATCCCCCTTGGACACATGAAGAGGATGTGAAACCTTCTTGGCCACGTAGCGATGACTACTCTGACCTCCACCGTCTCCAAGAGTGGTTGAGAACGCTCGCAAGGTGTTTCATCCTCCTGGTCAGCTGACTGGAGTTGACTTTGAAATCCTCATCATCAGGATCACACACATACCCCAAGTGATCAGGTAGGTTCAGCAGCCTTCATCCCACGACAAGATGAGAAGGTGTAAGGGGTTCCTTAAAATCTGTGAAGGAAGTGTACGAGAGGTCGGGAGTTGACCACGGCTTCAATCTCAACTACAGCAGTGAGCAATTCATCCCGTGTGAAGTTTGCTCATCCAACCACCTTACGTAGACAGCGTTTGGTGGATCTGACCATCCGTTCAAAAACGCCACCCCACCAGGGTGCACATTCAACATTGAAAATCCATTGGCTTCCTTGATTAGCCAGGTGTTCTTGAACGGTCTCATCCTTGGAGTCAACACTGAGGAACTTCGCTGCAGCCTTGAACGTCTTCCCATTATCTGACAAGAATTTACGAGGTAGATTGAGGATGTTGCTTGAAATACTAGATCATCACTGCATTTTGGCAGCAAATCGCTTCAGATATCGTAGGAATGTGTCAGTGGATAGATGTGACAGAGCTATGATGTAATGATAGTACGATCAGCTGTATGAACATATATGGTCACATTAGTCTCAGGGATCATGTGAGGGTATGACTTTATATTGATGTGTTCATTCGTTATCTTTCATGCTGTATAGATGTTGTATCCTGCCAGCGTGCATGTTTTGGTTATAATCTTGTAGCGTAAACCACCAATTATCGGCATGACCTTATTATCGGCACCCGACATACCAATTATCGGCGCTTAGTAAACGGAGAGTAAGCGGCGAAAATACGGATTCCGTTCGCATTACGTCATCGTCGCGCAAGCTGTTTACAAGGCTGAAGCTTTGCAGAAGGTTTGTCTTTGTTTAAAAGGTTATAACTGGATGTCATTTACTGTCCTTTTAGCCATCTTATGTTGTAGGGCTGTTCATGTCTAATCAAAACAAGCGTAGGGGGAGACCACGACCTTGGGTCCTCTCCTGCCACTGGATCAGACTTTTGAGGACGACTAGCATGACTGTGCTGGATCAGAATGGGTGGAGTGCATGTGCAAGAGATGGCTCCACGAATGTGCCACGTACTGGATGTGGAAGAAAGAGAATTGTTTTGCTTTTACTGTGTAGTGTGATGAACGAATTTTATTCAAAAATTCATATATTGAAGGGGTTGCATGCTTTGGTGTTTTTTTTTTCACTGGGTGATAGATAGAATGGTCATGAACCTGGGGGATTTGTGGTGGATTTTTGTGGCCTTCAGGGGATGGAGGTGAGTCGATGCCATCAGCATGTGCCGATAATTGACCCAGGATTATCTATGGGAGTACTAGGCAGTGACGATAATACGTACAGGGTGCCGATAATTGATTTGCGTGAGGTTGCATTCGCTAGTGCACCACTAAAAGCCGGAAATACGTAACAGCTTTAAAGGTGGTAGGGCTTATAGAGGGCGTGACGGTCTATACGTCGGTGCAAGTTTGGTATCCTGGAACCGTTCCTAGACGATGCTGCAAATCATGCAAATTCAGGTGACGATAATTGGTGGGTTACGCTATCTGTGGTTCAGGTTGGTAAGTTGTGCAATACCTTTTCTAGGGAAATTGGCTCTGTCTCTTGTTTATATACCTCGGTTAGATTGAGGATGTTGCTTAACTTCACTGAAATACTAGATCATCACTGCATTTTGGTATATAAGCATTCAGTTTTGTACCAGTTTTATCGATCCCGTGGAAATAATCAAGTTTGAGCTACTTATCTGATTGCGCATTGCTAGCACCGAGGAGTAATCCTTCACATTTGGTGGCAGCGGTGGGATTCGATCGCAGAAAGTTATCCGACAAACCACATCATTTTTGGATGCATCGACTCAAAGAGAATAATGCTAGGTTGACCAGATGGAGTTTAGCACTCCAACCTTACCAGTTTGTCGTTCACCATCGAGCTGGTGTAAAGAATGGTAATGCAGATGCACTTTCCCGTGTCCTGACCAATCACACGACAACTAGCGTGTCACAGGAGAAGGGAGGGGGAGTGTGACAGAGCTATGATGTAATGATAGTACGATCAGCTGTATGAACATAATTGTATGGTCACGTTAGTCTCAGGGATCATGTGAGGGTATGACTTTATATTGATGTGTTCATTCGTTATCTTTCATGCTGTATCAGAGAACGCGGTAGCGTTCTCTATTTAGGGATGGCCAAGGAAATTTCGATTTTACCATACTGATGCACCAGCAGGAAAACGGCCAACTACAACCCCCCAAACCAAGCATGCAGACAGAATGATACTGCCTAGCAGTTCACAAAAACACTCCCAAACGTACCTTAGAGTACGCAGGAGTCGATGAACATGTCGCGGAGAAAAGTCCGATTTCGTCATCTTCTTTCTTCTTTCTTTCTTTCTCATAACAAAACTTTGCCCAAGGATAGCTTACCAACTAAACCACTTCTTGAGCTAATTTACGCACAGGACAACACCGCTATCGCCGTAGTACTCGCCATGACCACGTTTGTCTGCAAACTGGCAAGACCAGCAGTTTTAGCTAGCTACGATCCGATGGCAATTCTAGCACGACGCCACTTTGAGGCACGTTCGCCAATTGCGCATGCGCAATCCAAAATGCAAGCACATTTTTGTGTTCTTTTGCTTGTGATGGCTGCGTTTGGTACACTAACAGAATCCCTGTGAATCCGTCATCTGGTGGCTCCTACTGCTACGAGGAAGTTCTACCAACCTGTTCTTGTCAAGATGTATTGTGACTATGCCATCATGGAGGCGTGGCTTTCTTTTCATCACGTAACTGTGAGGCTAGAGTTTCGGATTTCCATTGCAAGCACATGACCTACACGGCTGCCATCGAGCTCTCTGATCTGATGAAGGGTGAATGCCCCACCCCCTCATCCGCGAAGGCAACAATAAACATTGATCACAACAGCAACATCAAAAAAATATAATGGAAACTGCATTAAAGCCTGCTCAGTGCCCAGCAGAAGGTCCACGTCCATCAAGAGAGACCATCGCAGCTTTGTTGACATGGTGATCACCTTGTAGTCTCGGGCCTAGGAACGAGGCTAACATGGTGATTAAGTAACAACACCAGTCTGGCATACATCCAGTTCCCCGTACCCTTATGGTGACGTGATGTTGCACGTACCATGACTAAGAAGTTACGCATTTCATGCGCTCAAAAAAGTACACAAACTAGTGGCAAAAAATTTTCTGTGAAAAATAAAAAGGATTTAGTGATGGCCTGTCACATTCAGAATTATTCCACCCTCGAAAAAGCTAAGAAACAAGGAGAAATGCCTTTAACCAGGCTCAGTCCCACCCCCTCCCTAAATTCTACATTTTATAATGGATGGGACTGAGCCTGGAACGAGAATTTAATGCCTACCACGGAAGGGTCAACAGGCCATTGCGAAGCCAGCAACCTTCCCAACTTCGAACCCATGGCCAACCAGGACTTTACCTGGGGAGAACTGGATGCCTCCAGCTTTACAAAATCGCTGGAATCTGCCTATGAAGAGACTGTGCATTGGAGGAAGAATTGCTCCAGGATCCCCCATGGTAAAGCAGGCAAGTCCTTCATAAATGAACTGGCCCGTCTATTTCTTGCCTTTGCCACTGGCTCCGCATTAGAATCAATCGCTCTCAAGGCCACCACAGTACTGCCATTACTGGTACTCCAGAAGTCACACCGTAACTCCAAGCCAAAGGACCACACCTCCTGTCTGGAGAGGAACTGGTCAGAGAAGGCAGGGCCATCCAAAGCCGCATCCCCAAACATCGTCCACAAGGAAGTGAACAAGAGCTCGCACACATGTTCCTTCGCGAAACTGATATTTCAGGGGAAGACACATGCGGCCCTGCAACTACTGACAGACAGGGCAAAGGAGGTGTCCTGCACCTTCATGACATCATCAACAATGATGGCCCCAATCCAACCACGGTCAAAGACGTCCTGAAGAGCAAACATCCCCCCAGTCGGGCCCCTACCCCAGACTCCATGTACCAGGGCAAGCCCCCAGACGTCCATCCTGTCACTTTTGAACCAATTGACGCCTCTCTGATCAGGTCCATCGCGCTGAGCACAAAGGGAGCTGCTGGTCCCTCTGGGCTAGATGCACACACTTGGAGAAGAATGTGCACTTCCTTCAAGACAGCCTCTATTGCCCTCTGCCACTCACTGGCCCTTACCGCCAAACGCCTATGCACAACTCTCGTCGACCCAAGATGTACATCACCCCTGTTGGCCTGTTGCCTCATCGCTCTGGACAAGAACCCTGGCGTGAGGCCAATAGGCATTGGAGAGACCCCACGTCGCATCATTGCCAAGGCTGCCCTTTCCGTGACAAGAAGTGACATCATGGACGCTGCTGGTTCCACCCAGCTATGTGCCGGCCAGATGGCAGGAGCCGAAGCTGCTGTTCATGCAGTAAGGCAGTGTTTCCAACTCGAAGGCACCAAAGCAGTACTTCTAATTGATGCTAGCAATGCTTTCAACTCACTAAATCGCAATGCCGCCCTCCACAACATCCGGTTCAAGTGCCCAGCCATCTCCACCATTCTCATTAATACATACAGGGAACCGTCTGAGTTATTCATAGACGGCAAAGTCATATACTCCCAGGAAGGCACCACACAAGGGGACCCATTGGCAATGCCAATGTATGCCGTGGCCACCATTCCCCTGATCAAGAGGCTTCCAAAACCAGCCACTCAGGTATGGTATGCAGATGATGGATCTGCTCTCGGAAACATCAAGGACCTCCGGGAATGGTGGGATGAACTGGCCAGGTTGGGCCCAGACTATGGCTACTTCCCAAACCCCTCTAAAACCTGGCTGGTCACCAAAGAAGCTTGCCATGCCAATGCAGCAGCTGCTTTTGAGGGCACTAACATCAATGTAACCAGTTCTGGGCGACCCTACCTGGGAGCTGCCCTGGGCACATCCGCATACATAGACCACTTTGTAGCCGAGAAGGTGGCCCAATGGTCTGACGAAGTGAGCTTGCTCGCTGCTATTGCTACCACACAGCCACACGCAGCCTATGATGCCTTCACTCATGGGTTATCGAGCAAATGGTCCTACACACCCTGTACTTGTCCCGTACCCAACCAAGCCTGAGCAACCACTTTGAAGACCGATCAGAATTCATCCCTACCCTGACTGGTACCCTCCCTCCCCATGACACTGACCGTGAACTCTTCAGCCTGCCTGTTAGACTGGGAGGTTTGGGTCTGCGTAACCCAGCAAGGAACTGCGACCTTGAGTATTCTGCTTCAAAGTCGATTCTGAGCCCCTCGTGAAGCTGATTGTGAAGCAACAAGACGAATACCCTTACGAGTGTCTTGCCGACCAGATGACGGCCAAATCAACGATCCATCAACAGAGACGCCAACAAGCCGCACAAGCCGCCGAGCATCTGAAGCCCACCCTCTCCGACACCAGAAGAAGAGCAATGGACCTCGCAAGCGAAAGAGGAGCCTCAAACTGGCTGACTGCCTTACCAACTCAAAGAGTTCGGCTTCTCCCTGCATAAGCTAGGGCGCCTTCACTGATGCATTGGCACTCGGGTATGGGTGGACACCATCACAAATCCCCTTGTCATGTGACTGTGGGTCTACCTTCACAGTCAAACATGTTCTCTCATGCCCGAGAGGCGGCTTCCCCACAATCCGTCATAACGAAATACGCGACGTAACAGCGAACCTACTAACCGAAATATGCCACGACGTCAAGACAGAACCTGACCTACAGCCGCTCACAGGTGAAACCATTACCAGATCCACGTCCATCTCAGCTGACGGGGCAAGACTCGACATCGCAGTTAAAGGATTTGGGGAGGCCGTTTCGAGAGAACCTTCCTGGATGTCAGAGTGTTTAACCCCCATGCACCCACCAACAGCAACACTACCATCTCCAACTGTTACAGGAAGCATGAAGCCGAGAAAAAACGGGCTTATGAGCAACGCATACTCGAAGTGGAACACTCGACTTTCACTCCACTTGTGTTCTCAGCGACAGGAGGAATGGCGAAGCAATGCTCGACCTTCTATAAGAGGTTGGCTTCCTTCCTTGACAACCCTATAGCTCGACCCTGTGCTGGGTATGGTGCCGCCTTTCATTCTCCCTCTTTCACTCAGCAATACGGTGCATCCAGGGAGCACAATCGTCCTGTGGCCATGCTTCCAAGCCCACACCCCCCATCAACCTCGTCAGCAGCGAGGCACAGCTCCGGCCAACATGAAGCCTGCACTTTAACTGCCCTCATTACTTTGTACTTTGCATACCTTTTCACATCTCTTTATTTTTACCTTGTACACATATAATAATTTTTCATAGGTTGACCCCCCCAAAAAACAAACAAAAAACCAGAAGAGGTAACGGACGAATACGAACCTCCGTAAGCTTAATTGCACTCCCACTACACACAGTTTCATCTATACTTCCGGTGTGTTGGAATTTGCTTCCTGGTACTTACTGGGCCCGGGTCGACAGCTTCTGCTCAATTGGTTGCGTATACTCAATACGCACACTACATGCATGTACTTCAAAAGGCTATTACGATACCAATCACGTACGGAACCGTAAGTTTGATATACCTTGTACGTATTCATCTTTGGTACAATAAGCATTTGAGAACACCATTAATAGATAGAGAATTGCTGGAACATCACATTATTGCAAAAAATTCACTGTCCCAAGAACTACAGGGGAGAAATGATGCAAATTGATTATTGTGGTTACTTTTGCTCGTGCATTGCATGCATTATCACAAGAAATGCCACTACAAGAAATGCTTCCAGATGACAGGAATGGCTGTAAGTCCACCGGCACCACCATAGGCTTCCTCTGTGAAGATGGTTGAGAAATTATGCATCCTGTGCAGGGGAAGACAGACAGGTGTACATGTAGCTACATGTCACGATATGGTACCGTAATGGAGAGGAGTTGAAAAGGCCTTCATACATGTAGTAAAGCATCTAGGTGAAGCACCCTCAGATGAAAGCCCTCTATGTAAGAAACACCTAATTGAGGACAAACGACATCATAGTTCCATAAATTCATTCCGTAGTGGAAATGCAAAACGACACCATGCTGGTGCAGCCGCTCTGGCCACACATGTGAGTCACGAGGCCGGGAGGAAGAGCCTGATACCCTCACCTTCTATGCTCCTCCTACTGTCCATGGCAACTCCCCCCCCCCCCCCCCCCCCCCCCACATGCTGGTGCAGCCGCTCTGGCCAAACATGTGAGCCACGAGGCCGGGAGGGAGAGCTTGATCCCCTAACCATGTATGCTCCACCTACGAGCATCCTGCCGTCCATGGCAACTACCCCCCACGTCGTAGCCTCGTTCCCAGGCGCTCGGTATTTGGGGAGAAGAGCGCCTGGTATCCACTGTTTGCGCATGCGCGGCTCCCCAGGTTTTCGTGGGGAACTACTGTTATACTGATCCATGTTGCACGACCGTACATTACTGTAACACAGGATAGCTCAGTTCAACCAAGCCATGCCGTACGCCCTCGGTAAGGTCGGAAAGCCAGAAATGGTGCTGAGGACGAACAACTGACAGCAATACAGCACATACATAATGGCAAGAATGTGTTTGTATGGTTACATACGGCCAGGAAGAATTTTCTATCGGGTCTTACCAGGTCTGTATCGTGCTTCACGTCCACTTCAGAAAGACAGAGGTGGCGTATTGCCGTCAAGAGCGCATAAGTAGGTCGTGCGGAGTAAGAGCGTGTAATTTCCGAACCGGGCAAAATCCATAAGTTGTACTATAGCACGTCTAAACACTCTTGTAGTGATTCTTTCCGCCACGTGATAATTGACTGGAGTGGCGACACCATGGTCATTATTCTGTGTTGTTGTGCACAGCTGTGTAGTTCTGAGCCAAGTGACGCAGGAAGCGACAGCGACAGCTACCAGAGAACGCTCTACGGCTGTGCTGAAGGCTAACCTAGTTAGCCTCGTACCCGGGCGGTACGAGGCTATAACCTAGTCTACTCGAACAGTCACAACAACGGTTATTGTGTGGATGTGCTTACCTGAGGCTGGAGGTGAAGGACGTCGACATGAGCAACGATTGCCACGGTGGGTTATAGGTTCAAATAAGCTCAGCCGGAGCCGAATTGCTAGCCACTTAGATCTTAGCACTTTGCTAATGAGTTCACAATTACGGCCGTACGGCTTCAGGTGCAACCGGATGTTCTATTTTTAGTACAACTCTTATGCGCTCTTGATCGCCGTCCACAGACTTCGAAACCATGGCCTCGCATGATGCTGGAGTGGTATTTTGTCGTTATTAATTTCGGCTTACGTATCTCAATGATATATACGGAGAATGTAACAGAAATGCTTGCGCATGTGTGAACAGTGGATACCAGGCGCTCTTCTCCCCAACTACCAAGCGCCTGGGAACGAGGCTAGTGCAGCCGCTCCGGCCACATGTGAGCCAAGGCCGGGAGGGAGAGCCTGATCCCTTAACCTTCTATGCTCCACCTACGAGCACAGATTACTCACTTGCACACACGAAATGTCATCTCCTGAATCATCCTTACAGCAAAGACGTCCGCACACCACTTCACCAGCAAGTTCACCTCACAAACTCGGAAAAGTAGGACCTAAACAAAAATGAACAGTTGACATCAGAAAGCTTTCAGTGGCCAACCCCTGCCTGAAAAGTTTCGTGTATTGTTCAACCAACCACACGTTCAACTCTTGGTGTGTATGACAGTTGCCCCCCACTAGCTAGATACGTGTGGTAAGTTATATACCAGGTACCTTAATTAGCTCTTCTTGCTGTTCTGAGTCCCAGTGTGTCTACATGCAATGAAAGTCCTACCCTTGATGTCACGCACATGAGGAAAGGATACCAGGCCCTTCCGCATTCTTCGTGCAACCGAAAACAGCGCAGGCCTGGGAACGAGGCTACAGTTTTGATACAGTTGTTGGAGAAATGACGTCAAGAATTTAGCGTATCACTTTTCACCAGAAATTGCCTGACTTAGGCCTTATGTACACTGAGTAAGGAGTGCAATAATTATATGACCCATTTGTCGTCCAGCTCTAGGTTCTTTGATCGATAGGCATGGCAGTAGTTTTGTTGGGGTAGCTTCAAACCTAGGTCAGACCTTCTCAGGAGTCAGACTGCAGGATGATATCCAACACGCAGCGCCGTCTTTGGTAACTGGCGCTCCACCCAATCAACAATGCCTATTCCGGTCACGCAAAAAGATGCAGCAAAATGTTCAGTTCAGTGACACGTGTACGAAACCTATCCAGCTACATTCAGATTAAGATTTAGGGATAATTATCCATTCAGGTTCAGTTAGTCATATGCTAAATGTATTAACCACAGCAGAAGAGTACCATTAGCTGTGTAGGAAGGTCTACTACTACATATAGATTCGGAAATGCATGGGTACTATACTACCTTCTACATGTGGTTAACACTGTGTGGTATTAATGTCACAAACAAATTAAAATCTATCTAGGCCACTTCAACTTGATATTCTGTTTCTCGGGCCAAGTCCCTCTAACTTACTGGTCGGTAGGTCGGCAAGAAAATGTAAATAAATCAATTAGCTTACATCACTTCCTGTACTATTGACAAAAAACTACGGGCGCATCCAGCGGAACATCGTGGACAGGCTCCGTAAATTGCTCATTCCTGCAAACAGCTACCTTTGTTACTGATTCTTCACTATACTCCGTGGCAACCTTCTCCAGTAGTTCGCCAAGTCTTCTCCCACTCTATCTTCACTACCTTTCTCTGAATCGCAAGGATAGCACCCCGTTTCACGGAAACACTTGGCCAAGCAAACATTAGCGTCCAAAACCACAACGACACGAGATCACATGACAATCACGTGCTTACATTTTTCAATGTCAGAGTGGAAATATGCGGTAGGTCGGGCCATAGAAACAGAATATTAAGTTGAAGTGGCCTTATCTATCTATCTATCTATCTATCTATCTATCTATCAAACAAAACTTGGGTACAAATTTGTTTGGAAGGATTTTCCTACTTCATATTTCACAGCCAATATGCAGAGCAACAGTAAAATGGCCTAAAACTTACTGTCCCGAGTACCCGCTGTCCAGGATAGGTCGAGACATCACTCAGAGCCTCACACCCAGGTAAGTCAGGTCAGCCGCCTTTTCGTCCAACAGCACCATGAATACGCGAAAAGACGCGCCAAAGGCCATGACCAAACCATCTCTCGATGTTGCTGTACCCTCTGTATCAGTTCTTTTAGAAAAAGAGCGTCTACTGGTTCGGCGAGAGACCTCTCAAACACCAGCTCTCAAACCTGCCACTTGGCAGCCATATTGGGAGACACGCCCACTTCCGCTGCAAATAAAATTTGGACGTAGTAGCTAGTACAGTACGCACGCGGTACCGTCAACGCGATAACATTCAACGCTAGCGCTCTGTATCTCCGGTTGTGCGATAGCTACGAACACTGTAGTTGCATTAGTATGGATCTAGTACTTGTTCTGCGAAATCAAAGACCATGTGCACACCACTGATCAATATAAATGCATGCAGTGATACACTGCCTGCAGGTACTAGGTAGCCTGGGAACGAGGCTATAGCCTGCAGATTGAAGTGCTGAAGAAACCTACCCAATCACGTTTAGCACATTGGCTCGCCTTTCATAGTATCAATTAAGTGGTGCAGTTTGAGATGTGGCTAGTGACACCAGAGATACAGTCACATAAGTTACTCACCTCCTACAGTCAGCTGCAGTTTTCCTTCACTCTTGGTAGATGATACAACACTTGTGCAGCAGCAACAGTATATAGCAGCACGTTGACTCACAGCATGCAATCAGCTGACATCATGCGGCAGTGAGTGCAAATTCTGAAGAGTATTTCAATGTCAAGTCTATATTATATAAGCTGATGTCCGTACTGACTGTAGTCTCGTGCCCAGACCACACCCCCTCTCGGGGGAGGGACGGTCTGGTGAACGAAGTCGAATTTCTTGGGCTTGAAGCATACTACGGAATGTATAATCATTGCCTGCGAAAGCGTCTGCTGAAGGCTCCCGTGTCGACCAAGCGCAATCTTGGCTATATACTCATATCGGGAGAGAAGATGTACTAACCTTTTGCCGCTCACCCATGCATGGCCTATAGGTTTTTGAAGCATCCTTCGCCGTCCATGGAATAAGTAAATTTCATTCGAAATAGCCCCGCCTTACCTTACGTTGCAGAAGAAACGATCAAGGCCGGCGCAACATTGTCGTAGATCTCGGTAATTTTCTTTCCCCTTGACATGCATGATCGTTAGTGCAGCGCAGGTGAAGCAAGTGTATGTCCTGGGAACGCCCCTAGGATCAAACACGTTTCCCCTTCCGGCTAACCCCTGCGCGCATGCGCTAAGCGGAAAGGCGGATTGCATTTCACTTTGAACGCGGAAACACTATATCAAGTGTACACTGGTACTGTTTCCGCGTTCAAAGTGAAATGCAATGCGCAGTAGTCTGGCGCAGCCCCTCCTCCGCGAGCGAGGGTCAGACTACAAGGTGATTTGGCAGCTAAGGATCGATAATCGATAAGTGAAGAAAGTCAGCTTTGTGAGGAGAAGGGAAACGAAAGGAAAGAGCCGCCATGCATTCATTGGACACATATGAGCTTCTGGGCATGACATTGCCTGCAGTACTGATGGCAGTTGTTTTTGTCATCACCCTCCTGGGCAAACTTCCCAGCCCTTGTCACTCGTTTCTGCGCTCCAGTGCCAATTAATAGGTGGCTGTATATGTCATGGGGGACATAGTATTATGGCCCATAAAAAAACAATGTGAAGAGTGACAATCATGGTGACTGGAGCACCGAACCAACTGATAAGGGCTGAGAAGTTCACTTAGACCACAGATGAGTGTACTACAAAACAAACTATCTGGTTACAACCTCATTGAGGAAAAGCTGATATTGGGTGATAGCTACTTGAGTAAACTTCAGTAGCTATAGTGACGTCGGCCTTCATGCTCTTGAAAAGAATTCAGTGGGAGTTGATACTTATGGAGTCATACTTTCAGTAGCTACCCACAAACTTTAAATTAGCAGTGGTAGGTAGTCACACAACTGTAAATACTTCGCTATATAATAAATATACCATTAGTGATGAATAGCCAAGATCTCATAGCATATATGCATGTACCAAGTCTTGTGTCTGGTACAATTAATATAGCCACTGTAGTGTGGTCAATGCTGTTATGTGATGTCAGTTTTGTACATGCACTACACTATTAGGTAATAGCTTGATGATTATACATCACAATGAATAAATTTTGCACTTTCAATTATTATCTTATAAGGTAAGCCATGCCATTTGATAGTTGATACATGTGACATGCAGTGTAGTGCACTGTGCACATTGTTTTGTTTTGAGATAGTTCTCTGGCTATTCCTGTGCCTGTGTACTCTGCACTAAACTTTGATAGGAAAACAATGCATGTGAGAGTAGAACAACTTCCAAACAAAGTATATGGATGCTTGCAGAAAGTACCTATTGATACATTGTGCCTGCAAATAATAATTGGAATGCTTTTGATTGCATAATATGAAGACCAAAAAATAATTACGTACAATAGATCTGGATCCACAATTGCAGCAGAAACCAAACGTACAGCTATAGCTAGCTAGCAATAATGTGCAGTATGCATGGATAACAAAACCTAACCGAGAGTGTAGTTACATTTTGAAGTAAACTTAATGTGCTCACTAATTAGGAAATATACTTTGTGCAGCAGTTCATGAATCATTTTCACAGGTATCGAGCAAATCCAGTGGAGATCGAAGTTCTTGAAAATCAACTACAGTATAAATGGTTGGGGTAACCGTGGCCTGGGGCTCATTGGTGGTAATTTGATGATAATTGTTGTTTCGACGTTGTAGTTGTCGACCACGCTGAGTATACTGCATCTTTGATTTAATTCGCCAGAAAATATGGTAGCTGACAATCCCTACAAAAGTCAGGAACGCTATACCAACAGAGGTGTATGCAACAGCAGCCTGGCTTCCACCAGACTGATTCACGTGGTAGGTAGCAACAGCAAGGATACCGAGGTTGAGAAAGAATGAAAGTTCAAGAGCATTCAGGTACCAGCTTTTGTAAACCATCTCAGCCAATCCAAATGCTACAGGTGTTCCAAGAGCAGTTGCAGAAATGATAAGCAGGTTGATGCTGACATCTCCCGTCACATTGAATGCAAAGACCAGATACAGAGCACAGCGAAGCAGAAGCAGTAGTCCAGTCCAGTACCGATGCTTCAGCATGTAGGGTGCATGGTAGGAATCCAGGATTGCCTTTACTTTGGGATTCCTGAGCCAGGATAAGAAGCAAAGGTGGGATTTAGGCTGTACCCATTGGCCTACAAGAAGTAGCAGTGTGTACGGAAGGAAGAGGAGTAACAGGAAGAGCAATGCTACCAGGACAAGAGGGATGTACTTTGTCAAGGATATATTTGCATCCTGAACCCAAACAATCTCAGTACGGTATGGGTAGTAGAGGATGGTTAGAGAGAGCACGGCAATAATAGTACGCAGGAGCTTTGCATAAGACAGGAGGAAGAGGGTTGCCAGGACAGGTACAGGGCTGGAGCCAAGGAGCTTTGTCACTCTTGTAGATCGATCACTGATGTAAACCAGGAATCCCACTATCCCCCAAATGTAGACTGGGAACACATATTCTAGCCATGCTCTGGCATATCCATCCATTCCATCGTAGAAGCAGGTCTGAATGCCAAGGTCAAGGTTTAACCAGGCGATGAAGATGCTAGCTGGGTTGATTGAGATTGAGGATTGTGGGAAGAAGATGTGATGGTTTGCTTCAACAACGTTTGCATAGAAGATCAGTCCATGGAGAGTCCCCTCTGCTACTGTGAGGTGGAGGAGGAAGAGCAAGGTAACTAGGAGCACTCCAGCTAGAGCAAATGGAAGGAGCAGAGCTAGGTATGTGTTAGTGCACTTCTTGCACTGGGAGCTACCCAGCACAAGACTCAGCCCTCTTCTGCATTGCCCACACAGCAGACCAGAGCGGTTGAAACTGCACTGATCGTCCGGGTGTTTCAGGTTGATACGCTTGTCCTCTCTGATGCAATAATCAAGGGGACAGTAACGGAGATGAATAAAACCGTCGAGAGTTCCATTGTTGAGTGCTACGTCCAGCCAGAAACTTCTGATCGCACCACCAGTTCGCAGTATGGATTGAGTGTCTATGTCGCAAGTGTTTGTGAACTGCCAGAGCCTGTGGTCACAGATACACTCACCACTGAAATTAGATTTTTCAAACCCAATGGGACAATTTTCAAGGGTGATGTTTACAGTAAGTTGGACTGTACTACCCGACCTATTGTTGGGGTAGAGCTCTAGCTGATTGAAGATTTTTGTTGGTGGGGTAGAGTAGTTTCTGCTGGTACAGCTTCTTTCTGTCTCATATGTGATGATTTCAGTCACATTATGATCTTTACCTGAGCGTACATTGACGTGTACTAGTGTTGGAATTGCTACGTCTGACTGATCAACTGCAATTACAGACACAGCAATGTCTTGGCCAGGGTATATGCGTTTTGATTGAATTGTATATGTGCAGTTTCGATCATATCTGCTACAGAAGCAAAGCTGTGTTGGGTCCGATGAAATGGAAGAGCCACTGCTATTTTGGACAACAGACCTCCTAAAGAAATCCAGTGCACTGTCGTACTTCATTGATGTGAGGTTGCACTTGTCCAGCAAACCACCATACAGGGCACTTCCTCTAATTCCAGCAAAATTACTCTTAAAGACTAGTGGTGTTGAATCGAGATAAGGAGGTTGCTCTTTTCCAAGAACATAAAGGAAGCATTCTCTTCTGATCGGTGTATATTGTTGAGGAAGGAACTGGCCTGGTCCAGTTGCATCTACAATGTAAAGTGCTCCACCAAACTCAGTTGCTCGATTGCCTTGAAAGTGTATGCACGTTGTCAGATGAAGGCTGAAATTTGAGTACTGGTCCAAGTAAAGTGCTCCACCTCGGTCGGCTGTGTTGTTGAGGAAACTGCTGCCAGAGACATATGTAAAATTTGAGATGTCACTGAAGTTCTCATAGTTGATGCAAGACTCGGATACATTCATGTGATGGCTAGTTTCCAGGCTTTCAAAAGTGACATTACTACTCTCAGATTGGATTCCACCTCCGTAATTCGCTGAATTATTCGCAAAGGAGCTGGTTCCTACAAAGACAAGGGTAGTAAATGATGTGTGGATTGCTGCACCTTTATTTCCAGCTGTGTTGGCCACAAAAATACTTTTTCCTGTGAATTCCACTTGAGAGTCACTAAAATGGATCGCTCCTCCTTCTGAATTTGCTGTATTATTCCCGAAATAGTCCATCCCATCCACTTTCATTGTACTGCGGTCAATGTTGAATCCCCCACCACTAAGTGCTGAGTTGCTTTTTACTGTTGCCAATCCATTCAAGTTCAGTGTGCTGCATGTTGCTGCAACACCTCCTCCATGGCTGACGGCAGAATTCGCAATAAAATCATTTTCCCCGGGGAAGATCACGGTGCTGTTGAATGCATAGAACCCTCCACCTGTCACTGCTTTGTTAACAGTAAACATGTTGTGTCCTGAGAAAATGAAGCTGCTTTGGAATGCTGAGATCCCCCCACCGGTGTCTTCTGCAGAGTTGTTCTCATAGCTGTTGAATCCATGTAGCTTAACTACACAGCCATCTCTAGTGTACATCCCCCCTCCATCTCTGACTGCATTGTTAGCAATCATCGTAACAGAACTGGTGGCAAGGAAGTTCAAATTACTTCTTGCAGCATACATGCCACCACCAGTGTGGCATGCATGATTATTTGTGATGTTGCTGGCCCCACTGAATTCAAATGTGCTGTTATCAGTAAAAATGCCTGCACCAAACACCGCTGTGTTAAATCTGAAAGCAGTATTGCTTATGCTTGTGATGCCCACATTACTCCAGCGTGCATGAATTCCCCCACCAGTCGTTGCTAAGTTGGATACAAATGTATTGTTTCCAGGAAGAGTGGCATTGGAAGCATAGGAAAAGATCCCTCCTCCCTCATAGGCTGCAGCACACTCAACAAAACAATTGTTCCCATTCATTGATAGGTTGCTGTTATCCAGCCAGATTCCTCCACCACTGACATGGGCCCTGTTTCTAGTGAATGAATTCACTCCATCAATGTCAAGTGTGGTGTTAACTGTGGCAAAAATCCCACCTCCTTCCCCTGCCGAGTTGGCATTGAACATGTTATTTCCAGCAAGAACTAGAAGAGTCCTTCTCAAACAGAGGCCTCCACCATTATATGCAGCAATGTTTCCTTCAACATTACACCCATAAATATTAAGAGTGCCATTGTCCGAGTAGATTCCACCACCTAGTCCTGCAGTGTTATTTGTGATTGTGATGCTCCCACTCAAGTTCAAGGTACCGCCATCTGTATATATCCCTCCTCCATCTAGTTGAGCTGTGTTCTCACTGAGGACGCAAGTCCCACTGAAATACAACTGATTATAAAGTGTGTAGATGCCTCCACCACTATATCCTGCTGAGTTGGCATTAAGGATGTAGTCTCCAGGAAGATTCAGAGAGGAATGGGCTGTGTAAATCCCTCCACCAAACCTTTCTGCGGTGTTGGCAACAATGACATTGGTACTACTGAAACTCACTTCACTTACACTTGCATAGACTCCACCACCATCACCACGAGCTGAGTTGTTACTGAACGTGGTACTCCCTTTGAAACTCATGACACTGCTGGTATATGCACAGACTCCACCACCATCATCATTAGCTGAGTTCCCACTGAAAGTGGTACTCCCATTGAAACTCATGACACTGCTGTAATCTGCAAAGACTCCACCACCATTCCCACCAGCAGAGTTGTTACTGAAAGCGGTACTCCCATTGAAACTCATGTTACTGATGGAAGAGGAATAGACTCCACCACCATCCCCCGTAATAGCTGAGTTGTTACTGAAAGAGGTACTCCCGTTGCAATTCACATTGCTGGAATCTGCACAGACTCCACCACCATTCCCACTAGCTGAGTTGTTACTGAAAGTGGTTCTCCCATTGAAACTCACCACACTGCTGGAATATGCATAGACTCCACCACCATCATCATTAGCTGAGTTGTTACTGAAAGTGGTACTCCCATTGAAACTCATGACACTTCTGGAATATGCAGAGACTCCACCACCTGCATACCTAGCTGAGTTCCCACTGAAAGTGGTACTCCCACTGAAACTCATAACACTGCTGGAACGTGCATTGACTCCACCACCATCATCAATAGCTGAGTTGTTACTGAAAGTGGTACTCCCACTGAAACTCATGACACTGCTGTGATCTGCATAGACTCCACCACCATCCCACCTAGCTGAGTTGTTACTGAAAGTGGTACTCCCATTGAAATTCACACTGCTGGAATATGCACTGACTCCACCACCATACCAAGCTGAGTTGTTACTGAAAGTGGTATTCCCACTGAAACTCATGACACTGCTGGCACGTGCATCGACTCCACCACCATAATCATTAGCTGAGTTGTTACTGAAAGTGGTACTCCCATTGAAACTCATACTGCTGGAATATGCATAGACTCCACTAGCTGAGTTGTTACTGAAAGTGGTACTCCCATTGAAATTCACACTGCTGGAATCTGCACGGACTCCACCACCTGAGTTGTTACTGAAAGTGGTACTCCCATTGAAATTCACACTGCTGGAATCTGCACGGACTCCACCACCTGAGTTGTTACTGAAAGTGGTACTCCCATTGAAACTCATGACACTACTATTATATGCATAGACGCCACCACCTGAAGGCCTAGCTGAGTTCCCACTGAAAGTGGTACTCCCATTGAAACTCATGACACTGTATGAAGATGCATGGACTCCACCACCATACCAACCAGCTGAGCTGATACTGAAAGTGGTAGTCCCATTGAAATTCACACTGCTGGAATCTGCATAGACTCCACCACCATTCCCACTAGCTGAGTTGTTACTGAAAGTGGTACTCCCATTGAAACTCATGACACTGTATGAAGATGCAGAGACTCCACCACCATGCCAACCAGCTGAGTTGTTACTGAAAGTGGTACTCCCATTGAAACTCATGACACTGCTGGAATCTGCAAAGACTCCACCACCATCCCACCTAGCTGAGTTGTTACTGAAAGTGGTACTCCCATTGAAACTCATGACACTGCTGGAATCTGCAAAGACTCCACCACCATCCCACCTAGCTGAGTTGTTACTGAAAGTGGTACTCCCATTGAAACTCATGACACTGCTGGAGATTGCAACGACTCCACCACCTCCATACCTAACTGAATTATTACTGAAAGTGGTACTCCCATTGAAAGACACACTGCTGTTATATGCAAAGACTCCACCACCACCACCATCATTAGCTGAGTTGTTACTGAAAATGGTACTCCCATTGAAACTCATGACACTGCTGGAATCTGCAAAGACTCCACCACCACCATTCCCACTAGCTGAATTATTACTGAAAGTGGTACTCCCATCGAAACTAATCACACTGCTGGAATATGCATAGACTGCACCACCAACATGCGTAGCTGAATTATTACTGAAAGTGGTATTCCCATTGAAAGACACACTGCTGTTACCTTCAAAGACTCCACCACCAAGCATAGCTGAATTGTTACTGAAAGTGGTACTCCCTTTGAAACTCACATGACTGGCAACCACACCGAGTGCACTACCAAAGCTATCCTGGAAGGTACAGTTAGTGATCTCAGTCACCTGAACCCACTCAAGGTACACTCCAAAATTAGAACCAGAAGGCTGAATCTGATGACTTCTGGAACAGGAAGCAAAAGCTAAGCCATCAATTCTCACCAGTGAGATGTTCCTGAAAGTAAACCCAACATGGGAGCTGCACACAATACTGGTTCCGGGTATCAGTGCACTGGAGTCTCCTAGGATGTCCAATTGCTGGATGTTGGTTATGTCCAGGTTTACATTGAGAGTGTGAATACCTTGTAAAAATTGCAGCGTGATGTTGGAAGTGTTGAAATATTCTCCATGGCGTTCAGCGTACTCAGACAGAGTGTGGCAGGGGTATGTGGGACATGATGTGTTAGATGATGCTGGTTTCACGTGTAGGATTTCTCCGTAGGTCAGTGAGGGGAGGGCCAGAGCCACCATGAAGGTGAGCATGCCCATGTGGGGAGCCATTGTTTAAGCTGTTGGGAGGATAGTAGAAACTTAACTGTTAGCTGTAGTACATAGCATGTCGCCACAATTGGCATGCTATAGCTACTGAACAATACTGCTACCACATTAGCAGTACCTAACCACATACATAAACATGTGCAAAACCTCTCAAACACCAACTCTCAAACCTGCCACATATTGAGAGACACGCCCACTTCCGCTGCAAATAAAATTTGCGATTCGTTGCTAGTACATGAATTTCAACAGGAAGGACTTCCTAGATTCTGCCTGGGATGCATTGGCTGCCAGAGAGCTTGAAGAGTGGAGTAGATCCCTCTGGACCTTCCCCCGGGGCTCTGAGACAACAGGCAGGCTCAGACTCTACAGGACATTGAAACCCCAACCTATCGCAGAGGCCTATGTGACTGGTCCAATTCCAGCAGACTGGAGAAGAGTAATGGCTGCTCTGAGAATGGGGTGCCTCCCATTGGAGGTGGAGACAGGTCGTTTTGGGTGTGCTGCAAGACCTCTCCAACAGAGGCTGTGTAAACTCTGCTCCTTAGATGTGGAGAATGAAGAACACTTTTTACTGCACTGCCCTGCCTTACAAAATGAAAGGACAGACCTCTTCAACGTCATGTGTGGGATAGAGGGAAACCAGTTTCTGTGTTTGAATCCCACTGAAAAAGCCCTCTCAATTCTAAAGCTGTCCCAACAACCAAGACACCTTTGTAAACTCATTTTCTGTATGTACACCAAACGATGTGCACTCCTTGCTATATAGCAGTGGTATTCTCAAAAGGGGTGCCAGGGAAGCCTTGTCTGTCCTGTCTGTCCTATATGTTAGTCGGTCCTCTGGCATTCCGAGAGGGGTACACCAAGGGAAGGCTTTGTCTGTCCTACATGTAGTCTGTCCTCTGGCATCCCGAGAAGGGTACACCAGGGGGAGGCTTTGTCTGTCCTACATGTAGCCTGTCCTCTGGCATCCCGAGAAGGGTACACCAGGGGGAGGCTTTGTCTGTCCTACACGTAGTCTGTCCTCTGGCATCCCGAGAAGGGTACACCAGGGGGAGGCTTTGTCTGTCCTACATGTAGTCTGTCCTCTGGCATCCCGAGAAGGGTACACCAGGGGGAGGCTTTGTCTGTCCTACATGTAGTCTGTCCTCTGGCATCCCGAAAAGGGTACACCAGGGGGAGGCTTTGTCTGTCCTACATGTAGTCTGTCCTCTGGCATCCCGAGAAGGGTACACCAGGGGGAGGCTTTGTCTGTCCTACATGTAGTCTGTCCTCTGGCATCCCGAGTAGGGTACACCAGGGGAAGGCTTCGTCTGTCCTACATGTAGTCTGTCCTCTGGCATCCCGAGAAGGGTACACCAGGGGAAGGCTTCGTCTGTCCTACATGTAGTCTGTCCTCTGGCATCCCGAGAAGGGTACACCAGGGGGAGGCTTTGTCTGTCCTACATGTAGTCTGTCCTCTGGTGCTCCGAGAGGGGCACCGGGGAAGGCTTGTCCGTCATACTTGTAGTCTGTCCTCTGGTATTCCGAGAGGGGTACCAGAGGAAGGCTTGTCCGTCCTTCATGTAGTCTGTCCTCTGGTATTCCGAGAGGGGTGCCAGTGGAAGGCTGTCTGTCCTTCATGTAGGCTGTCTCTGTATCCACACCTCCCAGCACATCCCACAGCATGTATATTATAATTATTCTTGCAAACCACAAAATTTTTATGCATTTGTAAACTATCCGATTATATCACATATCATGATGATAAATACCCTGTCTCATAAGCCTCCCCAGGCTGGTTGCTTTTATGCAAGTGACATAAAATGTTGATTGATTGATTGATTGATTGATTGTACGCACGCGGTACTGTCAACGAGATAAAAATATCATTCAACGCTCTGTATCTCCGGTTGTGCGATAGCTACGATTCGAACACTAGTACTGTAGTTGCATTAGTATGGATCTACTTGTTCTGCGCAATCAAAGACCATGTGCACACCACTGATCAATATAAATGCATGCAGTGATACACTGCCTGCAGGTAGCCTGGGAACGAGGCTATAGCCTGCAGATTGAAGTGCTGAAGAAACTTACACAATATCACGTTTAGCACATTGGCTCGCCTTTCATAGTATCAATTAAGTGGTGCAGTTTGAGATGTGGCTAGTGACACCAGAGATACAGTCACATATTAAAGTTACTCACCTCCTACAGTCAGCGGCAGTTTTCCTTCACTCTTGGTAGATGATACAACACTTGTGCAGCAGCAACAGTACGTATATATAGCAGCACGTTGACTCACAGCATGCAATCAGCTGACATCATGCGGCAGTGAGTGCAAATTCTGAAGAGTATTTCAATGTCAAGTCTATAATACCTGATGTCCGTAATGTGTGATGTCATGGGGCATTCCAAGAACTAGAACTCGTGCCCAGACCACACCCCTTCGCGGGGGAGAGACGGTCTGGTGAATTAACGAAGTCGGGGCTTGAAGCATACTACGGAATGTATAATCATTGTATACCTGCGAAAGCGTCTGCTGAAGGCTCCCGTGTCGACCAAGCGCAATCATGGCTACTCATATCGGGAGAGAAGATGAACTAACCTTTTGCCGCTCACCCATGCATGGCCCATAGGTTTTTGGCAACTTTCGCCGTCCATGGAAGAAATAGACCAGCCTTACCTTACGTTGCAGAGAAGTGATCGGCAAGGCCCGCGCAACATTGTCGTAGATCTCGGTAATTTTCTTTCCCCTTAAGGTTCCGGGATACCCAAATGTAATTAACGGGTGATTAATTAAGTGGGCGGGACTTCATAGTTTTACAACTAATGTGGAGCTCGTTCTGGCTCACCCTAGTAAGCAAGGCCCACGCACTATGAAGTACAAGAGATGTACCGTTGGATACTGCGGAGATGAGCGGTATAAGCGCTAGGGCACATGCACTGCGTGCAGTTATCGTACGACTCTGTTACAAGGATTTTGTGACGTCAAATTTTGCAGATAGAAAGGGACATTCAGAGCACAAATCGTACTTTATCGAGACCTACCTTGCCGATAGTGGTGACAGAGACCATAGTGAAAGCCCAGGGAGGTCTACGATGAGAGATAGAATCGACGGAAGTCGAAAGTGGAACTTGAGTCACAGAGGTCAAACCTTCCCCCTTTCAGCACGTACTACTTCACGGAAAGAGCCGACTATCACTGTTCAGCTGTCTCTGGCACTGCAACAGGTACCTCACTTTCACTCGCGGTAACAGCGCACACCCTACACTGAACGGCAGCGAAGACGTTTGACGTCGAAAATCAGTGGCCATCATGAACACGTCTTCACTATGGCAGGACAGCAGCTGTCTTGGTTAGGCGCATGCGTACAGGAAGTCACGCCCATTTAATTGGCCTAATACAGAAAGTCATGCCCACTTAAGGTGGCGGGATACCGGAAGGGGCGTGGTTAACAGTCCAGACTCAACAACTCAACGCCGGCTGCATGCATTAGACTACAGCCACAAAACCTGGAACATGAATAGAGAACTGCCACACGAACTCACACAACACAAAAACGATGATGGATCACCTTGCGCAGCTTGCGTGACAACGCTATACTAGCGATCAAAGCGTGCACAATTTTCTAACCAAACGCTGCCTCACCAAGAACCCGCGAGTCTAAAACAGCACGATCTCCGAATACTCTTTAGTATACTCTAGTGACAGACCGAGTTCTTTTTTGGCAAATCTCTTTCGGTTTTTTCGAACACAGCAAACAACTGGAAAAATACCGTAGTGTTTCACATTCCATGCTACTCTGGACACGCAAGCTTTTTTGGAAACGTTTAGCGGTTACATTTTATAACTCAGGCCCTGCCCTGTCCATTTTTCAGTATTTTGGTGGATAAGCCGGTTGAAGTATATGGCTACTGAATTTTATTTTTGGTTAGAAAAAATCACTGTTATATACACGCATGCGCGCGTGCAATCACAAATGATTATTGCCGCGGGGCAGCTAGGTGAATGAACTTCACAGTCCAGCCCCACAAAGCTACTTGTCAGACATACATATAAAAATAAGCTGGATCTGTCCTGCAGAAGGATAGGGAGTGCTACGACCCACATGTGAGTAGGGGAAAATCATCAAACAACAACGACAACCAAAGAGCCGCTCAACAGGAGAGCATCCAGTCCTGGCAGCAGCACCAGCCCCTGAAGGAAGCAGGATTATCAATCTTGAACAGCTTGTATCCTTCGTCACCAACATAGGGTCTCATTCAAAGTCCCATGGGAATGTATATATCTTTGATTGGTGAGACGTCCCGCAATGATATGGCATCTGTTCTCAGTGCAAAATGTGTCTGCCATTGACAAATGCTGGTGGCAGTCTCTTGAAGAGTCGATGAGAGAGGAGGCTGCAGAGGAAGAGAAGAGAATAGCTATAGAGAAAGGGTCTTATCGTGAGGGGGTTCCGTCTATTACAGTTACTTTGGATGCAGGTTGGAGCAAGCACTCACATAAACATAGTTACAACGCTATATCAGTCAGGAGTAGAAATTATTGTGGGAATGGAATCCAGAAGTGATATGATTGGCCAATTGAAGGGGTTTATACACCTGTAAATTTCATGTAGTTACAGCGTTATACATTTAGCATCATAGATAGACAGTAGATATAGACTATAGATAGCTACCTCAATGTACAGTTCATGATTCGGTCTTGCGCACAAGCGTCTTTGCGTGTGAGCGCTGTAGCCAGACGAGCGTGGAGCAGGACTTCGGACTTGGTCGTCTTTCGTACGTCTTACCTCCGTAAGTGTCATGGGGCGGGGCAAATTTCGTGCGATCCCAGAGTCTGGTTCCGCTTCGGAGTCACAGTCCCAAACACGAGGCACGAGTAATCGAGTTGTCGGTTAGCGGATGGCGAGAGCAGCTGCTATAAAACTCACCCATCTCTGCACGAAGTCTTTCTGACTGAACAGTTGCTAACTGTTTCGGTTGCTAATACAGAAAGCGATTTGATTCGCTACCAGCTGTATAGTATAAATACCTTAAACGATGAAACCCTCGGGGCCTACGGGATTTAGATCCCCTTGGAAACCTATAGACACCCTTGCGCTTCGCGCGCGGGTGTCTATATAGTTTCCGCGGGGCTCTAAATCCCGTAGACCCCTCGGTTTCATCGTTTAACTGTATGTTGGTGTCAGAAACAAATACTGCAGTGTGTGTGTAAGGGCCGAGACAAAGGGAGAAGAACCACCACAGCATGAATGCCACAAAAATTGGGATGGGTCATCTTCCTCTATGGAAACTGACATCAATACATTAATGTGTGTCTGTGTGTGAAGGAAGTGGGATTTTCGTGGGGCGGGACTAGACTAATGACGCGCAAAGCGGATGCAATCGGGGAGCAGCAGTAGAAGGGGGAGAGCAGCTGAAGCGGACACAATCAGAGAGCAGCAGCTGAAGCGGACGCAAACAGCGAGCAGCAGCTCTGCACAGAGAGCTGTTCTGTTTGGCGCCGGATTACTCACTACGTTAATCAGTGTGTGGACAGATTGCCAAGCGCAGGAGTGACACCAAGGTAGCTAGCTAATCTGGTCAAAACACTTCTTTATACTTCCTTCAAGGGAACTGATGCCACTAAGTGGGCCAAGAGCCAGACAATCAAAGAGTGCTTACCAAAACCAGCAATTGTCGTCTGCAACAGTGGACTGGTCTTTCATTGTTTGCACCACTGGCTTGGTGCCAGTCCAGATGGTCTTGTGTATGACCCAAAATGGATTGTGGAAAATAAGAAGCCATACGCTGTGAGGACAATGAGTCTTTGGGAGGCTGCCTCACAAAGGAAGGACTTCTGCTTAGCCCAGACGGTCTCTGTCTCTGAAGCGGACACACAATCATTACTACCAAGTCCAGGCAGCAATGTCCTGCACAGGACGGAAGTGGCGTGATCTGGTTGTTTGCACATTCAACAGTCGATCTTCACGTGGAGCGGGTCGTGCTTGGATTCCGAGTTCTGGAAATCAGTCATGTGTCGCCTTCACTCCTACTTTTCTGCTATTCTCCCAGAACTTGTTGTTCCTTACTTGCAGAAAGGGGGAATACGGGAGCCCTCAGAGTGGCTGCATGATCCAGATTCGTGGGAGACACACAGATATCTGGTAGTAGCGCTACTGTTGTGAACCCCTAGCCCTGCGTTGGTCATAATTTATCAGTGAATACTTCATTGTAGCTACTTCATCATGGATATACGGGTACAAGAATTATCAATGATTTGCTAGCCTAGAAACAACTAAAAAGACCTCTAAACAGTATGTTCACGTACCTTTTCCCTCTGTCAGAAGTGTTTCCGCCTTCTGGTTGCTGGCATGGCGGCAGTACAGCTGTACAGTCGATCGAATCGAGTTTATGGGGGTGCCACGTGCAGAATAGAAGTTATAATTGTTACGTTAAATTTGATGTTACGGTAACTTCCGGTGTAATTAAACGCGCGTAGCGCCGACCGCGGTACCGGTATCCCGCCACCTTAAGGTCGCGGGCTAGTCTTCGGCGCATTGCGCAGAGCGGCGCGCACTAAATAGAATACCAGCCTGAAGCACTATACTAACACATGGAGGCAGCCTCACACAAGCTACTAACAATTTTATACCACAGAATAAAATCAGAAACATACCTGACAAGTTCATGACAACCACAGCTAACGAGTACCACTCTCGTAGAATGCGGGTTCGTATAGTTTAGACGGACAGCTGCTTTGTATCCAGAGCAGGACGCTCGAGTACAAGCAAAAATCACCTTCAAGGACACATTCTAGGCTACACTTGGCTCTGTACGGCCACTATGTTCAGCGGTTAGACAAAAACTATACGTACCCGCAAAGTACAGTTGCTGGACATCCTGGATCTCTCTTTTGGATTGGTGTCCTTCCGTCAGTCAAACTGGGCTGTGGTTCAAATAACTTTCGCCCGAACAACAACAGCTTTAGCCAGAGACTTCGCCCACAAAACGTACAACGACGCCTTGGCACGTACTGGCTCAGTGGCTGCCTCTACACTTTCCACGATGTCTAATTGACTTCCGCAAAAGGTCAATAGGTTCACGAAAATTGACAGTACAGCTGGAAAACAATACTCGCGCGTAGCACGCTAATTGAATTAATACGCGACTAGCCCGCGACCTTAACCCTTTAACCACCGAATTCTTCCCACCAAGACAACACATTTTCATGCATTCAGAGCACACCACTTTCGTAGGTACTCCTCTCCCACAGCATTCGCTCCTCAGCGGCCAAACTTGGTGGGGCCCGCACACATGGAGAGACCCCTCTGGCAATACCGTTAATGATATTCATGACCCCCCACAAGGCCAGCAATCGGAGGTCAAATGTGTATGTCAGCCGGATTTTCGCCCAGCATTTCCCTAAACTTGGGCCAGATCTGACTGATGGCACACCTTACACCACCAATTTGCAGGTTTTCTTGAGGCCCTGGGTGGGGTCTATGAATATCATTAGAGTCAAAAATCCTCGGGCCAATGAATCTCATTAAAATCAAAAAACGCCCACGACAGTCGAAGGGGGGGCCCCCGCCCCCCCTTTCGAAACCCCCCTGCCTTTCGTTTAGTGGGGAGGGCGCGCCGAAATCTGACCAAATTTTTGGGTTCGTTCCTCAAAATTGTCCCTAGGCCCTCTGAAGACTTTTTGGTCTCTTTTTGGACTGACGAGAAGCCCTATGAGTGCATAGGGTCAAAATGACGCCTATAGACGTCAATGGGGCTTAAAGGGTTAATGAGATTCATAGTTGGTGAGAATGGGCCCTCAAAACGGCCTAGACTTGCACTGTGTGCCAGTTTGGGATGGTTTGCCGATTTTTAATGAGATTCATTGATCCTCCATGCACATATTAACCCTTTAACCACCGAATTCTTCCCACCAAGACAACACATTTTCATGCATTCAGAGCACACCACTTTCGTAGGTACTCCTCTCCCACAGCATTCGCTCCTCAGCGGCCAAACTTGGTGGGGCCCGCACACATGGAGAGACCCCTCTGGCAATACCGTTAATGATATTCATGACCCCCCACAAGGCCAGCAATCGGAGGTCAAATGTGTATGTCAGCCGGATTTTCGCCCAGCATTTCCCTAAACTTGGGCCAGATCTGACTGATGGCACACCTTACACCACCAATTTGCAGGTTTTCTTGAGGCCCTGGGTGGGGTCTATGAATATCATTAGAGTCAAAAATCCTCGGGCCAATGAATCTCATTAAAATCAAAAAACGCCCACGACAGTTGAAGGGGGGGCCCCCGCCCCCCCTTTCGAAACCCCCCTGCCTTTCGTTTAGTGGGGAGGGCGCGCCGAAATCTGACCAAATTTTTGGGTTCGTTCCTCAAAATTGTCCCTAGGCCCTCTGAAGACTTTTTGGTCTCTTTTTGGACTGACGAGAAGCCCTATGAGTGCATAGGGTCAAAATGACGCCTATAGACGTCAATGGGGCTTAAAGGGTTAATGAGATTCATAGTTGGTGAGAATGGGCCCTCAAAACGGCCTAGACTTGCACTGTGTGCCAGTTTGGGATGGTTTGCCGATTTTTAATGAGATTCATTGATCCTCCATGCACATATTAAGGTTACGGGATCCCCGCGCGGTGGGCGTGGCCAGACAATTTGTTCAACCCCATTTTTCTCCCACAAAAATTAAGCTAGTGAAATCAAACTTACTAGACACAAAGCAGGGAGGGTAGTCAACATGCAGACTAATCATCATTACAGTAGCTCACACTGTAGCCGTTGTACGAAGGTTAAATCAGTTCCAGCAAACTATTCGCCAAAAATCTCCAGTGCGAAGACCGCAAGCAACTCGATTCTACTGTTGGGAGACACGCCATAGGAAGCTCTAGGGCGGGACGTAAGCGTTTTGTGGCTAGGTTGAGCAGTCCTCGAAAGAACGACTCTTGAGTATGAATAACCGCCATCTTGACTCCTCTCTTTGGAATACAGCGTCGTATAACTTCGGAACGGTCATCAGTATTTACAAAAATGCTTCGTCCGGCCCTTTCTATACAGTTTGTGCCTATTTCAATACGGTCTTCCAAGTCCAGGTTGGATCACACGGCTTTATTTTTGGCGACAAAATAACTATGAAATAGCGCTTAATTAAGTATACGGCGCGCGTATCCGCGCGCAGGGATCCCGTAACCTTAATTAGTTATTGGGTATCCCGTAACCTAGCCTCGTTCCCAGGCCGCGTGGGAGGAGAGAAGACGTCTTCTCTCCTCCCACGCGCGGCCTGGGAACGAGGCTACGTTAGTAAGCAAGCGTATGCGTGTGTATGTCCTGGGAACGCCCCTCTTTGCTTCTAGGATCAACCACGTTTCCCCTTCCGGCTAACCCCCGCGCGCATGCGCTAAGCGGAATCAGTTCTGCAATCTGAGCAAGGAGATTACTGCGGATTGCATTTCACTTTGAACGCGGAAACACTATTATACCAAGTGTACAGGGGGAATCCTGGCTGCTACGGCTCTCTTTTCCAAATTTCCAAGCTTTACTTTAATTTGCTCTATTGGTGACAATTAGCCGTCGTGTCAAGGGCGATGATAAGTGTCTGCTGCATTTCCTCTTCTGTACATGTAGCATAATCTGGCTTGTGTGCATGTCACTTTCGTAGGTACTCCTCTCCCACAGCATTCGCTCCTCGGCGGCCAAACTTGGTGGGGCCCGCACGCATGGAAAGACCCCTCTGGCAATACCGTTAATGATATTCATGACCCCCTACAAGCCCAGCAATCGGAGGTCAAAGGTGGACGTCAGCCGGATTTTCGCCCAGCATTTCCCTAAACTTGGGCCAGATCAGACTGATGGCACACCTTACACCACCAATTTGCATGTTTTCTTGAGGCCCTGGGTGGGGTCTATGAATATCATTAGAATCAAAAATCCTCGGGTCAATGAATCTCATTAAAATCAAAAAACGCACACAACAGGCGAACGAAGGGGGGGCCCTCGCCCCCCCTTTCGAAACCCCCTTGCCTTTCATTTAGTGGGGAGGGCGCACCGAAATCTGACCAAATTTTTGGGGTTCGGCCCTCAAAGTCGTCCCTGGGCCCTCTGAAGCTTTTTTGGTCGATTTTTGGACTGACGAGAAGCCCTACAAGTGCATAGGGTCTAAATGACGTCTATAGACGTCAATGGGGCTTAAAGGGTTAAAGAAGCAGTGCTGCAGTCAACCACCGACATAATTCAGTTTGTGATGTATGCCATTGCTCTGTTTCTCATTATTGTCACTGGTATTATAGTTACAATCGGGATTGAAATAGAAATCCAAGATTCTTAACCACACTATTTTTGAACTTTGGGTGAGATGTGCATAATCATTCCATGTTACTGTTTTCTACATATCAACACCTTTGTGGTAATTGGTACACTAAGGGAGATCCCCCCGGGATAGTCCCTTCATATTCATGTGTTGTGGTTAGTTATAACTGAATTTCCATCACTGTCCTCTGAATACAATTCTAGATTTGTGTAGCTAAATTTAATATTGTATATCCTTAATTATGCATTCGTGCATGCTAAAGGTTTTGTTCTGTGTGTATGTACAATGTATCCAACTCTCTATCCCATTACAGTGAGACCTTTCGTATTAGCTAATTTTAGTAAGGCACGTTTCATTTTAGTAAAAAACTAACTAGCCTCGTTCCCAGTCCCACGCCCAGCTTTTCACCTGGGCATGGGACTGGGAACGAGGCTATGTATGAGTCACAACCACCACAATTATTGTTTCCGCAGTGCATTGTATTGTCAAAGTCTTGCATCCCATGACTTGCTTGCAGCTGTGAATTGTGATTATTTGAGGTATAGCTATTAGCTAGTACTCTGCATGTGCAGGGTACTCTAATACATGACCACAACTCACAGCTAGCTACATGTCAATGTATGCTCAGGTAAAGATCATAATGTGACTGAAATCATCACATAATATTATGAGACAGAAAGGAGCTGTACCAGCAGAAACTACCCTGCCCCACCAACAATCATGTTCAATCAGCTAGAGCTCTACCCCAACAATAGGTCGGGTAGTACAGTCGTGAACATCACCTTTGAAAATTGTCCCATTGGGTTTGAACAATCTAATTTTAGTGGTGAGTGTATCTGTGACCACAGACTCTGGCAGTTCACAAACATTTGTGACATAGCTAAACACTCAATCCATACTGCGAACTGGTGGTGCGATCATAAATTTCTGCTTGGACAACAATGGAACTCTTGAGGGTTTGTTCATCACTGTTACTGTCCCCTTGATTATTGCATCAGAGAGGACAAGTATATCAACCTGAAACCCCCTGATGATCAGTGCAGTTTCAACCGCTCTGGTCTGCTGTGTGGGCAATGCAGAAGAGGGCTAAGTCTTACGCTTGGTAGCTCCCAGTGCAAGAAGTGCATGGCACTAACACATACCTAGCTCTGCTCCTTCCATTTGCACTGATATGCCAGAGCATGGCTAGAATATTGTGTTCCCAGTCTACATTTAGGGCTATCGGGGGGATTCGTGGTTTACATCAGTGATCGATCTGCAAGAGCAACAAAGCTCCTTGGCTCCAGCCCTGTACCTGTCCTGGCAACCCTCTTCCTCCTGTATTATGCAATCAAACATTATTTGCAGGCACAGTGTATCAATAGGAACTTTCTGCAAGCATAGATCAAAGGATTTCACCGCCCGTATATAGTACAGCATCACGTGGGCATTTCCAATCCCTACGTCGTGTAGTATATCTATGCTGCAAGCATCATATACTTTGTTTGGAGGTTGTTCTACTCTCACACGCATTGTTTTCATCAAAGTTTAGTGCAGAGTACACAGGCACAGGAATAGCCAGAGAACTATCTCAAAACAAAACAATGTGCACAGTGCACTTAGTGTACACTGCATGTCACATGTATCAACTATCAAATGGCATGGCTTACCTTATAAGGCTACTAATAATTGCAAGTGCAAAATTTATTCATTGTGATGTATAATCATCAAGCTATTACCTAATAGTGTAGTGCATGTACAAAACTGACATCACATAACAGCATTGACCACACTACAGTGGCTATATTGTACCAGACACAAGACTTATAATGCTATGAGATCTTCCATGGCTATAGTCCAGGAAGACATCAAACTCCAGTTCATCACTAATGGTATATTATTTTATTATATACAAAAAATAGTGAAGTATTTACAGTTGCGTGACTACCTACCACTGCTAATTTAAAGTTAGTGGGTAGCTACTGAAGTTAACTCAAGTATGACTCTACTCCCACTGAATTCTTTTCAAGCGCATGATGGCGGACGTCACTATAGCTACTGAAGTTTACTCAAGTATCACCCAATATATCAGCTTTTCCTCAATGAGGTTGTAACCAGATAGTTTGTTTTGTAGTACACTCATCTGTGGTCTAATAATAAGTGAACTTCCCAGCCCTTGTCAGTTGGTTGGTTCTGTGCTCCAATCACCAAAATCGTCACTCTTCACATTGTTTTTATATCGACCATAATACTATGTTCCCCATGACATATACAGCCACCTATTATTTGGCACTGGAGCGCAGAAACGAGTGACAAGGGCTGGGAAGTTTGCCTGAGTAAACTTCAGTAGGAGTAGCTAATACAAATTGCGTCAAGTTGAGTAAACTTCAGTGGCAACCCACAGCATTCTTTTAATTAGCATGCATGGGAAGGATAATTCCTTTGAAATATACAGAGAAACTAATTAACCAACTTGTTGCTAAGAAGCAGTATCATACACACCAACTGAAAAGTCCAGGATTAAATAATTGCTGTAGAATTCCAATTACCATGCACATGCACTGCGAAAACAGGATGTTTGTTTTAGCCAAGTTTAACCAGCTACCTCAGTTGCAGTTCAGAGTCATAGGATCCACCTGGTGATCATGCCTTGACCCGTCAGACCTGATTGTCAAAGTCTTGCATCCCATGACTCACCTGCAGTGCTGGAATTGCTACGTCTCACTGATCAACTGCAATTACAGACACCTCAATGTCTTGACCAGGGTAATGCGTGAATTGTAAATGTGACTATTTCTGCTGCAGAAGTGAATCTGTGTTGGGTCAGATGGAATGGAAGAGCCACTGCTACTTTGGATAACAGACCTAAAGAAATCCAGTGCACTGTTGTACTTCATTGATGTGAGGTTGCACTTGTCCAGCAAACCACCATACAGGCACCTCACTAGCTTATAAGACAGGGAGATCACTCAGTACACGATTAAAAGAGCACAAATCAGCACTGACAAATGACCATCCTGAGCGATCTGCTGGTGCAGAACATGTAATGGACACAGGACATACCATCGATTGGGGCAACACCCAACCAAGGCTGATCATGCATTTTTTCTGGAAGAGGTGCACCCTGGAGACCTGGCACATGAGGAGCCAGCCCAACCCCCTCAACTGGGAGGAAGGCATCTTGCCTCATGCGTGATGCACTCATCCGTGAGAACACCCCGCCCCCAACGCATGCACAGAACAATCAACAGCACTGATTTCACTTCCGGTTGTGTGCTACCTGAGTGTGTAGGTCATGTGTCTCGCCAATTCCTCAGTTTGTCATTTGTGTACCTATAAGAGTGTCTGTTGATGTGCTGTATTGTATTACCACTGAAGAAGACCACCGCAGTGTTGTTTGAAACATTTGGTTGAGAACAAGTTCTTTGTTGAACCTCCAAGCTAGTGTAAATGCCTACTATTCCTAGCCACGCAGGCCTCTATAGCATACAGGGCACTTCCTCTAATTCCAGCAAAATTATTCTTAAAGACTAGTGGTGTTGAATCTAGATAAGGATGTTCTTCTTTTCCCAGAATATAACTAATTAATGAAACACACTGATTAAATGATGTGTAGATGGAATGAGTAAATGTAGACACAGTAGACTCATTGACCAAATATGGATGGTTCACACGTCAAATCCTTCTTGTACAATCTACTACAAGTCACTCACTGTATAGGAAATGGATACCTACAGCCATGATACAACAAACATAAGGTTGACAACAAAGTAGTCTTTACACTCGGTTTCAGGACCTAAACGTGTGTGCATGTGCTTGCAATTTAATTAGGGTTGACTGGGTAAATGCAGATTCAGTGATAAATGAATGGGTTGCTTGGCGAATCATAGCACGACTTCTGAGCCTCTCTTCTGGCACCTTGTGGAACATATGCCTCATAAGGGGTGGCAAGACTTTTGGAACAAACAGCAAAAGTTGGCAGAGGGTTGCAGTTCCACCATAACCAAGATACAGGATAGCAACGGTTGAAGCAGGATCGTTAGCAGTTCTTAGCACCCACCAGAATGGTACAAGAACACAAATGAGTAAGATGTTCATGAATAGGTACATGTTCACCTTTTTTGTATCCTTAAAGTGTTTTCGTCGTATTTTTCTTGTCTTGAAGGCAAGAAAGGCGACCACAAATATCAATAGTCCCACCTCGGCAAGAGACACAACAAGCCAAATCTGAAGGTGTTCACTGTAGCAGAATTGTACAACCTCATAATATGGTGGTGAGGCTGTTGCTTGGAATGTTTCAACATCTCGAACCGTGGTCACATCAACAACTGACCACACAAGAAAGAACAATGCTTCAGCTCCGACTATGAGGAAAACTACAATACACAATCCCACATCTGACCATTCCTTCCCCATCTTTCCAAAAAAGGTAAATATGCGATAAACTCGAAGCATTCTCACAAGCAATACTCCAAATATGAGATTAATTCCTATTCCAGCACACCAGATCACGCTGCTGCAGAAGAAGGGACCATGGTTGACAACTGCATCAGAGATGGTGTGAAACAATGTGCTGACAAAGAGTAGGTAGCATCCCAAGAACATAAGAAGGCTGAGGTTTGGACTGGTTGCTTTGATTTCAGCTGCCCTGCGGTAGTAGATGAACAGAACTAGTATGATGGTCGTAACAGTGATGCACACCCCCGTCACAGTGAGCAGAAGCACAATAATTATTAATGGCGAGTGTTTGTAGATCCGTGGTATTTCATTGCTTAAAGCATCTGTGATACGATTGACATTTTCAAGAATGATTGCTGTAGACACCGAACCATAACTTCCCACATGGATTGCACTTCCATTTTGGACTTGAAATATGTCCACTCTTGTCTGCCATTCACGTTTGCTGTCAAATTCCACACGACCAAGTGCACCAGTAAAAGACATCATCATCAGTTCACTTTGGAGCATGTCTGCAAGGTCAGAGTTTCCCAGGTGACTGTCTTCCAGTGTCAAGTTCATTACTTGCAAATGCCCCAATGTGCCATTTAGGGCAAGTGCAAAAGCTTGTATTGAATCATGCATCACATCAGCATAGGGGTTTGGTGTGTTAGTTTGTGTGTCTGGACCACTGGAATTGAAACGAAAACGTAGAAAATACGCTCCTTCCAGTGCACTTCTCAGAATTTCACTGTCACACACATTGTAACGCACCAGGTCTTCCAATTGATGGTCAGAGAATATCCATGCATAATTTGGCCATATAAAACCTTCCTGGTAGGCTAGGCAGATTATCTCTGCTGCTTCTCTAGCTCCAACTGAAGCAAACACTATCCTCTTCCTTGATTGCTGCAAGTTCTTCAGTACAGACGAAGTCATCCCATCTGCAACCAACAAAGTCGTATTCACGAACGTAGAGGTGTTTCCAACTTGACTACGGGCTTGTGTGGTAAAGGCACTTGCAGTGTGATAGTATGAAGCATCTGTACCACCAATTACTGCAATATTGGTCCACCCAAATGCATCCATCATCTTGTACACGGCTTCAATGTATGCAGCAGAGGAGGGAACCATGTGCCAGAGATATGGGTACTTCTCCTGGTTATGAAGCACAGGTGACGCTGATCCAGAGATCTGAAGAAGACTGAATCCTCTATGTCCGACTAATGGCAATATCAGCTGAGCTACACTGCTGCAGAAAAGTCCTACCACTCCAACTATGTTCCGATCCTTTAGAGTTATCTGCTGAACAAAGTTTATGAGAGCCTTACTGTCAAAGTTGGGGATGCATGTCCCTGTGTCCACCTGGATGAGCTCCAGGTGATGCCCATGTAGGATGCTGGGGTTTCCATTGACCCTATCTGCAGCCTGCTGGGCAGCTGGGAGAATCTCAAGTCCCCTGTCCCAGTTTGGAACTCCAGGTCCACCTTGAACGTTCAGCACAACCAACAGCTGGAAAGTAATTGAATCACCATGACAGCTAATGACCCCAACAACCAATAAAAATAATAGCACAGTACTCATGTTTACATAAGCTGTATTACAATACTATCAGCTGCATTTTTGGGGTATTATTGTGTGTGGAGTTGGTAACGATTATATATAATCTTATTCCTTATGCTTGAATTGTGTGAGAAATTTGATAACAGGACTTCATTGTGTTCTGTGAGCCCATGGCGCTTCTTCCATATCATTGTCCATACATGGTCCTTCAGAGCATATATATAGCTAATTGGGTAACTTGATCAATGACTACCACTGCACACTCACATAATATATACAATCTGCAACCTGGTTCTTCCCCTTGCCATGAAGCAATATGAGGTTTGTGGTGAAGGAGGTCACGCCGTCACAGTAAGAAATTTCCTACACCCCACAAGATCCATTCCTCCATTCTGATCCCTATATATATATATATATAGATTTCCACTGTAGATTTCCTAGGACAGTTGAACACACAGCTCCATCACCTTGGGCATGAACACCCACCCAATCCCCACCCACTTCACCTACACTGAACATAGCCATGTTGACTTGTTTTGGTTGGCAAGCATCAGGTGGAAATGAGACTTGTTCGAGGTTGGATATTAGCTAATTCCCCAGCTTGAGACCAGGGGATATGTTGGTAAACAGTGAAACATTCCCCTACTGTACAAACATCATGACAACAGCTGCATGCATGAGTGGCCTGCATGTTAGCCAATCACTGTGCATAGTTGCTATGGACTGTTGGTGATCAATCAGACTTCATTGCATGATTAAGATTTCCTTGTTATTGTCTACACATATCTCATGCTACACCACAATCTGGATATCATAGCTACTCTCACTAACTTGACTATGCATGTGGCCAATCACACAAATTTGTGGTGTAGGAGTTGCGTGACCAATATCATGGAATCATAGCTCATTGACCACCAACAGTCCATTATGCCTAACCACCCACGAATAACTACAGCCATGACTTTCGCACATATGGCAGATTGGATAAACACATAACAAAGTGTGCACCACCTATGATTGAGCCAGAAATCGCATGCAGTGAGTGGTATCTATGCATTACCCCACTGAACATGGCTACTGTGACAAACAATAAACATGCAGTACTCATATGGAGGAGGTATTCTTTGACATTAAACTTCAATGAACCTTATTAACCTTAGCTAAGTGAGCATATGTATATATGCAGGTATAGTATTAACCAAACAACTCCATAAATCCCCAAGCACATACTAGTCATCTATTCCCGCAGACATTCAGCAGCTGAAAATTAATATGCAATACTGGAGCGTTCTCAATCCAGTGAAACACAAGTCTATGTCCTAATGTTGCAGAAAGGAACTAAAGACAATGTGTGTATACCATATATTACGGGCAAACAATAAGAGGCTAGCATCCCAGACCGGTCACTTTGATCTCGGCTGTCATGCTACCATAAAACAGTAGCAGCGGAAAACAATTGAATATCCTGTGGAGGTGAGATAATCTACAGTGGTCGCCAATATTCAGACTAGCTGTGGTGGTCTTCGTTACTAGCTACAATCTCATGCAATTGTATGAGTATCTTTCATGCAGTATAATTATATGTACCTACATTTTATAGTACATACTATAGGTATAGCTAGGTAATGTGAGCATGGTATGACCAATGCTCACATCCTGCTGCACATTTGGCATTTCAATAAGCTGTACTTATTAACTCATGTGGAGCAATTGTTAATCAGCACGTTTAATCAAATTTAAACATACATGTACACATAGTAGATTCAGCAGTATGGTGTGGCACTAAGAAATGGCTGATGTATAAATTCCTGTACAATTGGTTAATAAAGGGAATCAAACATGTAGCTAAGTACTGCTATATACAACTTGATCAACAGGGCTATATAGCTAGTATAAAACAGAAACAGTATGTGTAAAGGACACCATGGCTCAATATTCAGTGGAGGCTAACTAATGAAATGTAGAGCGCAAATGCTTGCATGCCATTCAACTAATAAATGTTGTCTGGGTAAAATTTAATGCTGATACGGTGGACTCATTCCTCAGAAATTGTCGGCTTACACGACGAATCAATGCACGATTTCTGAGCCTTTCTTCTGGTATCTCGCGGAAAATATGCCTCATGAGGGGTGGCAAGATTTTTGGAACAAACAGCATAAGTTGGCAGAGTGCTGCAGTTCCACCATAACCAAGACACAGAACGACAAGGCTTGCCGCAGGATCGTTAACAGTTCTCAGCACCCACCAGAATGGTAAAAGAACACAAATGAGCAAAATGTTCATGAATAGGTATATATTAACCTTTTTTGTGTCCTTAAAGTGTTCGCGCCGTATTTTTCTGGTCTTAAAGGCAAGAAAGGCAACCACAAATATCAGTATTCCCACCTCAGAAAGAGCTACAATAGTCCAAATTTGAAGATAATCACTGTAACAAAACTGTATAATTTCATAGTGTGGTGGTGAGGCTGTTGCTTGGAACGTCTCAACGTCTCTGACAGTAAACACATCAACTACTGACCATACGAGCAGTATCATAGCCTCAGCTCCCACTATGAAGAAAACTACAACGCACAAAAACCAATCGGACCATCGGTTTCCCATTCTCCCAAAGTAGCTGAATATACGGTAAACTCGAAGCATTTTCACAAGCAATGTACCATATACAAAATTGATTCCCAAACCAGCACACCATGTCACAAAATTGCAGAAGAAGGGACCATGATTTACAATTACGTCTGAGATTATGTGAAACAGGATGCTGACAAAGAGTAGGTAGCATCCCAAGAACATAAGAAGACTGAGGTTTAGACTGGTTGCTTTTATTTCAGCTGCCCTGCGGTAGTAGATGAACAGAACTAGTATGACTGTTGTCAGAACGATACACACTCCAGTCACAGTGAGCAGAAACACAGCAGACGGCAATGATGAAGTTTTATAGATCCGAGGTAGTCCGTTGCTTGATAAATCATCAATATGGGTGATGTTTTCAAGAATTATTGCTGTAGACACGGGATCATAACTTCCCACATGGATTGCACTTCCATTTCTGACTTGAAATATGTCCACTCTTGTCTGCCGCTCACGTTTGCTGTCAAATTCCACATGACCAAGTGTACCAGTAAAAGATAGCGTCATCATTTCACTTTGGAGCGTGTCTGCAATGTCAGAGTTTCCCAGGTGATTCTCTTCCTGCAAATGCCCCAATGTGCCATTTAGAGCAAGTGCAAAAGCTTGTATTGAATCATGCATCACATCAGCATAGGGATTTAATGTGTTAGTTTGTGTGTCTGGACCACTGGAATTGAAACGAAAACGTAGAAAATACGCTACCTCCAGTGCACTTCTCAGAATGTCACTGTCACACACATTGTACCGTACCAGGTCTTCCAATCGATGGTCAGAGAATATCCATGCATAATTTGGCCATATAAAACCTTCCTGGTAGGCTAGGCAGATCATTTCTGCTGCTTCTCTAGCTCCAACTGAAGCAAACACTATCCTCTTCCTTGATTGCTGCAAGTTCTTCAGTACAGATGAAGCCCTCTCATCTGAAATCAACAAAGTCGTATTCACGAACGTAGAGGTGTTTCCAACTTGAATACGAGCTTGGGTGGTAAAGGCACTTGCAGTGTGGTAGTATGAAGCATCCGTACCACCAATTACTGCAATATTGGTCCACCCAAATGCATCCATCATCTTGTACACAGCTTTAACGTATGCAGCAGAGGAGGGAACCATGTGCCAGAGATATGGATACTTCTCCTCGTTATGAAGCACAGGTGACGCTGATCCAGATATCTGGAGAAGACTGAATCCTCCATGTCCGGTTAATGGCAATATCAGCTGAGCTACACTGCTGCAGAAAAGTCCTACCACTCCAACTATGTTCTGGTCCCTTAGAGTTATCTGCTGAACAAAGTTTATGAGAGCCTTACTGTCAAAGTTGGGGATGCATGTCCCTGTGTCCACCTGGATGAGCTCCAGGTGATGCCCATGTAGGATGCTGGGGTCTCCATTGATTCTATCTGCAGCCTGCTGGGCAGCTGGGAGAATCTCAAGTCCCCTGTCCCAGTTTGGGACTCCAGGTCCACCTTGAACATTCAGCACAACCAACAGCCGGAGAGCAATTGCATCACTGCTACCCTTGCAGGTTCCCACAACTAGCAGGAATAAGACAATGTACGCAGGATTCATGAATAAGCTAGCTATAGTAGCTTGATGACACAATATGTATCAGCTGCAAGTTGTAAGCTTTGTATAGGAGATTTGATGACAGGAAGTTGTTTTGTTCCATACAGTGCACACAAACTGTCAGTGCCTCACTGATTGTCAATGGTCTATAACGGCTGACCACTCATGAGTAGGTATCATGATGATGTTTGTAGCTAGTTACATTGGTCCACCCCACTAGCTGCTACATGTATATCGTGTTTACAAAGTGGAACCCTCTGCCAGTACGTTTTGTTTCTTGTATAGCTTATAGCTAGTAACAGTACCTGCAGACAAGTCAACCCGTCATGACAGCTAGCTGTTCATGGAGCTGTGTTTTGTTTTGCAGTGTGCATTCCAATCGTTCAATGTAACCCGACATGTGGCTTTTAGTACATCTCCTCATTTCCATGGTGTCATTGTAGCTATTATGTGCATTATAAGCAGCTAGTAAGTTATTGAAATACTGTGTGAGAGTCTATACACTTGTTCATACACTTCTTTCAAATGACTAACCCCCATGTTGGTGTTACTCATTATGTTTCATCTCATAGCTAGCCTAAGCCATGCAGTGTGTCCTGCACTGGGCTGTGTCTACACATGAACAATACACACACTCAGAGCATAGCCACACAAAACTTGACTTTGGCCTACTATAAGTTGACGATGCTTGAGCATCGTGGGGCAAGCCTGGAAACAGCTATATTTAGGTCTGGCAACTGATTTACGTCTATAATGGCTAGTTATGTGGTAGACTGATAAGTCGATAACTCTCAACCTGTGTTAACATAATGGATAAGTAAGCTCTCATTCATATTCCATCTCTGCATGTGATCATTGACCACAAGAATTTCTGTGACTGCAATTAAGGTGCAAGGATTGGATTTGGATCTATGCCAACTGCAGACACATTACTAACATAAGCTAGACATTTGTCAGATACTGATCATCTGCACTAATCTTTCAGTACTAAAATTAATGTACGAGTACAGTGTACTCAAGCTGTCAGCCTCACTGATTGTCAATAGTCTGTATACCAGTTGCAGTTCATGGCTGACCACTCATGAATAGATCAGACAGTGCCACACCACATTGAGCCTAGCCTCGTACCCAGGCCTTCAAATCGCGGGGGGTTTGAAGGCCTGGGTACGAGGCTACATTGAGCCATGCATGGAGTAGTTGACCACTCTGAACTTGGAACACTGTACATGCAGCCTCATGAGGATCTCAGGTTTATAGACTTCTTTGCATGGTCTTGCAAATGCATGGTGCAGTGTAACTAGCAGCTACATACACGGCCATGAGGTACGTCCTGGCTAGCATAGCTGTCATGTTCTGTAACGTTCATTGTTAAGGTTATGTGTGTGTGTGTGTGTGTGTGTGGGCTTGATTTGCATTCATTTGCACTGAACTAAAGCTCCATTCATAGATTCGTTACTTTTCAGTCACTAACCAATAATTATTAGTTTCGGCTAGTTGATTTTCAGTAACCAATCAGTTAGGGATAGTTACTTTTCAATACCCAATTAGCTTGGATTTGTTGCACTTCAGGAAACCATTAGTTTGGCTAGTTGATTTTCAGTAACCAATCAGTTACTTTTCAATAACCAATTGGTTGTTGCTTCTCAGCTGCTTCTCTGCAACAAATTCGTTGTGCCTACATTGTACTTGACCTACATTGTACTTGATTTTCAGTAACCAATTGGGGATTTACAGTGGCAAATCAGGGGTCTTTCAGTAATATGCACATAGTATATACCAGGTACGGTGAGAAGTGGAAGATGCCAGCATATCAAATTTATGTGCAACTGGACCAGTGGTAATGCTTGATTGGACCATGCAAACGCTGGGGTGAGATCAATATTAGCTCAGGGGGATGAGGTACGCAATTAGTGTGATCAGTGAGGGAGGAAGCATGCAAACGCTGGGGTGAGATCAATAGTAACTCAGGGGATGAGGTATGCAATTAGTGTGATCACTGAGGGAGGAAGCATGCAAACACTGGGAATATTAGCTCAAGGGGATGAGGTATGCAATTAGTGTGATCACTGAGGGAGGAAGCATGCAAACACTGGGAATATTAGCTCAGGGGGATGAGGTATGCAATTAGTGTGATCAGTGAGGGAGGAAGCATGCAAACGCTGGGGTGAGATCAATATTAGCTCAGGGGGATGAGGTACGCAATTAGTGTGACCAGTGAGGGAGGAAGCATGCAAACGCTGGGGTGAGATCAATATTAGCTCAGGGATAGTAGTAATGATATTCATTGCACTTTCACTAAAAGTCCATGGAAGAGTCACACCTACCTCCCACTCCCCTATTCAGATATATCTGGCAAGAATGCTAGTAAAGGATGTATATAGCTACCTATCTACATGGTCCAATTAGTACTGCAAGTGGCAAACGCTGGGGCGAGAAGGCCTGGGAACAAGATTCTTCCTCCCATAAACTTTTGGATATAAGTTAGGAACCAGTGATTTGTTCACTCGTGAGTAGATGGTTACACTACTGCGTCCAGGCACGAAGTAAAATGACCCAATTGTGCTTCAGAGCTGTAGCAAGCGCTCTCCTTCCCAGCAGTGTGGCTCAACCATGCAGTATATGATATTAGAATGATCAGTGGGACAGCCTCTTTATGAAGTCTGGGGTGAAATGTTTATTTGTCCACTTGGACCAGCTCCACAGGTATATATAGGACACTGGTGTACCTAATGATCTTAAATCCAGGAGGAACTTCGCAGGGTATAGCCATCCAATGTACAAAACAATACACAAGTGCTTGGTAACTATAGCATTACAACCAGATGAACTATATGTAAGTTAGAGACTCGAGATCAGCATGGATACATTGGACAGACCTGAGTCCTGCCTAATGACAGCATTGACAATACCAGGGAGAGACTGGCTTTCTGTTTTCTCCCTCCGGCTCTGCTCGGTTTCTGTTGCTTTGTATTTCACATGCCTCAGGAACAATGGTGGTACAATTTTAGGAAGGAACAGAAATAACTGACAGAGAAAAGCAGTCGCTCCAAATCCGAGGTAGATCACTAAGTTGCTTCCAGTCGGGTTGCCAGCATTCCTCAGTATGATCCAGAGCGGGATGAGGATGCATATGATCATGACCATGAGGAAGATGTACATGTTTACTTTTTTCGTGTCCTTAAAGTTTTGTAGCCTGATCTTTCTTGTCATAACTGCAAGCAGGAACACACAGAGTAGCAGTACTCCTATCTCTCCAAGGATCACTGCCAACCAAATCTGAAGGTAGTTACAGGAACAAAACTGCATAACTTCATAGTACGGTGGCTCTGCATCCGGTTCGTAAACTTCATAGTCTTGGATCTGATAAGTATCAGTTAGTGCCCACACAAGCAACAGCAGTACGTCAGCTCCAACAATTATTGCAGCTATGGCAAGCAATGCTCGATCAGACCAAATTTTACCAACCTTCCCAAAGTAGTTGAATATGTGATAGATTCTCAGCATTCGGACAAGTAGGGTGGACAAAACTAAGTTCATTCCCAGGCTCCCACCCCACAGTACAGCATTGCACACGATGACTGCAGCTGCACCACGGTTAACAACGGCAGCAGAGAGGGTATGGACCAGCGTGCTTACAAACAGAAAGTAGCAGCCCACGAACATGAGACAGCTGAGTTTGGGGCTGGTGGCTTTGATCTCAGGTTTATTGCGATAGACAACGAATATAATCAAAATGAGCGTGGTGAGGATCATGAGGATAACGATCAGTGTGGATAAGGTTGCAGCAACTGCGATCGAAGAAAGCACATACTTTCTATCATCTGGTACATTGCCGATTGAGCCTGGACTTTGAAACATAATCTGTCCAGTTCTTTGCTGATAAGACCCCACAAGTACCACAGAGCCACTCTTAACTTGAGAAATGCCAACTTCTATCTGCGATTCTCTATTAGAGCTGTTTCTAAAACTATTGTGGCCAAGTGTACCATTGAAGGAAAGAGTTGAAAGCGTGTTTTCCAGAGACTGTGTAAAGTTTTCACTTCCTATTCGAAAACAATCAAGTGCCATGTTCAAACCTTGCACAGAGTTGTTAAGCGCTAGTGCAAATGCCAACACAGAATCATGAAGTACATTTGCGTAAGGATTTGGATGGAGGTAGAAGTTCATTTCTGCAGAAGATCGATTCAAATACTGTCGGTATTGATCATAGTACTCACTGTAAGTCTGGCCTGTAATAGTTTCAATTGTTGGGTTAATTGGCTGGAGCTGATAGTGTAGCAAAAACACCCCCTCGATTGCTTCTTCAATATTCATAGCATGAACATTGCACTGTTCAGCATACAATATCAGGTCTTCTAAATCAGTTTCATAGAAAATCCAGACATAATTGGGCCAATTGAGCCCTTTCCGATGTGCAGAACATATAATTTCTGCTGCTTTTTGCACCCCAACTGATGCAAATATGATACGCTTTCCATCTTTCTGTAAATCTTTCATTAATGAAGAAGCAAACAGGTAAGTATGGAATGAAACATTCAGAGAAGGGTTCAGCTTAGCAGATCGTAGGAATTCTTCTGCTGTGTGGAAGTAGTGAGAATCATATTCATTGATACTAGCAACTACACCGATTCTTGTCCATTCAAAGTGCTCCATCAAGCTAAACACTGCATCGATGTATATAGTAGTGGATGGAACTATTTGATACAGGTGTGGATACTGTCTCTGATTGTGAAGAAAATTGGGTGAAACTGACCCGGAAATTTGAAGGAGATTTAGATCACTTCTTCCTGCAAATGGTGATATCAGCTGGGCCACACTAGTGCAGAACAGTCCTACTATTCCAACTATGTGGTGATCCTCCTTAGTCACCATACGAACGAAGTTTACAAGCGCCTCACTGTGAAATTGAGGGGTGCACAGACCTGTATCCACCTGGATGAGCTCCAAGTTGTACCCTGGTAGGATATTGGGGTCTCCATTGATTCTATCTGCTGCCAGCTGGGCGGCTGGAAGGATTTCAAGTCCCCTGTCCCATTGTGGAATTCCAGCTGCTGCATTTGAAGCCTTCTCAAGAGGTAGCATCACCAACAGTTGGAAACTATAATGTCCTTTAGATCCACAGAGTTGGGATCCAAGAGCAGCAATTGGCACAAAGGAAACCAGTAACAGCATCCAGCCCAACTTGGCAGCCATGTTATCACTGTATATAGAGTGGAGTGAGATTGCATGTGACTATCAGCTCCTTTTGTCTGGCTATAGATATAGATAAAGTTATCAGCTCATTTTGTCTAGGCTGTATAAATATAGATAAAGTTATCAGCTCGTTATAGGGACTTGCAAAGCTAAGTTATCATAACAGCTAATCGATATCTGATGCAAGTCCTAACAAGGACAAGACTTTCCCACAAACAGCACAATATGCATGACTTTCCCACAAACAACACAATTTGCATGAGTTGACAACGATTTCAGTTTCAATGCAGCAAGGGAGTACATAATTGGAATGTTGTTTTGGATGCAGGATATATTCTTTCCTATTACATTACACAAATGTTAAATTCACTCCAGATAAACTACACGGTCAAAACCACAGTAAGTATAATAAGCAACCATAAATTTGTAAGGTTATGTCTGTACTACATGAAGCTGAAGCACACTTTCCAAATATGTCTCTTCAATGGCGGTATGATTTTCGGTACCAACAACAAGAGTTGGCAAAGTAAAGCAGTGATTGCGTAGCTAGCCCCAACAATCAATTTGCTTGTTATAGAATCACCTACTAGCCTCAGTATCCACCAGAGTGGGGCAGTAAGGCAAATGACTATGACCAAGCTCATAATAAGTGCATTCACTTTTTTCGTGTCTTTGAAGTTCTTCTTGTGAATCTTTCTTGTTTTAAATGCGAGAATCAGTATAAGTATGAATACAATCCCACTGTAACCAAGAGTAACAGCAAGCCAAAACTCTAGATATCTACAGCGGCAATGTTGTGAAACTTCATAGTAGGGTGGTAAGCTTTCCTTTTTGTATGTTTCCACATCTTCTAGACGATATGTGTCAATTGCAGACCAAGCAACGAGAATGAGGGCATTTCCTGAGACGATTACAAAAATGACGAACGCTAGAACTTGATCAGAGCAAGCCCTTCCAGTCCTGCCAAAGTAAGTAAACACACGGTACACTCTCAACAACTTTGCAAACAATGTCGCAAGAACCAAGTTCAAGCCAGTGCTAACAGCTCCAATTTGAGTAACACATGTAGCACGGCGTGCAGCACCACTCAAAACCATACCACTACTAAGATTGTGTACGAGTGCACCAATGAGGAGGCTATAGCAGCCGAGGAACATCCAAAGGCTTAGGTGGCAGCTACATGCTTTGATTTCTGGTACATTACGATAGTAGAGAAAAAGTATGAGTGTCACAGTTGTGAATCCAATACAGAGTACTGATACGGACGACAGTATCAGAGTGACAGGAAGAGGATATAGTTGGTATATTCGTTGCAAGTCATCATCTGGAATAGCACTAAGGGAATCTACTTCAATACGTAGTCCACCATTAACTGGGTTGTAATACCCGATACGTGCTGAGGTAGCATTTCTGATTTGGAAGATTTCAACGGCCACTTTAACATCGTAGTTACCGTCAAAGTTCACAGTTCCAAGAGCTCCGGAAAAATTGACTTTCAACAGTTGCTTTGCAATAATGTCAGCTAATTTTTTATCTGCAGGGCTAAATTTTCGGGGCTGATAGTCTTCCAGCGAGATGTTCATAAGATGGAGTGAGCTATCGAGTGCAAGCGCAAAAGCCCACACTGAATCATGCAGCACATTACTATACAAATTGTGATTAGTCGGGATGGAGTGGATTGCCAGCTTGCCGAGATACTCACTGCGGTATTCACCATAGGTGCTTCCTGAAACTAGCTCAAAATCTGGACTATTAGGTTCAAGCTGGTTTCGCATAAGAAAGATCTGATCTGTCGCCTTTACCTTACTTTGTGCATCACACTGTGTACTGAGAAACAATTCTTCTACTGACATAATATCTGAAAAAATCCATCCATATTCTGGCCACGTGAGTCCTTGAAGGTAGGCTGCACAAATCAGTTCCGAAGCCTGAAGTGCAGGCAAGAGTACAAATGTGATTTTAACTCCGGAACATTGCAGTTCCTTCAGCAGTAAGTCTATAGATGTGCTTGCCAAATCAAATTCCACATAAAAACCAATTTTATCAGCAGTGATAAAATTTGCAAGTGCCTCTGTTGTTGTGCGATAGTAATCATCCGGATCTGCACTGACAATGAAGCCAATCCTGCTCCAATTCAGCTGTACCATAAAGCCAGACAGAGCTTCAATGAGGACACTTGAGGGTGGAAGCATGTGATAAAGGTAGGGATATCTTTTGTGGTGTTCAAAAGACTTCGAACCTGAGATTTGCAAGAGGTTGATTTCAGAGCGCCCGGCAATACTGGAAATGGCCTGGGTAACTTTGCTGCAAAAGAGTCCTATAATGCCCACTATGTTCAAATCCTGACGGGTAATGAGCTTTGTAAACTCCAAGAGAGCCAAATTATGGTTACAGTCTTCCGTAACAACATCAATCACATCTAAGCAGTAGCCAGGTAATACTTCTGTGTCATTGTTGATCTTGGTGACAGCTATGTGAGCTGCAGGCAGAATCTCAAGTCCTCTTTTCCAGTGTGGAAGGGATCCCTCAGAACCTGGTCCATAATGATCAGAAACGATGGCCAGCAAATGTAGTGCATTCGCAGCGTCGCAAGCTGAGGTCAGAGATGAAGCCTTGACTTGCAGCAATAGCCCTGGTAACAGTAGCCTACATAGGACATGCATATTCATTGCTATATAAGGTGCCTTGACAAGATTCAGTACACCTCACAAGATACTTCACAAGATCCACTTCACAAGATTCCCTGCACAACTATAGCTTCAAGACACTGGCCTTCTTGATTAACTTGACGATGAATCTCTACTAGGTCATGTGAGAGCTGTTTAGATAAACAGAGGTTTAGTTTTCCCTTGAGATCCCAAAACATCAATAACCACTAAGGTGCATTAGCTTATAGCTACTTTCAATTATAATTTATCTACAAGCGTTGAAGGTGGACATTTCCCATGCATGTTTTCTCAATAACAAATAGCCACACTTTACCTGTGAGGGACTTACAACCAAAGGCCTGGCTAATGAGGGCCAGAGCCTATAGACTCTAGAAATGGAACTGAGGTTGTAAATAGTGAAGCCGCAACTGGATTTGGGTTAAAACAGCGTGCTGTTTTTTTACAGTAAGGTCTCCCGGAACAGATGGCTTAAATGTCCCCTCTGAAGACACTATTACCGTAACCCTTCCATTCCCAATTTCAAATTTTGGAGCAGGCAGACTGAAGGAGAACATTTAAAACATCACTGTTGCCTAGTGGGGCTAGCGCACATCATTGACCCAAGTCATCGCCACAAGCCCATGCAGCGAGAACCCTGCTCCACAACTAATTATTGTGAAGATAAAGTGATCCTTGGTACAGTACATGTACTAAAGTAATCCATGCTAGAAGTCCCTCTATAGCATTACTGCTAAATGCTACAGGTTCTGCCCTTCACTGCATGGTAGCTACAGCTGTTGCAGAAATGTCTTTGATGCAAGAACATTCGCCCTTTTCTCACATTTTTGATAGCCATTCAATGATTGTGCTATGAACAATTTTCTGGCACAAGGTCATATGATTACCATCGTAGCTAGCTAGCTAGCTAGAATGTGCTTGTAGGGGGAGTGCACGTGGAGCTGGGGGGGGGGGGGGGGGGGGGGGCACTGAGGACAGATATGTATTGGCAGGCATCCCTCACACCAACGCAATGGCTATACCTGATTGAATAACGTGCAAGGTGGGGCAGTACGTGCAGTTGCAGCAACACAGCATACCGTAGTCACGTTCCAGTGCAGATTAATTTTGGGAACGAGACAACGGCCCGTGATGATGTGGTAGTGGGTACTTATTAGAAAAGTCGTTCTCAGGTCTTATACAATTACAATGAACTACAGCTGCTTCAGGTTTCTGCAGTCAGCGTATACCAAACCTCATAGAGTGGGTGAAAGAATATTACCCAATGGCAGACTGATGCAGATGCTTTGGAAAGAAAATTTCCACTGTTTGTGCTTGGCCGGGCCAGCAAGAACACACAAGATGCAGTCACATTCTGCTGACGTACAGAATGTTAGAGTGAAATGCTGGACCTTGAATTGCAGTGCGCCCAGTGTAAGATATCGAGCCCACAACACTGGTAGAGGTGATCCAATCCCATTCCTTGAGAGTAAAGCAAGAAGTTTTAAAGTTGACGATGCATATCGTGTTAAGCCCAAGACAGCTCGCAAGCAGCGGTATGCCATGCCACTTGGACTGACACTGTTTACTGTCATCATTTATTTAGGATTTGTAAGGAAATACAATGAGGCTGATAGCTCTAAGGTTGCCTTTCTAACACAAGACATCAGTTCTAAACTTCCTGAGGGTGCCAGAGAGAGCCTGTTCAATGAAAGGAACACTGAAGATGCTACTGTCTGTAAGCGCAGTGGTAGGTAGTGCACATTATATTTAACAATTTGTACACTGTACAATAAGACTTGTAGGATGTTCTGTTTTTGTTTTTGTTTTTGCTTTGTTTTGCTGTTGTTTTGTTCATGACTCATCCTCGTATTATACAACCTCGGTGAACATTGACGCTAATGGAGCAGAGCATGTGTGGAAGATCGATTGGATTGCTCAAAATGAGCACTCCTTCCCGTGGTGGTCATTTCAACATTATGTCCAGTTATATATCGAATAGCTTCTACAAAAATAATGAACTTGTCCTACCCAGGAGTGTGGTTGCAAAATTCGATATAAAATTTTTTATCGACCATACCACACTGAATACACCGGTTCTCGTCCGATCACCGAAGTTAAGCAGTGTTGGGCCTGTTTAGTACTTGGATGGGTGACCACCTGGGAACCGCACGTGTTGTAGGCTTCGTTTTTTTTTTTCCAATCTCTCCAGGTCTTTTTTTCCACACCGATCTCTCCTGTTTTTTTTTTTTTTTGTCAATCTCTCCATGCATGGCTTAATATTTGAAGTTGCCCACTACTCTAGTTAAATGTCTATGGTTACAATGGAACTTGTGCCTACGACCATACCACACTGAATACACCGGTTCTCGTCCGATCACCGAAGTTAAGCAGTGTTGGGCCTGTTTAGTACTTGGATGGGTGACCGCCTGGGAACCGCAGGTGTTGTAGGCTTTTTTAAAAAATTTTTCAATCTCTCCAGGTCTTTTTTTCCCAACCGATATCTCCTGGGTTTTTTTTTTTACAATCTCTTCATGCATGTTTTAATATTTGAAGTTGCCAACTACTCTAGCTTATCCATTTACCATTATATTTGGCTGAAGAGCCAGAACTGTTCAACGTTCAGGTTAAATGTCTATAGGTATACAATGGAACTTGTGCCTACGACCATACCACACTGAATACACCGGTTCTCGTCCGATCACCGAACTTAAGCAGTGTTGGGCCTGTTTAGTACTTGGATGGGTGACCGCCTGGGAACCGCAGGTGTTGTAGGCTTCTTTTTTTTGCCCAATCTCTCCTGGTCTTTTTTTTTTCCCCCACCGATCTCTCCTTGGTTTTTGTTTGTTTAATCTCTCCATGCATGTTTTAATATTTGAAGTTGCCAACTACTCTAGCTTATCCATTTGCCATTCTGTTTGGCTGCAGAGCCAGAACTGTTCACCGTTCCAGTTAAATGTCTATAGTTACAATGGAACTTGTGCCTACGACCATACCACACTGAATACACCGGTTCTCGTCCGATCACCGAAGTTAAGCAGTGTTGGGCCTGTTTAGTACTTGGATGGGTGACCGCCTGGGAACCGCAGGTGTTGTAGGCTTCTTTTTTTTTGCCCAATCTCTCCTGGTCATTTTTTTTTCCCCACCGATCTCTCCTTGGTTTTTGTTTGTTTAATCTCTCCATGCATGTTTTAATATTTGAAGTTGCCAACTACTCTAGCTTATCCATTTGCCATTCTGTTTGGCTGCAGAGCCAGAACTGTTCACCGTTCCAGTTAAATGTCTATAGTTACAATTGAACTTGTGCCTACGACCATACCACACTGAATACACCGGTTCTCGTCCGATCACCGAAGTTAAGCAGTGTTGGGCCTGTTTAGTACTTGGATGGGTGACCGCCTGGGAACCGCAGGTGTTGTAGGCTTCTTTTTTATTTTTTCAATCTCTCCAGGTCTTTTTTTCCAAGCCGATATCTCCTGGGTTTTTTTTTTTACAATCTCTCCATGCATGTTTTAATATTTGAAGTTGCCAACTACTCTAGCTTATCCATTTACCATTATATTTGGCTGCAGAGCCAGAACTGTTCAACGTTCAGGTTAAATGTCTATAGTTACAATGGAACTTGTGCCTACGACCATACCACACTGAATACACCGGTTCTCGTCCGATCACCGAAGTTAAGCAGTGTTGGGCCTGTTTAGTACTTGGATGGGTGACCGCCTGGGAACCGCAGGTGTTGTAGGCTTCTTTTTTTGCCCAATCTCTCCTGGTCTTTTTTTTTTCCCCCACCGATCTCTCCTTGGTTTTTGTTTGTTTAATCTCTCCATGCATGTTTTAATATTTGAAGTTGCCAGCTACTCTAGCTTATCCATTTGCCATTCTGTTTGGCTGCAGAGCCAGAACTGTTCACCGTTCCAGTTAAATGTCTATAGTTACAATGGAACTTGTGCCTACGACCATACCACACTGAATACACCGGTTCTCGTCCGATCACCGAAGTTAAGCAGTGTTGGGCCTGTTTAGTACTTGGATGGGTGACCGCCTGGGAACCGCAGGTGTTGTAGGCTTTTGTTTTATTTTTTCAATCTCTCCAGGTCTTTTTTTCCAACCGAAATCTCCTGGGGTTTTTTTTTTTACAATCTCTCCATGCATGTTTTAATATTTGAAGTTGCCAAATACTCTAGCTTATCCATTTACCATTATATTTGGCTGCAGAGCCAGAACTGTTCAACGTTCAGGTTAAATGTCTATAGTTACAATGGAACTTGTGCCTACGACCATACCACACTGAATACACCGGTTCTCGTCCGATCACCGAAGTTAAGCAGTGTTGGGCCTGTTTAGTACTTGGATGGGTGACCGCCTGGGAACCGCAGGTGTTGTAGGCTTCTTTTTTTTATTTTTCAATCTCTCCAGGTCTTTTTTTCCAAACCGATATCTACTGGGTTTTTTTTATTTACAATCTCTCCATGCATGTTTTAATATTTGAAGTTGCCAACAACTCTAGCTTATCCATTTGCCATTCTGTTTGGCTGCAGAGCCAGAACTGTTCAACGTTCAGGTTAAATGTCTATAGTTACAATTGAACTTGTGCCTACGACCATACCACACTGAATACACCGGTTCTCGTCCGATCACCGAAGTTAAGCAGTGTTGGGCCTGTTTAGTACTTGGATGGGTGACCGCCTGGGAACCGCAGGTGTTGTAGGCTTCTTTTTTATTTTTTCAATCTCTCCAGGTCTTTTTTTCCCAACCGATATCTCCTGGGGTTTTTTTTTTACAATCTCTCCATGCATGTTTTAATATTTGAAGTTGCCAACTACTCTAGCTTATCCATTTACCATTATATTTGGCTGCAGAGCCAGAACTGTTCAACGTTCAGGTTAAATGTCTATAGTTACAATGGAACTTGTGCCTACGACCATACCACACTGAATACACCGGTTCTCGTCCGATCACCGAAGTTAAGCAGTGTTGGGCCTGTTTAGTACTTGGATGGGTGACCGCCTGGGAACCGCAGGTGTTGTAGGCTTCTTTTTTTTATTTTTCAATCTCTCCAGGTCTTTTTTTCCAAACCGATATCTACTGGGTTTTTTTTATTTACAATCTCTCCATGCATGTTTTAATATTTGAAGTTGCCAACAACTCTAGCTTATCCATTTGCCATTCTGTTTGGCTGCAGAGCCAGAACTGTTCAACGTTCAGGTTAAATGTCTATAGTTACAATTGAACTTGTGCCTACGACCATACCACACTGAATACACCGGTTCTCGTCCGATCACCGAAGTTAAGCAGTGTTGGGCCTGTTTAGTACTTGGATGGGTGACCGCCTGGGAACCGCAGGTGTTGTAGGCTTCTTTTTTATTTTTTCAATCTCTCCAGGTCTTTTTTTCCCAACCGATATCTCCTGGGGTTTTTTTTTTACAATCTCTCCATGCATGTTTTAATATTTGAAGTTGCCAACTACTCTAGCTTATCCATTTACCATTATATTTGGCTGCAGAGCCAGAACTGTTCAACGTTCAGGTTAAATGTCTATAGTTACAATGGAACTTGTGCCTACGACCATACCACACTGAATACACCGGTTCTCGTCCGATCACCGAAGTTAAGCAGTGTTGGGCCTGTTTAGTACTTGGATGGGTGACCGCCTGGGAACCGCAGGTGTTGTAGGCTTCTTTTTTTGCCCAATCTCTCCTGGTCTTTTTTTTTTCCCCCACCGATCTCTCCTTGGTTTTTGTTTGTTTAATCTCTCCATGCATGTTTTAATATTTGAAGTTGCCAGCTACTCTAGCTTATCCATTTGCCATTCTGTTTGGCTGCAGAGCCAGAACTGTTCACCGTTCCAGTTAAATGTCTATAGTTACAATGGAACTTGTGCCTACGACCATACCACACTGAATACACCGGTTCTCGTCCGATCACCGAAGTTAAGCAGTGTTGGGCCTGTTTAGTACTTGGATGGGTGACCGCCTGGGAACCGCAGGTGTTGTAGGCTTCTTTTTTTTGCCCAATCTCTCCTGGTCTTTTTTTTTTTCCCCACCGATCTCTCCTTGGTTTTTGTTTGTTTAATCTCTCCATGCATGTTTTAATATTTAAGTTGCCAACTACTCTAGCTTATCCATTTGCCATTCTGTTTGGCTGCAGAGCCAGAACTGTTCACCGTTCCAGTTAAATGTCTATAGTTACAATGGAACTTGTGCCTACGACCATACCACACTGAATACACCGGTTCTCGTCCGATCACCGAAGTTAAGCAGTGTTGAGTACTTGGATGGGTGACCGCCTGGGAACCGCAGGTGTTGTAGGCTTCTTTTTTTTTTTTTCAATATCTCCAGGTTTTTTTTTCCAATCTGATATCTCCTGGGTTTTTTTTTATTTTGACAATCTCTCCATGCATGTTTTAATATGTGAAGTTGCCAACTACTCTAGCTTATCCATTTGCCATTCTGTTTGGCTGCAGAGCCAGAACTGTTCACCGTTCCAGTTAAATGTCTATAGTTACAATTGAACTTGTGCCTACGACCATACCACACTGAATACACCGGTTCTCGTCCGATCACCGAAGTTAAGCAGTGTTGGGCCTGTTTAGTACTTGGATGGGTGACCGCCTGGGAACCGCAGGTGTTGTAGGCTTCTTTTTTTTTTTTTCAATCTCTCCAGGTCTTTTTTTCCAAGCCGATATCTCCTGGTTTTTTTTTTTTTACAAACTCTCCATGCATGTTTTAATATTTGAAGTTGCCAACTACTCTAGCTTATCCATTTGCCATTCTGTTTGGCTGCAGAGCCAGAACTGTTCACCGTTCCAGTTAAATGTCTATAGTTACAATGGAACTTGTGCCTACGACCATACCACACTGAATACACCGGTTCTCGTCCGATCACCGAAGTTAAGCAGTGTTGGGCCTGTCTAGTACTTGGATGGGTGACCGCCTGGGAACCGCAGGTGTTGTAGGCTTCTTTTTTTTTTTTTTTTCAATCTCTCCAGGTCTTTTTTTCCAAACCGATATCTCCTGGGTTTTTTTTTTTTACAATCTCTCCATGCATGTTTTAATATTTGAAGTTGCCAACTACTCTAGCCTATCCATTTGCCATTCTGTTTGGCTGCAGAGCCACAACTGTTCACCGTTCCAGTTAAATGTCTATAGTTACAATGGAACTTGTGCCTACGACCATACCACACTGAATACACCGGTTCTCGTCAGATCACCGAAGTTAAGCAGTGTTGGGCCTGTTTAGTACTTGGATGGGTGACCGCCTGGGAACCGCAGGTGTTGTAGGCTTCTTTTCTTTTTTTTTTTCAATCTCTCCAGGTCTTTTTTTCCAAACCGATATCTCCTGGGTTTTTTTTTTTTTGTCAATCTCTCCATGCATGGCTTAATATTTGAAGTTGCCCACTACTCTAGTTAAATGTCTATGGTTACAATGGAACTTGTGCCTACGACCATACCACACTGAATACACCGGTTCTCGTCCGATCACCGAAGTTAAGCAGTGTTGGGCCTGTTTAGTACTTGGATGGGTGACCGCCTGGGAACCGCAGGTGTTGTAGGCTTTTTTAAAAAATTTTTCAATCTCTCCAGGTCTTTTTTTCCCAACCGATATCTCCTGGGTTTTTTTTTTTACAATCTCTTCATGCATGTTTTAATATTTGAAGTTGCCAACTACTCTAGCTTATCCATTTACCATTATATTTGGCTGAAGAGCCAGAACTGTTCAACGTTCAGGTTAAATGTCTATAGGTATACAATGGAACTTGTGCCTACGACCATACCACACTGAATACACCGGTTCTCGTCCGATCACCGAACTTAAGCAGTGTTGGGCCTGTTTAGTACTTGGATGGGTGACCGCCTGGGAACCGCAGGTGTTGTAGGCTTCTTTTTTTTGCCCAATCTCTCCTGGTCTTTTTTTTTTCCCCCACCGATCTCTCCTTGGTTTTTGTTTGTTTAATCTCTCCATGCATGTTTTAATATTTGAAGTTGCCAACTACTCTAGCTTATCCATTTGCCATTCTGTTTGGCTGCAGAGCCAGAACTGTTCACCGTTCCAGTTAAATGTCTATAGTTACAATGGAACTTGTGCCTACGACCATACCACACTGAATACACCGGTTCTCGTCCGATCACCGAAGTTAAGCAGTGTTGGGCCTGTTTAGTACTTGGATGGGTGACCGCCTGGGAACCGCAGGTGTTGTAGGCTTCTTTTTTTTTGCCCAATCTCTCCTGGTCATTTTTTTTTCCCCACCGATCTCTCCTTGGTTTTTGTTTGTTTAATCTCTCCATGCATGTTTTAATATTTGAAGTTGCCAACTACTCTAGCTTATCCATTTGCCATTCTGTTTGGCTGCAGAGCCAGAACTGTTCACCGTTCCAGTTAAATGTCTATAGTTACAATTGAACTTGTGCCTACGACCATACCACACTGAATACACCGGTTCTCGTCCGATCACCGAAGTTAAGCAGTGTTGGGCCTGTTTAGTACTTGGATGGGTGACCGCCTGGGAACCGCAGGTGTTGTAGGCTTCTTTTTTATTTTTTCAATCTCTCCAGGTCTTTTTTTCCAAGCCGATATCTCCTGGGTTTTTTTTTTTACAATCTCTCCATGCATGTTTTAATATTTGAAGTTGCCAACTACTCTAGCTTATCCATTTACCATTATATTTGGCTGCAGAGCCAGAACTGTTCAACGTTCAGGTTAAATGTCTATAGTTACAATGGAACTTGTGCCTACGACCATACCACACTGAATACACCGGTTCTCGTCCGATCACCGAAGTTAAGCAGTGTTGGGCCTGTTTAGTACTTGGATGGGTGACCGCCTGGGAACCGCAGGTGTTGTAGGCTTCTTTTTTTGCCCAATCTCTCCTGGTCTTTTTTTTTTCCCCCACCGATCTCTCCTTGGTTTTTGTTTGTTTAATCTCTCCATGCATGTTTTAATATTTGAAGTTGCCAGCTACTCTAGCTTATCCATTTGCCATTCTGTTTGGCTGCAGAGCCAGAACTGTTCACCGTTCCAGTTAAATGTCTATAGTTACAATGGAACTTGTGCCTACGACCATACCACACTGAATACACCGGTTCTCGTCCGATCACCGAAGTTAAGCAGTGTTGGGCCTGTTTAGTACTTGGATGGGTGACCGCCTGGGAACCGCAGGTGTTGTAGGCTTTTGTTTTATTTTTTCAATCTCTCCAGGTCTTTTTTTCCAACCGAAATCTCCTGGGGTTTTTTTTTTTACAATCTCTCCATGCATGTTTTAATATTTGAAGTTGCCAAATACTCTAGCTTATCCATTTACCATTATATTTGGCTGCAGAGCCAGAACTGTTCAACGTTCAGGTTAAATGTCTATAGTTACAATGGAACTTGTGCCTACGACCATACCACACTGAATACACCGGTTCTCGTCCGATCACCGAAGTTAAGCAGTGTTGGGCCTGTTTAGTACTTGGATGGGTGACCGCCTGGGAACCGCAGGTGTTGTAGGCTTCTTTTTTTTATTTTTCAATCTCTCCAGGTCTTTTTTTCCAAACCGATATCTACTGGGTTTTTTTTATTTACAATCTCTCCATGCATGTTTTAATATTTGAAGTTGCCAACAACTCTAGCTTATCCATTTGCCATTCTGTTTGGCTGCAGAGCCAGAACTGTTCAACGTTCAGGTTAAATGTCTATAGTTACAATTGAACTTGTGCCTACGACCATACCACACTGAATACACCGGTTCTCGTCCGATCACCGAAGTTAAGCAGTGTTGGGCCTGTTTAGTACTTGGATGGGTGACCGCCTGGGAACCGCAGGTGTTGTAGGCTTCTTTTTTATTTTTTCAATCTCTCCAGGTCTTTTTTTCCCAACCGATATCTCCTGGGGTTTTTTTTTTACAATCTCTCCATGCATGTTTTAATATTTGAAGTTGCCAACTACTCTAGCTTATCCATTTACCATTATATTTGGCTGCAGAGCCAGAACTGTTCAACGTTCAGGTTAAATGTCTATAGTTACAATGGAACTTGTGCCTACGACCATACCACACTGAATACACCGGTTCTCGTCCGATCACCGAAGTTAAGCAGTGTTGGGCCTGTTTAGTACTTGGATGGGTGACCGCCTGGGAACCGCAGGTGTTGTAGGCTTCTTTTTTTTATTTTTCAATCTCTCCAGGTCTTTTTTTCCAAACCGATATCTACTGGGTTTTTTTTATTTACAATCTCTCCATGCATGTTTTAATATTTGAAGTTGCCAACAACTCTAGCTTATCCATTTGCCATTCTGTTTGGCTGCAGAGCCAGAACTGTTCAACGTTCAGGTTAAATGTCTATAGTTACAATTGAACTTGTGCCTACGACCATACCACACTGAATACACCGGTTCTCGTCCGATCACCGAAGTTAAGCAGTGTTGGGCCTGTTTAGTACTTGGATGGGTGACCGCCTGGGAACCGCAGGTGTTGTAGGCTTCTTTTTTATTTTTTCAATCTCTCCAGGTCTTTTTTTCCCAACCGATATCTCCTGGGGTTTTTTTTTTACAATCTCTCCATGCATGTTTTAATATTTGAAGTTGCCAACTACTCTAGCTTATCCATTTACCATTATATTTGGCTGCAGAGCCAGAACTGTTCAACGTTCAGGTTAAATGTCTATAGTTACAATGGAACTTGTGCCTACGACCATACCACACTGAATACACCGGTTCTCGTCCGATCACCGAAGTTAAGCAGTGTTGGGCCTGTTTAGTACTTGGATGGGTGACCGCCTGGGAACCGCAGGTGTTGTAGGCTTCTTTTTTTGCCCAATCTCTCCTGGTCTTTTTTTTTTCCCCCACCGATCTCTCCTTGGTTTTTGTTTGTTTAATCTCTCCATGCATGTTTTAATATTTGAAGTTGCCAGCTACTCTAGCTTATCCATTTGCCATTCTGTTTGGCTGCAGAGCCAGAACTGTTCACCGTTCCAGTTAAATGTCTATAGTTACAATGGAACTTGTGCCTACGACCATACCACACTGAATACACCGGTTCTCGTCCGATCACCGAAGTTAAGCAGTGTTGGGCCTGTTTAGTACTTGGATGGGTGACCGCCTGGGAACCGCAGGTGTTGTAGGCTTCTTTTTTTTGCCCAATCTCTCCTGGTCTTTTTTTTTTTCCCCACCGATCTCTCCTTGGTTTTTGTTTGTTTAATCTCTCCATGCATGTTTTAATATTTAAGTTGCCAACTACTCTAGCTTATCCATTTGCCATTCTGTTTGGCTGCAGAGCCAGAACTGTTCACCGTTCCAGTTAAATGTCTATAGTTACAATGGAACTTGTGCCTACGACCATACCACACTGAATACACCGGTTCTCGTCCGATCACCGAAGTTAAGCAGTGTTGAGTACTTGGATGGGTGACCGCCTGGGAACCGCAGGTGTTGTAGGCTTCTTTTTTTTTTTTTCAATATCTCCAGGTTTTTTTTTCCAATCTGATATCTCCTGGGTTTTTTTTTATTTTGACAATCTCTCCATGCATGTTTTAATATGTGAAGTTGCCAACTACTCTAGCTTATCCATTTGCCATTCTGTTTGGCTGCAGAGCCAGAACTGTTCACCGTTCCAGTTAAATGTCTATAGTTACAATTGAACTTGTGCCTACGACCATACCACACTGAATACACCGGTTCTCGTCCGATCACCGAAGTTAAGCAGTGTTGGGCCTGTTTAGTACTTGGATGGGTGACCGCCTGGGAACCGCAGGTGTTGTAGGCTTCTTTTTTTTTTTTTCAATCTCTCCAGGTCTTTTTTTCCAAGCCGATATCTCCTGGTTTTTTTTTTTTTACAAACTCTCCATGCATGTTTTAATATTTGAAGTTGCCAACTACTCTAGCTTATCCATTTGCCATTCTGTTTGGCTGCAGAGCCAGAACTGTTCACCGTTCCAGTTAAATGTCTATAGTTACAATGGAACTTGTGCCTACGACCATACCACACTGAATACACCGGTTCTCGTCCGATCACCGAAGTTAAGCAGTGTTGGGCCTGTCTAGTACTTGGATGGGTGACCGCCTGGGAACCGCAGGTGTTGTAGGCTTCTTTTTTTTTTTTTTTTCAATCTCTCCAGGTCTTTTTTTCCAAACCGATATCTCCTGGGTTTTTTTTTTTTACAATCTCTCCATGCATGTTTTAATATTTGAAGTTGCCAACTACTCTAGCCTATCCATTTGCCATTCTGTTTGGCTGCAGAGCCACAACTGTTCACCGTTCCAGTTAAATGTCTATAGTTACAATGGAACTTGTGCCTACGACCATACCACACTGAATACACCGGTTCTCGTCAGATCACCGAAGTTAAGCAGTGTTGGGCCTGTTTAGTACTTGGATGGGTGACCGCCTGGGAACCGCAGGTGTTGTAGGCTTCTTTTCTTTTTTTTTTTCAATCTCTCCAGGTCTTTTTTTCCAAACCGATATCTCCTGGGTTTTTTTTTTTTACAATCTCTCCATGCATGTTTTAATATTTGAAGTTGCCAACTACCCTAGCCTATCCATTTGCCATTCTGTTTGGCTGCAGAGCCAGAACTGTTCACCGTTCCAGTTAAATGTCTATAGTTACAATTGAACTTGTGCCTACGACCATACCACACTGAATACACCGGTTCTCGTCCGATCACCGAAGTTAAGCAGTGTTGGGCCTGTTTAGTACTTGGATGGGTGACCGCCTGGGAACCGCAGGTGTTGTAGGCTTCTTTTTTTTTTTTTTCAATCTCTCCAGGTTTTTTTTTCCAAACCGATATCTCCTCGGTTTTTTTTTTTTAACAATCTCTCCATGCATGTTTTAATATGTGAAGTTGCCAACTACTCTAGCCTATCCATTTGCCATTCTGTTTGGCTGCAGAGCCAGAACTGTTCACCGTTCCAGTTAAATGTCTATAGTTACAATTGAACTTGTGCCTACGACCATACCACACTGAATACACCGGTTCTCGTCCGATCACCGAAGTTAAGGTAGCATTATACCTTTACCGTTAGGGTACCTTTAACCGTCGGGGCCCCGACGGTAAAGGTATAATGCTACCTTAAGGTAGCATTATACCTTTACCGTTAGGGTACCTTTAACCGTCGGGGCCCCGACGGTTAAAGGTACCCTAACGGTAAAGGTATAATGCTACCTTAAGGTAGTATAATGCTACCTTAAGGTAGCATTATACCTTTACCGTTAGGGTACCTTTAACCGTCGGGGCCCCGACGGTTAAAGGTACCCTAACGGTAAAGGTATAATGCTACCTTAAGGTAGCATTATACCTTTACCGTTAGGGTACCTTTAACCGTCGGGGCCCCGACGGTTAAGGTAGCATTATACCTTTACCGTTAGGGTACCTTTAACCGTCGGGGCCCCGACGGTTAAAGGTACCCTAACGGTAAAGGTATAATGCTACCTTAAGGTAGCATTATACCTTTACCGTTAGGGTACCTTTAACCGTCGGGGCCCCGACGGTTAAAGGTACCCTAACGGTAAAGGTATAATGCTACCTTAAGGTAGCATTATACCTTTACCGTTAGGGTACCTTTAACCGTCGGGGCCCCGACGGTTAAAGGTACCCTAACGGTAAAGGTATAATGCTACCTTAAGGTAGCATTATACCTTTACCGTTAGGGTACCTTTAACCGTCGGGGCCCCGACGGTTAAGGTAGCATTATACCTTTACCGTTAGGGTACCTTTAACCGTCGGGGCCCCGACGGTTAAAGGTACCCTAACGGTAAAGGTATAATGCTACCTTAAGCAGTGTTGGGCCTGTTTAGTACTTGGATGGGTGACCGCCTGGGAACCGCAGGTGTTGTAGGCTTCTTTTTTTTTTTTTTCAATCTCTCCAGGTCTTTTTTTCCAAACCGATATCTCCTGGGTTTTTTTTTTTTAACAATCTCTCCATGCATGTTTTAATATGTGAAGTTGCCAACTACTCTAGCTTATCCATTTGCCATTCTGTTTGGCTGCAGAGCCAGAAATGTTCACCGTTCCAGTTAAATGTCTATAGTTACAATGGAACTTGTGCCTACGACCATACCACACTGAATACACCGGTTCTCGTCCGATCACCGAAGTTAAGCAGTGTTGGGCCTGTTTAGTACTTGGATGGGTGACCGCCTGGGAACCGCAGGTGTTGTAGGCTTCTTTTCTTTTTTTTTCAATCTCTCCAGGTTTTTTTTTCCCAGCCGATATCTCCTGGGTTTTTTTTTTTTTTACAATCTCTCCATGCATGTTTTAATATGTGAAGTTGCCAACTACTCTAGCTTATCCATTTGCCATTCTGTTTGGCTGCAGAGCCAGAACTGTTCACCGTTCCAGTTAAACGTCTATAGTTACAATTGAACTTGTGCCTACGACCATACCACACTGAATACACCGGTTCTCGTCCGATCACCGAAGTTAAGCAGTGTTGGGCCTGTTTAGTACTTGGATGGGTGACCGCCTGGGAACCGCAGGTGTTGTAGGCTTCTTTTTTTTTTTCCAATCTCTCCAGGTCTTTTTTTCCCAACCGATATCTCCTGGTTTTGTTTTTTTTTACAATTTCTCCATGCATGTTTGAATATTTGAAGTTGCCAACTACTCTAGCTTATCCATTTGCCATTCTGTTTGGCTGCGCAGAGCCAGAACTGTTCACCGTTCCAGTTAAATGTCTATAGTTACAATTGAACTTGTGCCTACGACCATACCACACTGAATACACCGGTTCTCGTCCGATCACCGAAGTTAAGCAGTGTTGGGCCTGTTTAGTACTTGGATGGGTGACCGCCTGGGAACCGCAGGTGTTGTAGGCTTCTTTTCTTTTTTTTCAATCTCTCCAGGTTTTTTTTTCCCAGCCGATATCTCCTGGGTTTTTTTTTTTTTTACAATCTCTCCATGCATGTTTTAATATTTGAAGTTGCCAACTACTCTAGCTTATCCATTTGCCATTCTGTTTGGCTGCAGAGCCAGAAATGTTCACCGTTCCAGTTAAATGTCTATAGTTACAATGGAACTTGTGCCTACGACCATACCACACTGAATACACCGGTTCTCGTCCGATCACCGAAGTTAAGCAGTGTTGGGCCTGTTTAGTACTTGGATGGGTGACCGCCTGGGAACCGCAGGTGTTGTAGGCTTCTTTTCTTTTTTTTCAATCTCTCCAGGTTTTTTTTTCCCAGCCGATATCTCCTGGGTTTTTTTTTTTTTTACAATCTCTCCATGCATGTTTTAATATGTGAAGTTGCCAACTACTCTAGCTTATCCATTTGCCATTCTGTTTAGCTGCAGAGCCAGAACTGTTCACCGTTCCAGTTAAACGTCTATAGTTACAATTGAACTTGTGCCTACGACCATACCACACTGAATACACCGGTTCTCGTCCGATCACCGAAGTTAAGCAGTGTTGGGCCTGTTTAGTACTTGGATGGGTGACCGCCTGGGAACCGCAGGTGTTGTAGGCTTCTTTTTTTTTTTCCAATCTCTCCAGGTCTTTTTTTCCCAACCGATATCTCCTGGTTTTGTTTTTTTTACAATTTCTCCATGCATGTTTGAATATTTGAAGTTGCCAACTACTCTAGCTTATCCATTTGCCATTCTGTTTGGCTGCGCAGAGCCAGAACTGTTCAACGTTCCAGTTAAATGTCTATAGTTACAATGGAACTTGTGCCTACGACCATACCACACTGAATACACCGGTTCTCGTACGATCACCGAAGTTAAGCAGTGTTGGGCCTGTTTAGTACTTGGATGGGTGACCGCCTGGGAACCGCAGGTGTTGTAGGCTTCTTTTTTTTTTTTCCAATCTCTTCAGGTCTGGTAAAGAGTTAAATGTCTATAGTTACAATGCCTACGACCATACCACACTGAATACACTGGTTTCAGTCTCATGCAGGTCCCAAGTTTTATTCCTTGCAGATAATTGAGCGGACACATCCGATTGCACTTGTCTCCCAATTTGTAACCCACCGTTTGCTGTGTACTAAAGAATGTGCAACTTAATTTTCATGCATGTTTCAGACAACTAGCGCACCTAAGATCTATACAGCCTCATATATTGCAGCATCGATCGCTTCACTTATTGGTACAGCCAATGTTGCCATCTTTGTACGTAGCCATGCTTCTGACAGTTAGTCTCGTGCCCAGACTATGTAGTCTGGGCACGAGACTACTCTTTGTGTACGTTGCAATATAGCTCTACCCACTAGCTGCAGGTTCTCAGAAGTGCTTCCAAGATTGCTTCTCAATCAGCGAAACTATTCATGGTACAGTCACAGTAGAATTTGATAACAAATATGACTGCATTCCATGTGTGAACCCTCCTCAGGTTCCCATACGGCACCAAGACAATAAGAGTGTGCAACTGCCATATGGTATCAACTACCACCATCTCCTCAGTATGACATAGACAATCAGTGGTGAAGTAGTATATAGCAGCTGCATGCTCCTAAGTGTGAAATTGTGATTACTACAGAGTTTACATAGCCTATGTACCTCTTGACCACACTGTTTGTCACGTGATACAGGCGAGATGGTGGTAGTGGAACCCATATGGCAGTTGCACACTCTTTTTGTTATGAACTCTTGAAGGTGCGGACAACCATCTTCGATTTTGCACAAGAGTGAGGGGGGAGGGGTCTGGGACTGAGACTACAAATCAACCAATCATGCTGTTAACATTGCCTGGCTCCAGATTTCAATCGCATTCGCCAAACCATTCAACAGTACTACAACAGTGGTGCTGCCTCCTATAACAGATCATAAAAGTAATCCAGTCCTTGTCCAACTTCCCATATTGATATTCCAGTACCGAGCTCCTTTGCCAATGCTAGTCTGGCGTTAATGGACTGTTGACAAGAAGAAAGAAATGAGGAGATCAATAAAGTCATAGGTCATACAATGTGTAGATGGTCGAACAACATGCAAATTGTCCCTTGTGTCATTCTGAAAATTTCTGGCATTTGTTGTTTACGTTATGCTCACATGAGGAAATGTAAATGTACCAGGCCCTTCCTGCTTTTCTGTACTGCAAGCAATGAAAAGCTAAGCTGGGCACAGGCCTGGGAACGAGGCTATCGAAATTTGGATATCTACGGCATGAACTTCTTGTGTAAGTAGCTATGTCAGGGCTTACGACTAGACCACTGCATGCACATCAAAACAAATAACTGTTATATCTCAACGCACCTGGAGGGTAGGAAAGTAGACCTGGTGGTGAGCACTTCCCACTCTGGTCAAGGTAAAACAACAAGTGATAGCACATGGTACACACTACAGTAGCTAAGGTATCCTCCACTGTTTCTTCAAAGCAAGAATGCATGATGACATCATCATCATCATTGCGGTGGAGGAGTGAGCATTTGTTTCCTACCCTCCAAAAGCGTAAATATGAGCTGGTGGATGCAATCAGAGTCTACTCAGTACTGAAAGCATCCACAAGGTGAGTGTAAGGCAGGGCATCAGGCATCATTCTGAAAGAGTGCTAGTGGTTGCCATTTGTATGATCATGAACACTTTACTAGAGTATAGTACGTATCGTTACTGCTGAGTTACTTGTAGGAGAAGTAGTGTTCTGCGCAGTGGCTATCCCATTTCATCTTGGGCTTGTGTTTGTTAAGCAGCTCCAGGTACCTGATGGATGGTGGTGATATGGATAGGCTAGTCTCGGTCGCAGCCACCCCCAGCATAACTAGGACTTAGCGGTCCACACTGGGGTTGGTTTGGGTCTGGGGCTGAGACAATGGATACACATGCTGGACTATGTACTTGAAGTAGTCTACATGTGGGATAATGACAGTGTATCTGCTCACCTCGATTAGGTGCAAGATTGAAGGGCCTACCTGTTTCCAACAATGGCTGAAAAGAGAGTAAAGAGAATCCACATTGACAGAACTAAGCCCAATCTTGCACAGAGCTGCAGAACCCATCGTCATCATGTACTGTCATCTCATGCACACCGGAAATGTGCACTCAGTAGTGAAGTATGCAGTTTTATTACTTTTACATGAGATTACTGAAGATTACTAGAGTTTACTGGAGACTACTGGAAGACTACTGAAGTTTACTGGAGACTACTGAAGTTTACTGGAGACTACTGAAGTTTACTGGAGATTACTGGAAGAAAAGTGGCGTCATCCTTGGTCATGTGTCCCCACCACAGCTTCCCTGCAACCACACACCTTCCATGTCCGAGGCGGTGAAGTCATAGCCGTAGAAGTTGAGTCCAAGCAATATCTTCCTTCTCTCCGGAGCAGGTTGAGGTGCCAGTGAGAGAACACACTCCCTCACCCAGTCAATGGGAGAAGTTGCACCAGGGCTGGGGTAGCAGAGGGTTGTAGGTCCATGATATGTCAGTGGTGCACATTGAGCTCACTAACGCTAGCAAGAGGTCATGCAATACCATCCGTGTTGGTGCCAGAGTGTTTTCCCCAAAAGAGGGTACCGAGCTTCCCTCCTGCTTTCCTGGTCTATTTCCTTTGATGCAGTCACTGGAATGCATTAAGCTCTTTGATGTGGTCATATTTTTTGGCTCTTTTCCCCCCTCTGTTAATTTTGGGGGAAACACTGCCTGATATGCATGTCAATGGCACCAAAGGCAGTTAGAGACCAGACAAATAATTATCGCTCAAAAGGTATACACTCAAGGCTAGAGGACTCAAGGGCCACGGGACAAAACAAATTGGTGGACTTTACAGAGAAGTTGGTGGCATCTCCTGTCACACTCAAGGAGTATGTGCGACCGTACGTTTGTTGGCACCTGAGGTATGCTCGTACACATGGTACCCTCAAAGGTGGCCATCCACTCAATCTTCTACTGGCAGAACCCTCACTCAAGTTTGACACAAAAATAGAGTGACCCAAATTTAGAGTACCTATGGTAGTCACTGAGCCTTGACCTCCTGATATGGCCTGGGATCAAGGTTTGCTCTGTCTCTACCGAGCAAAGACCTTCTACAAGCACACCCAGCTCAGTTGGTTGACCCTCACCTTCCCGGTCTGGAGTAGTCATAAGTCATGAGGCTGAAACCATCCACATGGGGCGCCAACTTTTTGAACTCGGCCTCTCCAAAAAGGGAGCTGCACAAAGGACACACACAAAGCATGGGGTACTCATTAAGGATACAATATCACTAACCCAGTGGCTCTTGCGCACTGACCCTCTCATCATGGCTGGAATGACTAGGATGGTCTGTAGCTCGTTGCCGTGAAGGTGATCAGCTATCGCCCTCACCAGCTGAGAGAGCTCACTGCAGGAAGGACATGCAGTATGTATGCATGTTCATATGCAGTTTCTGCAGGTCAAATATACCGTAGGATGGCTTCTGATTGTGAGAATTCAAGTTTAATTAGAGTGCTAGAACACGATATCCAGTAGTAATATCATACTCACACATTAATGCACCTATATCTCCACAGGTAGGGAATGTGCGGCTAATAACAAATCAGAGAACGCGGTAGCGTTCTCTATTTAGGGATGGCCATGGAAATTTTACCATACTGATGCACCAGCAGGATAACGGCCAAAGAAGCTACAAATCCCCAAACCAAGCATGCAGACAGAATGTTACTGCCTAGCAGTTCACAACAACACTCACAAACGTACCTTAGAGCACGCGGGAGTCGATGAACAAGTCGCGGAGAAAACTCCGATTTCGTCATCTTCTTCTTCTTTCTTTCTCATACAAAACTTTTCCCAAGGATAGCTTACCAACTAAACCACTTGTTGAGCTAATTTACGCACAGGTCAACACCGCTATCGCCGTAGTACTCGCCATGACCACATTTGTCTGTAAACTGGCAAGATCAGCAGTTTTAGCTAGCTACGATCCGATGAAATTCTAGCACGACGCCATTTTGAGGCAATGAGGTCATGCGTTCGCCAATTGCGCATGCGCAATCCAAAATGCAAGCACATTATTTTTGTGTTCTCTTGCTTGTGATGGCTGCGTTTGGTATACTAACAGAATCCCTGTAAATCCGTCATCTGGTGGCTCCTACAGCTACGAAGAATTTCTACCAACCTGATCTTGTCAAGATGTATTGTGACAATGCCATCATGGAGGCGTGGCTTTCTTTTCATGACATAACTACAGTGCAGAACTGTGAGGCTAGAGCTTTGGATTACTTGGAGCCATTGCAAGTACAGTCCCATCCCCTCCCTAAATTCTACATTTTAAAATGGGATGGAACTGAGCCTGGTTAAAGGCATTTCTCCTTGTTTCTTAGCTTTTTCGAGGGGTGGAATAATGATAGACCATCCCTAAATCATTTTTAATCTATCGGAGAAAATTTTTTGCCTCTAGTAGGAAGTACACTTCATTAGAAATTATAGCTTTTTCCACTCTGTAGGATCAAAAATGGCAGAGTTTCTGGAAGAAAGCTTAGCTGGGAGGAGAGTTGAACCTGTGCCTAACAGCAAATATGTGCTTGTAAGTGAGCTGTGCTTACTAACACGTGTTTACGGTGATTACATTTTGTGTTCAAAACCTGCAAACACAATCACAATCAAAAGAATGCAGTTGTGGTCCATCTACCACCGGTTTTTGCAGGTGTTGCAAGCCCAGTATAGATACTGGAACAGGAGGGGGGGGGGGGGGGGGGGGGGGGGGATGGAAATGTACCTTTTGTGGTGACCTCCCAGTTGGCTCCATATCTCCAGAACAATCCCATCAAACTGGTGATGCTATATACACATACACAACGAGGGAGAAGCAAGAGATGAGGTCACACACTATAACCAAGAGGCTGGCACCACCCAACAGTAGGATTACTGCAAATTACGAGATTACTGATTACAGGGGATTACTAGAGAGTACTAGATAATTATGATGAGGACACACTAACCAAGATGCTTGCACCACCCAACAATAAACAGATTACTAGATTACTGGGGATACACTATTACAGGAGATTACTGGTTACAGGAGATTACTGGGGATTACTAGAGATTACTAGAGATTACTAGAGACCAGAGGTTACTAGAGATTACCAAACAATTACTATAGATGAAGTCTAACCTAACTCTGGCACCAACCAACAGTAGGTTGAATTTCTAGATGTAAAAGCCTGGCCGTCTGATTGGCCGAACCATAGCCACTACCATCTATTCACTACCAAAACTGACTTGTTCATCGAGCATTAGAATGTGAAGTGACCTGAAAAATGTTGAAGTTAGTTCCAAAGCACAATAGACTACATTTGGCTAAAGACCATACATACGGTTGCGATCAAAACCTAGACAGGCTAGTCTGTCCGTCACCTTCAGAACATGCACAAGGTACTCCGCCATTTCTCTCCTCTTCCCCTCGTCAGCAAAGAGGTTCTGATAGTCAGTCATGCTCCACCCCTCGAACAGCAATCGCGGAAGGATCTTCACATCCTTGCTGCTGGCTCGCACCTCAGAAAGCCAGCCTGGCAGCGGTGGGAAGAGGCGATTACTGGAGTTAGTACCAAGCCACAACCTCCCCCCCCCCCCCCCCCCCTCCCCTGCCTCTGAGAACAAGGCTAATCCACCCTCTAGCCTCATACCAAGGCCTTCTCGCCTCAGCATTTGTCACTTGTTAGTACTGAAAGCGACAAACGCTGCGGTGAGCAGGCCTGGGTACGAGGCTATCTACCCTCAACACAAAGTCACAAATTCAGGACATGCAACGAGGTTAGCATAACACACCTTGATCAATGTCGTGGGTCCCCTCAACTGCAAAACTACCACCATATCTGCAGTGAAGAAAGTCTGTTCTTATACCTGTGCTCGCCTTGCCCATCGCAGCAGCTTATCAGCCGAGAAGAAGTACGAGGCACTCTTACAAGACCTGCATTTATACAATTGGACTAGGATTACGTAATTGTGACCCATTATGGAAGCAGGTGTGACCTTTATTCATTTTTCAACATCAATATATTAAGATTTTAATGTGCGTGTGTGTGTGTGTCCGTGTGTGACGGAAGTGGGATGTTCGTGGGGCGGGACTAGACTAGTGACACGCGACCTTCATACTGAACCTCGAACTCCACAAAGAATGTTCGAGAACATTGGACATGGGCTGAACAGCTGCCACAAGCGGATGCAATTGGGGAGCAGCAGTCAAAGCGGACACAATCGGTGAGCAGCAGTTGAAGCGGACACAATCAGGGAGCACCATGCAGTTGAAGCGGATCGATGCAATCAGGGAGCAGCAGCTAAAGTGGATGCAATCGGGGAGCAGCAGCTCTGCACAGAGAGCTGTACGGCGCTGGATTACTCACATAGGCGAACAAGGGGGAAGTAGCTGAGCAAGTGAAGCGAGCGAAGCTACTTTGTAAGACATTAATAGTTGGACCAAAAAGGAACAAGCGACTATATGTATATGCAACCTTTGTGGTCATGCAGCTGACGACTTTGCAATGGCTGGTGCCAAGTACTAAGTATCCCATCCAGATTGTAGCTACTAGCTACTTACTTTCGCTGGAGCTGCAGCCACACTGGAGATACGTGAGTGAACTTGGCAGCAAACCACTTGGCAATGTCGTAGCCATGGTTGTTCCACTGGAAATAGAGGGATTACATCACGTCATTTACCACTGGAGTAGCGTAACCTATGACGTGTACATGTATACGTACATGAATGTGTATAGACCAGGTGTGGGGAATGCACTAATATGTGGCCTCCTTTGTATTGACGAATTAAACTGTTTCTCTGAAGTGGTATGAAAAATCCGTCAAGTTACTCCAGTCAGCAAAGAGAAACTTTGCTGCCTTGAACGTGATGTGAACCCATGTCCATCAGCTTTCAGGGACAATGCTCTACCAACGAAGCTACTGAAACATAAAGCTTAGCACCCCTCCCTACTAGATAGAAGTCTGCTCTCCAGAACCCCACCTGCTACATGTAGGAAGAGGTTTGCTCACCGGTGTGACGTATGCCAGCACTGGTCCATCCTCGAACTGCCGGGAACTCTTGTGCGCAGTGGAGTACAGCTTGCTGTTGGAGACGATATCCTTCCACTTCGGATTCTCTGACACCAGCCGCCTCTGCACGACTGTGGTGTCTGGGAGCTCCGTGAGGGTCTACACGGGAATGTGGACTCAATTAATTCACTGAAGTTTAGGTGGTTGTCATTCTACAGAGCATTAGTCTTGCAGGCCAGCGCAGGTCAATAAGACTCAATATAAACCATGCATTAACCAGGGATGGTCACTCAAGCAGGGGTTATGCAAAACCGGTGGTGTATGTACGTAGAAGGCCAGGGAATGAGGCTATGCATGCAGTTGTAGCAGACTAATATGCTAGGTATCTTGGGCTAGGAATGAGATATGAAGCTGGGATTTGCACCATTGTGATCAGCACAAATGGAGCATTCCAATGATGTCCATTTTGCTGTCGGTTGAATTTTGACCCAAAATCACGAAAAACCATGGATTATAGCCTTTGATTGGCTGCGATTTTTGACAAAAACATGACTGAGATTAAAAACCATTTTAAGGACATCATTTGAAAGCTCTTTCTATGCTGACTGCAATGACACAATCCCCAACTTCATATCTCATTCACATACCCATACCTAATGCAACGTTCTCTTCCAAGTCTACATTTTTTGTATATTAATTTTGGATCAATTTTGACAATTTTGGCAGAAATGGCACATCAGTCACCCTTCAGAACAGGAGTGCTGTTTAGGCAAAATTGGCATGTCAAAATGCAGAATCGGTATAGAATGGTTCCAAAATGTGCTAATTTTCAGACCTCCCCGGGAATGAAGTTGTGCCTTCTACACCTAATGACAGACATTAGTATACAGAAGTATGCGGATAAAATTAATTGCTCATCAATGGGGGCCCTATTTGGGCAGAGATTCACTCGGCTTCATGGTTATACTTACACATACACATGTAGCCTCGTTCCCAGGCCCGATAGCTGAGGGCATAGGACAGAGCACGATCAAGAGCTGTTGTAACGCACGCCACAGGCCACACTGGCACTATGTTAACTGTACCGACCATGTATGTAACGTTTAGCATCCACTTTGATATCACCGAGTGTACAAACATAAATCAAATGTCCGCGGTGCTGGTGGAATTCCACCGCGATTTAGAATAAGCGCAAACAGTGGAAACCAGGCTCTTTTCTCCTCCCCATCTGGGAACAAGGCTAAGTTATATTCTGTGTAGTGAATTGGCAGTTCTCACACGATACATGCTATGACAGTGCTCTACAGGTAGAACCGTACAGATACAAACATAGTGGACTGGATAAAAGTATTCCATCTATGTACAGAGCACCATGGTAAGCTAGACTCGTTTCCATGAGAATCTTGATCGTCCTTGATCGCTTGATCGTTCTCGTCAGAGGCTCGATCTTGATCACTTGATTTACGGGAATTCAAAGGTCAAAAGCGTTGCCACACCTAGCTCCTCTATCTGAGAGACTTCCACTTGATTGTTGATCTTGGTTGCTTGGAGTTCATCTTGAACCCTTGATCCGCTCTTAAAAGACCATTGATTGCTTGATTCCGATTTCATCCCAGTCGCAAACCATGCAAATGCTTCTACAGGCGACATATAACCCTTGTATAGTGACCAGAAATTATTTTCCCCTGCGAACGTCCGGCCCGTAAAACTACCCATTTTCCAGGCTGTCGTGCACATATATTCCACATGCATGGACCAAAGGGTGTTGCATGTCACTGTTGATCAACTCAGATACACAGTGCATGCACACGAATGATTCCTGCATGCAGACCCACCTTCTCTTTCTTCTTCTTTCCCTTCTTATCCTTTTTGCTGAGAGTGGCTCCCCCATCTGAGATGACAGCCAGCAAGCACAGGAAGGCACACAAAATTCTGCCAAGGTGCATCTTGCAGGTCTCACAGGTTATGTATAGTTCTATTTAGAGAGCGGTTGATATTTCCATTTAGTGAGCACCTCAAACTTTGGAGCACCATGTGATAATTACAGTCTCAGATATGATGAGAGTCTCCGGCTTTGTCCTCTCTCAACCGCCTACAAACGCCATAGGAACGAAGAACAAGGACATCGACTTCACTGTATCTGTCTGACTGTGAAACTGGCGTTGCAGTTCCGATTCAAGCGTTGCATCTCACATTATACATGATCATGATTAGAGCACCTTCTATATATCTACTACAGTGCTGAAAGGCTAGAATGGTTACTGGTGGCGACCTTTGTCGGAAGCTGTACCCTTCCCTTATATTGCATCTCTTGCTGGTGCTAATCCCTCAACTTCTGTGGGTGCTCAGCAGCCCAAATGGACTCCCAGCTGTGTGTGAGAGCTGTTCTGATTTAACTTACCGCCAGCTTTTGCTGATGCGACCACCAGCCACTGCCAGCAGAGTCTCAAAGAACCACACTGAGAGTGCAACTGATTTGCAGGCAGATAGAAATTGTGCTAGCGATGACCACCTCGTGCAAAGTGGATGCCAAAACTCAGCTTCTTTGCAGGCCTATGCAACCAGTGATCCGAATGTGTCCTCACGGTGTGTGTGCAGCTTGGAGCACTCAGATAGCAAAGTAGGGTATACAGATGACATGTCGGGAGAAGATTCTGGTGGGAATGAAATTGATGGTGGATGGTAAGTGCATAGAGGGAGGTAATAATTTGAAGACTGCACTGAGTAGGGCTCCAACTGGCACAAGGACGGCTATAAGGGGTGACACTCTTATAGCCACCATAGTCACACACTGTCCGATCAAAGAGGGCGAGACGTGTTCAATGACACCCCTCAGCGCCTGAGGCAGCTACCAAAAATCAGGCGTGCAAGCAACGGGGAAGCGGCGTATGGTAATGCATACTATATAGCCTTTGGTCAAGTGCAATTTTTATCAAAAATGTGACCGACTCTGTCCTCTCTCTCCTCCCCTCTCTTTCCCTCTCTCCTCCCCATTCTTCCTCTCTCTCTTCCTCTCCCTCCTCCTCTCTCTTCCCCTCTCTCCTCCCCAATCTTCCTCTCTCTTCCCCTCTCTTCTCTCTCCTCCCCTTTCATCTTCTCCCTCCTCCCCTCTCTTCCTCTCCCTTCCCCCCTCTCTTCCATCATCAAAACTCCTTCATTGTATTGCACGAGACATTACAAGCAAAGGGGGTGACATACATGTAGTCCAAATACGTTGATGGTTCATTTGCACTCTCTCCTCCCCTCTCTTCCTCTCTCTCCTCCCCTCTCTTCCTCTCTCTCCTCCATCTCCTCGATCTGCTCTCCTATCTCCTTCTCCTTCCTCTCCTCTCCCCTCTCCTCCCTTCCTTTCTCCTCTCCACACAGGCACATTCCCCACAATCTCCCAAGCCTTGCTGGACCCTGCAACATACAGAGACGAAACTCTTCTCTTTCACAGCAAGAGTTCCTGGAAACGTTAGTTAACACTTCCTCATAATACCCTGTCCCGGTCTTAGCATCTAATCTTCCAGTAATCTCCAGTAATCTCCAGTAATCTCCGGTTATCTCCACAGGTTTGCGTATACAGAGCCTGTGATTATCACTGGACTGTCCGATCAATCTGTAAGCAACCAACTACAGTCATGTGTGAATACATGTTAATACCTAGGGGAGCAGGGAGGGGCACTTGCCCCCCTAAAAAGAAACTAGGTTCGCTAGTTTGCCCTCCCCATTTTGTCCCCCCCCCCCCCCCCCCCCCCCCCCGATTGTAACCAGACACTCTGTGTATGTGTTGCTTTAAGGTTACGGGTACCCTTTGACCGTAAGTAAAATTTAATTTGCCTGTTTACGGGCAGCTGCATGTTATTTCAGCGATTCCCGTGCGAATTTACTTATCTACGCATTCTACAACTTTTGTCACGGAAAAGGTAATTGAGATGGAAATAGGCATTTATATAACTGCTGCTATCATATATCTAGGACGAGAGCTATGTTTGGGAGTCTGTGTAGGCTGTTGTCCACTGCTAGCGAAGTGAATTGTCGCCACACCCCTCGTTGGACGCCATTTTATCTGTGTACTTTGGCTGCTAGCGGGAGATGTTCGGCGAATGACTTGTTCATTCATAGCTCTCGCACTCGAAGTTCATGTCGTCTAGCTGCTTCCTGAAGCTGAAGGTACAATTCTGCGTGTAACGAGTACAGTTTGTAGAATGCGCTCAGAATTTATAAATGTGTATGGGAGGGGTCAAGGCGTCCATGTAGCCACGCCTCTGCAGGAAGTTCGTCCGTTGAGAAGTAGGCGGGTCTGAATAGGTTCGAGTCCAGCACCGCACTTTGTGCTAGGCGCTGTAAGAATTCGGAATGGCTTGCATGAATATTGCTCCAGTTATTGCATGATACGCGGGTACCCGTAACCTTAAGCTACAAGTTGCACAGCATTGATCAAGTGACGGCACTTGTGGCCAGAGCCTGTTGTCAGTACATGGATTCCAAGGTGTTTTTTCACCATACAAACTGGAGGGCAAAAAGATCATGGGATGTGGATTTTGACCAATCAGCAAGCAGCATGGTAATGTCCATCTTTACTGAAGTAGGAAACTCATTTTCTCCAGCTCTTCCGAACTGCCTCAAGCAAGTACAGGCTGCTCAGAACCTATGGCCAGGAGCTCATCACCATAGCAACAGCGAACACACGGTCCTATCACAAAGGTAGGTACATGTAGTATCTCATTCCAGGACCTGTTATGATGGAAGTGACAGATGTTGTGTAAAGACCTTGGAATGTGGTCATGATGTAGCTACAACACTTTACATACATCGTACTATACAGCAATTTTCACCAGGAAAAAATATGTCTTGGTCAAGTAGTATGGAAAATACATAGCCTCATTCCCAGGCCATTCCCACCGCCAGTCTTTGATCACTTTCAGTGTGCAAATACAGAGGGGGGAAGCCTGGGAGATCTGATCACGTGCAGTGACATCAGGATTCCCATTTCATGTCGACCCGTCCCCGACAAACAACGTTGATCCTGCCTTGTGAATGTTATGGTATACAGCCATTTGATGCACACTTAAGTGCTTCAATATTCTTCGTCATGCACAGCCCCCTGTGTGTCTATTATTTGTCTACCTGATGTAACCCACATGACCAGACCTTCCAGACTATTCCCTCCCCGCATTTTCATACTGCAAGCGATCAAAGACTGGAGATGGGAACAGCCTGGGAATGAGGCTAGAAGAATCATTTGCAATAATCTCATCTCTCAGCTCAAATAGTGCATGATACACAGCTGTTTAAGTTGTTTTTCCATTGGAGCCCATTGGGGAGTTTAGTTGACTGGAGGCACCTCCAGTTGGATGCATTTTAGATTGTACATACTGTACTATGGCTATGATACAAAATTTTAGCCTCGTCCCCAGGCCTCCGCCCAGATTTTATCTTGCAGCCGTGGAGAAAAATCGGGAGATTTTTCTCCATGGCTCCGAGATAAAATCTGGGCGGAGGCCTGGGAACGAGGCTAACGAAATTTAGCACCATAACTCAGACACTATACCTTCCAATTTACTTGCTTATGTAAGTGGTAACTAACCAAGGAACACAAGAAATGTCATTGCCATAGCAACAAAATGATAAAGTGTACTCAGGATGTCTTTGAACCAAGTGGGATTGGCTAATAAGGTAACCAATCAGACGCCTATATTTGTCATCTACACAGGAAGTTAAACCACTAGTTATTAGTACCTGTATTGTCTTGTCCTTCCTCCAGTTAAGATGACTCTGTGCGAGTACATTGACAGAGTCATGAAGCCACAGACGTTTCACAGTCTGGGAAATGGTGAGCCGGCATGGCAACACACAACCTCATGCCCAGACTCACCACCCATCATCAGCCAGCAGACTCACCACCCATCGTCAGCCAGCATGGCAACACACAGCCTCGTGGCCAGACTCACCACCCATCATCAGCCAGCATGGCAACACACAGCCTCATGCCCAGACTCACCACCCATCGTGAGCCGGCATGGCAACACACAGCCTCATGCCCAGACTCACCACCCATCATCAGCCGGCATGGCAACACACAGCCTCATGCCCAGACTCACCACCCATCATCAGCCAGCATGGCAACACACAGCCTCATGCCCAGACTCACCACCCATCATCAGCCAGCATGGCAACACACAGCCTCGTGCCCTGACTCACCACCCATCGTCAGCCAGCATGGCAACACACAGCCTCATGCCCACTGGGGCAGAGTGAGTAACTCACTATGACAGTCATTGAGGCCCACTGGGGCAGAGTGAGTAACTCACTATGACAGTTATTGAGGCCCACTGGGGCAGAGTGAGTAACTCACTATGACAGTCATTGAGGCCCACTGGGGCAGAGTGAGTAACTCACTATGACAGTTATTGAGGCCCACTGGGGCAGAGTGAGTAACTCACTATGACAGTCATTGAGGCCCACTGGGGCAGAGTGAGTAACTCGCTATGACAGTCAATGAGGCCCACTGGGGCAGAGTGAGTAGTAACTCACTATGACAGTTATTGAGGCCCACTGGGGCAGAGTGAGTAACTCACTATGACGGTTATTGAGGCCCACTGGGGCAGAGTGAGTAACTCACTATGACAGTTATTGAGGCCCACTGGGGCAGAGTGAGTAACTCACTATGACAGTCATTGAGGCCCACTGGGGCAGAGTGAGTAACTCGCTATGACAGTCAATGAGGCCCACTGGGGCAGAGTGAGTAGTAACTCACTATGACAGTTATTGAGGCCCACTGGGGCAGAGTGAGTAACTCGCTATGACAGTCAATGAGGCCCACTGGGGCAGAGTGAGTAGTAACTCGCTATGACAGTCATTGGGGCCCACTGGAGCCGAGTGAATGACTCGCTATGGCAGTCCACTGGGGCAGAGTGAGTAACTCACTTGCAGTATGTGGCAAGAAGCAGCTGTGGTAGCCTCCCTGTGGGAACGAGGCTACAGCTGTGGCAGGTTTGAAAATTAACTCAGTCTGTCTTTGTCCACTCTACCCCTCTTTCATTCAGAAACCCTATACCACTTTGGGGACAATGACCGAGAAGGTTGGGCGGAGCTTTTCTCACTCTACCGACTACCTCCCTATGACCTTCCTGGGTTGCAGCCTGTACTAAGCTTTGGGCTCGCAGGTGCAGTGCATAGTGTCATTCCCAGGACTTTGCCTAGTCTGGCCTGGTACATTTGTTATACACCTTATCAAACTTGACCTTGCTATTCCCACTATGGTTGGTTGGTGTATATGTCAGCAACCACCTGCTGGTGTTCAGAGGTTTATGAGATACCGTATTTCTGCGAATAGACGCTGCGGCGTTTAATTATTTCGTTGTTCAGTTTGGTGCGGCAACAATTCGAGGGCGGCGTTTATTCGAGGGCGGCGTTTGTTACTTTGGGCCACGTAAAACAGGCTAGCTAGCTCCCCGTGTTGACAAGCTGGTGAGAAGGTATGGCTCTTACAAAATTCGGCCGAGAAACACACAAAACAACAACTCACAATGGGCAGGATTCCGGCGGCAAGTGCCGTCCCTGGCTGGAGCACTGAGCGCTTTGATTAGCCCGGCGTCACTTTGCGACAAAGCGATACACATGGGACAGGGACGATGGTGAAGAAGATGCCTTCGCAGGATGCATATGGAGGGGGATGATGACGAGGTCGAGGACTCAGACTGTCTTCCACGACTGCGTACAAAGTGCCCATGTTGTATCGTCATACTTTGTGCACGTGCTAACCCGCCGCAGTGTTTATTCAAGGGTGGCGTTTATTTCACTCAGCGCCTCCAATTGTGCGGCGTTTATTCGAGGGCGGCATCTATTCGCGGAAATACGGTATGCCCCTCGGGCACTCTGACCCAAAACCTCCTCCACAGTAGCCTCGCCTCCAAGCCTCCGCCCAGATTTTATCTCGCAGCCATGGAGAAAAATCGGGAGATTTTCTTCGATATTTCTCCACTGCTGCGATATAAAATCTGGGCATTGGGCTGGGAACGAGACTACTCCACACCAGGTGGTGTATATTGTGTATCCTTGATGCACACCTCCTGGCCATGTCTGTAGTATCACATGCGCACCACATGACCTCCTTGCAGGACCAGGTACAGGAGTGCCATTCCATATCCATGGGCCAACATTTGCAGAAACCATATATGGAAGAAAGGTAAGGACACCAGCTTAGCCAGTGCTAACAGAAATGCTGGGTTCTCTATAGCATTTCCCGTTACATCACTCAGCGCTGGTTCCTGTATCCTCCTGACCACCGACCGACCTTCCATCCGGACATCACCTCCCTCCACTGGGCCACCTTCACCCTCCCACAGCTCCCCACAGAGCAAAAACCAATGGAGTGCACCCTACAGCCTGGAGAGGTGGGTGGGTGTGTGGGTGGGTAGGTGGGTAGGTGTGTGTGTGTGTGTGTGTGTGCGTGCGTGCGTGTGTGTGTGTGTGTGTGTGTGTGTGCGTGTGTGTGTCTGTGCAAGCTTACCACATGGCCAGGTTCGACAAGCATTCTCAAGCAGTACTAACTGACCACTTCTCATGAGTTTTGCGTGACTAGTTTCTGACAGTGCTAGGATGTGCAGTGCCGAGTCTTGGTGTTAAATGATTAACAGTGTGACTTTACTAGTGATGAGTGCTGAACTTGCTAAAAGTGTTCTATCGGTTCACATAACGGCATTCAACTTTATGCTTTTACATGTATGTCCTGCAGATCTTGTACTTCCCGGACAGATGGTGGCACGCAACTCTGAATGTCGACACAGCAGTGTTCATGTCCACGTTCTACTCTTAGTGATGTATATTGTAGACTAGCACATTGTGAGTCTATTCCTCGCAAGTTTGTGCTATAATTATTCCTTTCTGTGGCCCTTGGGCCCCTTGCCCAGAACAACTACAAGTGCAGATTGTTCTGACTCCTGTAGAACTCACATCAACGCTATAATTATCATTTCTTCCTCATCTGGTTTCACTGGACCAGGTTCATAATACATGGCTTTGGGTGATTAATTATCACCTGTTGAATTGTGTTGAAATGCATGGCTGTATGCCAAGCACCTCCTGAAACATCACATGAAATCTGCCTTACTGCAGTGTATATACTGTATACACGTCTGTGTGGGACCTTTAGTTATTATTATACAGAGCACAGTGGTAAAATTACCCAAGGCAACATAGGAACTAACCAATCTCTTGTCGATCACCCTATAGCGCTAACTAGCCTAGTGTACAAAGGTTCAGATTCACCCAATAATAATAATGTACCTACGTATGACTCCAGCACTGCATGCCAATACTGAGTGATTTCCAATCATGCAGATACCGAACTCGATCACCCAACTCAAATAATTGATGGCATGCAGTAATAATGGCCATGGCCATGCACATTACTTATGTACAAGGGAGACTTCTAGCCTCGTTCCCAGTCCCATGCCCAGCTTTTCGTCGCTTGCAGTACGTACTGCAAGCGATGAAAAGCTGGGCGTGGGACTGGGAACGAGGCTAGGGGACTGCATATGCATGGTCACATACCAGGTAAGATGAGAAAATCATTATAATGTTATTGTTGATGGTCAGGGTACAATTGAATTGAAATGATAGGCACAAGTACACGAGGGAAGTCTGATCAGTTCTACTACCCTCCGCTCCACCAGCTGATTAATCCCAGTCCAGACTCACTCATTGACCCCTGCAGAAATAGTAATGTTGGACTTTAAAACCTCCCTATAGCAATCCCAATGGTGGGTCTTGTACATTTTCCCATACAACTTGTGCATAATTACAGATCGACTCGATCTGCATTCCACTTCAGGGAAAGGATCTAGGAGTTATCTAGTCTCAGTACCAGACCCTTGCACCTGGAGTGGAGGTCTGGTATGTTATCTTAACCCTTTAAGCCCCATTGACGTCTATAGACGTCATTTAGACCCTATGCACTTGTAGGGCTTCTCGTCAGTCCAAAAAGAGACCAAAAAGGCTTCAGAGGGCCTAGGGACAACTTTGAGGGATGAACTAAAAAATTTGGTCAGATTTCAGCGCGCCTCCCCCACTAAATGTACAAGCGGGGGGGTATCGAAAGGGGGGGGGGGGGTGGCATGTCGTGGGTGTTTTTTTAATATTTTTTTATGAGATTCATTGACCCGAGAATTTTTGATTCTAATGATATTCATAGACCCCACCTAGGGCCTCAAGAAAACCTGCAAATTGGTGGTGTAAGGTGTGCCATCAGTCAGATCTGGCCCAAGTTTAGGGAAATGCTGGGCGAAAATCCGGCTGACATCCACCTTTGACCTCCGATTGCTGGGCTTGTGGGGTCATGAATATCATTAACGGTATTGCCAGAGGGGTCTCTCCATGTGTGCGAGCCCCACCAAGTTTGGCCGCTGAGGAGCGAATGCTGTGGGAGAGGAGTACCTACGAAAGTGGTGTGCGCTGAATGCATGAAAATGTGTTGTCTTGGTGGGAAGAATTCGGTGGTTAAAGGGTTAAGAAGATGCATAGTCCGGTCTTGGTACTTACAAAACCATAGTTCTGCCCACTATGTACATGTTCCTGCAGTACTACAACACAGCAATCCCTTCCAATTCTCATCGCTATGGTTACATGTACATGCAGAGTCTACAGAGCTGATAACCATGAATGTCGCACAGTGATGGTGTAGGGTGCCTGTTGTGAGGGGGTGGGGGTGGTGACTCCCGGTGATCCTACTGCATCCACTGGCTTGGCAGACGGTTGAACTGGGAGAGCGGAATTGAGAGGAGCTAGAGGTAAAATTAATGATCAGACCTCGATGGGAGTTGTGTAGCAATAATTATAGGGCTGCAAATGCCACTGCTATAGAACAAAGTCTGACCATTGCCATACCAAGTGCATTTGTTATTGTGCTGTGGTCTATTTACAACTGCATGCGGTGTATGTAAACCGTATGCTGTCATATAAATTAAGCTGCCATTGTACCATATGCAAAGCTATATTGTTACCTACCTGAGATGAAGAGGCATCCTGCTATCTAACCTGAGGTAATCTAACCTGAGGTGGGTGAAGTATCCACAAACGTCTCCTGCACCACTCTAAACCTGACATCCTCTTCAATGTCCATGAACATGTCATGCTTGCCATCCTCTTCCTCATACTCCCACACCCACAGCTGCTCCTCCTGGTCACTATGACAACGAGTCAAGGATATTTATTACCTTTGGGGTATCTATAAGCTTCACCATTGGTGAATACTCAAACACACATTAGACTTTGCTCAGAACCAATAAATGTGTAGGTAACAGAGTGAGCTACAGCCTGAACATTTTGTGCTAAATCTGAAGGAGGATACAACCTCTTTGGGTGCTGGAGGCTATGGTGGGGAATCATGATGTCGTCAAAGAACCCCAGAGACACTAGAGGTAGAGGAAGTCAGTTGTTTAAGCATCTACAACAACAAAACAATGCAATACAGCCTCCCCACTACTTCAGGAAACTGGTGCCTTTATGTGTCACTCTGTTCCAAGCTCCAGGTTGCCCAAGCACAATCTAAAGTACACTCTATCAACTTTCTGTTATTGAAGGTGAGAAAACTACTAATCGCTTCTCTCCATTTTCCAATACCGTAAGAAAGGAATTCACAGTGACCTGGAATGGGAGGGGGGAGGGGGGAGAGGGAGGGGGGAGGGGCTGGTGGGTACATCAGATGCCATTTGAAAGAGTGTGCACACATAAGCTATTATTTCGGTCACATACTGTACATGTACATGATTGAAAAGATGCTAGCCTCCCCCCTCCATTTGCATCTTGTCTGCAATGGTGGCAGAGTCTGGGGATAGGGTCACTATTTCAGGACAGTGGACGTACCTCTGACTCCCTCTGTGCTGCAGCTTCTGATCTTCCCCACCAGAATCTCGTCAACAAACGGCCGAAACACAACGAATCTGAAACGAACTGCAGAGAGTTGGAGTGTCATTTCTTAATACAAGTTAGCATGTCGGATTCAGTTTGGCATCAGCAGGATGTGCAAGTGTGCATGGAGTCACGCCTATGACCAAATTGAGTGTACATTTGTATAAGGTGCAATGAAGATGACAGACATTTCAAATACAAAACTCTTCTGCAAAGTATATGCCGAGAAGTAAAGCTGAAACGTTACGGCTCCTACAGTGGAAGCAAAGTAGTCTAAGCGCTCCGTCGGCATTATCAAGGCTGTTATTGTTAGCAGAACAGTTATATTCTGCTCGGATATGCGCAGCTCAGGACAAGTGACTCAATGGCGGATGACAGAATTAGTGCCTGACAGTCTTGTGTACAAAGAACAAGCCTTTTATAACTGAGTATATAGAATCCTTCCCTCCAATACACCCTCTGAATTGGATCTCATAAACAAGTGCATATACGCATAGCACAAGGTGGTGATCACATGCCTATCATGCATAAGGACATGCACGTGGCTGAATGTGAACAACACTTTGTTCCTGTTGCTCCACAGGCAGAGACACAGCAGCTGCAAAATGGCCATAGCAACGTAATTTGTATCGTTCAAATGGTTTAGGTAATATGCTGCACATTGATATTGTTCGGAGGTGTGGAGGGGTGAAACTGCTTAACAATGTGCTGTACACTGCCATGCCCCCAGTACATGTGCTGGGAATTATACGGTGCGCTGTGGTTTGGTAGTGTGGTAACACTTCAGAATACACAACTAGTGTAGCAACACGACTACTGTACTCTTCACTGACCTTTAGTGTGAGAAGCTCCGTCTCCTGGAAAAATGTACGAGTCTCCAATGTGGATAACATCAAACAGAGCGATGCACAGACCAACGCTGTGGACAACCTATGGATAAGGTTCCAGTGTGTGTGTGTGGGGGGGGTACATTTCATGTCCACGTGCAGGATTTGGCCTGAATGCGAACATGCATGCCTACTTGGGTCGCATTCAGCTAGGTTAGATCCCTTTTTCCGACGACTGACGATCAAATGCAAGTTGGATAGGGAAGAGTTGTCATGCAATCAAACAGCTTTTTTAGCTACCGTTCAAGGTTGCTATAGTAAGGTAAAGCGGGGAAACTTGGAACAATCTCCAAGAAATCCGCTCTGATTTCTGACTGGAGCAGATAGAGACTTGCAATAAAGTTCAGAAGATAGCACAATCTTTCCAGTTACACTGCAAATTTCATAGCATTGAAATTGAAGACTCAAAGCTAGGACTTCAGACTTCAAGACTTGGTGCAAGTGTTGAGCAGGCATAGTAGTTTGTATGTACCAAGTCTGAACTTGAACCTCATCTCCTCAGTGCTAGAAACATTGTTCCAAGTCCCCCCCCCCCCCCCCCCCCCCCCCCCATTCCAAGTTATCCTACCTTATTTTAGGCCAAGCTCACAGGGGGAAATGTAACGTTGATCTCAACACATGATTACATCAGCCATTGCAGTGGGTGTTATTTGTATGACATTAAACCTGAGGTGGCCCCTAATGGAAGTTATATAATAATATCCACTACCTCATAAACATTTTCAGTAACATACTTTCATGTACTTCGCTAGCAAACGTTCCAATAACTCATTTATGTAATGTACTTTATTAGCAAACTTCTTGTTCAGTTCATCTCTTATCTCCTGCCCCGTGTCCTGTGCAAATCTCCGCGGCTCAATCCGCACAACATCACACATCTCTGCCAGAACGAACATTCTTTGCGAAGAGCAAGAAACTCTATTTAGTGCGCAACACGAGCTCCTCCCACTGGTATTTACTTTGCGCATGCGCACATGCTCCAGCTTGGTCAGCAGACTAGACCACTACCCCCGCGCGCCCTCCTGTGTGTGTACCTCCAACTTGGCAGTCTGTATTTTTGTCGCAATGGCAGAGAGGAGACAGATACTGCTGTATGCGGTGATGGCCGCCGTAAGCTTACTCGTTTTAAGCGACGCCTTTCCAGCGACTACCTTCAGGAAACTGGATCTGAGAGGCTCCCACGAGGCACTCTCTAGCTGGGTTCATGCTGTGCGCGAGCTCGATATGTAAGATTTATTAGTGCTATTTAATAAACTGTAATGCCATTAGTGTTTAGGTTTAGCCTCTTCCCCATCGACCAATATGCATGGTCGTGCAACAAATTATTAACATGACTAGGCACACTACACATGCACACAAGGGAGTGACACTCCCATTGACGCCATAAGATCTGCGACCGGGTCAAGAAATCTTGACCGTCATTTTGCTGCTTGACCTCTTGACCGCATCACAAAAGAACTCTTGACCATTTGTATTTTAGCCGTTGACTGCTTGACCGCCGATAGTATACAGAACTTCTGTCAGAAGAATGCATAATGACTCCACCCCTTCCTTAGTATATGGGGTCAAGATTCGCCGATAAGCCCGGTCGCAGCTCTGACTACGGTGTCTATGGGAGTGTCATCCCCTTGCACTACAAGATTAAGTTGGGAACAGGCAACTAAGCCGTAGTCTTAGAACCAGACAGGTAGAAGGAAGGGTCTGGATGTTGAAGGCAAAATGTAGCCTGTAGTGTAGACATAGTCTCGCAGGCCAGACTTTACATTCCACCGAGAGGGGAAGTAAAGTCTGGAAACCTGCCTATTCCATTTTGGTTTGCCCAATATGAAATTATTGCACATCTCGTAAACGGAATGCTTACTTGCTTTATGTCGTCATGTTCAAAACACTAGTGAAGTTCTTCACGGCTTTCTCCTGCTCCTTTCGAAGGCTAGAATAGCCTAATCTCAAACAAGCAGTGTTGATTGCCCAATCAACATCCATGTTCTTGGACAGCGTGCGCGTTGCAGAGTAATCCTACATTACGTCACAAGTTACCAGCATTCTGCCGCACCGGAACCAAAACGGAATAGGCAGGTTACCAGACATATATTTCCCCCCACGTGCAAAAGGTCGTCTGGGAACGAGACTAGACATAAACATGACTAGGCGCACTACAAGATACAAGTTGGGAACAGTAGTCTCAGAACCAGAAGGGTACAGGGTCTGGACAGTGAAGGCAAAATGTAGCCTGTAATTACACTCCTGGTATAGAGAAAATTGTGCCGCGTAATGTAAATAATTAATAAACGTTTGACTATTTCCGAATGGCCTACAAAGATTCTGACTACACCGTCGTGATCGCTATGATGCAGTGACACAAAATCAAAATAATTGTGCTGAAACTCACTTTGGTGGTAGAGATATGAACGCTTTTGTCTCGCCGTTGGCCGCCATTGCTCGAGCGCTCTCTTCGACTTCCGGTGGCAGTACCGTTCTTAGGAAAGGCACATGAAGATTCTGACCACACGGCCGTGATCGCTGTCGTTCACTGACGCTTACATGTCGAAACTCACCGTGCTGGCTAAGTTGTGAGTGCTGTAATAATGTATTGTCTTCCTTTTGGTCGCCATTGCTCGCGATCGACTGAACGATGTTGCCCACGTGGCATGTACGTTAATTGAAACGAATTGCAGCTTGCGCTCGCGCTACGGCGGGGTTGCAACGCGGCTATGAATGGTACTTGAGACTTGATAGCACTCCATATAATTTCTGATCTTCCCTATATATATCTATCATGGTACTCACGTAATGTGTTATAATTGGAACGAACTGTCACACTTAGCTTGTGCTACCATTTACCCGTGGCTACCAGGAGTGCGGTTGCCCCTCGATTGTGTAGAGAATTATCCCAGTACATGTATGATTATATACACACAACATGCATACATAAAAGGTCAGGGCAGCTGCGTGGCAGCTGTGCAGATGACATTGCAATGTTGAGTTCTCCAAAGTTCACCTCCTGCATGACCGTCTTTGAAGGAGCTAGTAACTTGGGCCACTTCGCCAATACTACCCTCGAGAGTTACTGTAGACAGAGTTGTTCCACCTTCGTGTGGAATCTGTTGAGTGCTCTGGCAACTGACTGTGGAAACACTCCAGTGAGTTCTTGAAGTCATAATGTGAGACGGGGGGAGGTGGGGAACAAGGTTGGTGTGATCAGCATTCCATAGTATTGTACACACATCGCCATGGTATAGCGCACAGTGATACACAAGAAGTATGTACATAGAATAGTAACCGTCACAGTACTGGAGTTTGCTAAGATGCACGGAGTCACAGACCTCCTATGCACTGTAAAACCTCTGTCGTTGCCAGAAAACTGTGGAAATAGAATAAGGTTGGAATAAGGTTGCTTGTTTTGTTAAGTCACTATGTCATCACCAATACTGCTGAATATGATGACATTCAGATCATGTGATTGCTGCAGTACCAGTAATTGGAGCAGTACATATTAGCCCAGCAGCCAGACGCCCCTATTCATCTGAATAATGTGCTTCTTACCTACAGCCAGATACCTCAATACGGGAATATGTTTTGCAGTCCTGCAAAGTAGGGCCAGGGAACAAGTACTGCATCGAAGACTGGAACGCCATCGTCAGTGCTGGTGCTTCCTCATCCAGTATTGCCATGGAGTATCGGGTGAGTATTATATGAGTGAATGATTTGTTCCCAGGCTGCGCGGCCTGGGAACGAGGCTAGCCCCAATGATAGCAGGCCACTGCGTTTGTCCTATGGGACAACTTATGAGACATATAATCTTCTTGTTCTATAAGCTCTGGGTGCCAGCCTAATAGAAGTCAATTTCCACCTTGCATGGTGTTTCTACATCTGACAGACAGGCCAGGAGTTCCGATCCTTCCTTTTCTTTATATGTAGCCTGTCTGGCAGCCCCTTTTAGAAATCTCTTCATTCTTCTTTGACACCAGTCTGTTTCTGACTGCTAGAGTCTAACCCTCTTGTCCGTCTTCTTCTTGACAACTGGTTCCAACTCTCTTTTCTATAATCTTCACGAAACACTGGACCCCAGGAATACCATTGCACGCCTCACATCTAACCAACTGGCAGGTTCTTCAGGCAAAGAATTGCATGCATCATCACAGCCTGTTAGGGAGCAAGTGTGCAGCTTTGTGTGTGCAAGTTCACATACAAAACAATGTATTCATTTTAAAGAAAACTCCTCCTATCAACACTGACTCACTTCTTCTACTTTGGTCAAGGGTCACATTGCTGCATTGTACAGCTACTGGTGCCATTTTTGTTTATAGTTTAGTAGCTCCAATGTCGTTACATTGGGTGCATGGCATCCTAAAGCCCCAAATAACATCATCTTAAGCTTCTAATCTGTTGCCTTGTTTCTTCCAGGAGTGCACCGAGCAGTTTCCAACCACAGTTACCTGCCCAAGTTCTTGCAAACTTGTAAGTTACGCACGTAGCAGCTGCCCAATCGTATGATTGGCCAATGGTAGTAATCATGAGGGTGGGATACTATTACCCCTGTTCCCAGACTCCCCCCCCCCCCCCCCCCCCCCCCCCACCCCCCCCCCCCCCCCCCCCCCCCCCCACCCCGTGCAGCAATGAAAGTAAGGGGGAGCCTGGGAACAAGGCTAGGATATTAGTCAACTTTGAACCAGGATTTCTAGCAGGTTTGTTTCAGAATGTTTGCAAATTTCATGTTTCTGTCATAAGATTATCTGTGAAATCGACAGAGCAGGTATTTGAGCATCACCGTTTACCACTGCATTCTTTGTTGTGAGAAAGATACATGACAATTACATTCAACAACCCTGGCAGCGCAGGGATCATGGGTGTTGCCTCCCTCTCACCAGCAAGGAAGAATTTGTGCAATAGCGTAGCCTCCTAAATCTCCTTGTAAACAGTCATGTTGAACAATGGAGTCCACCGCATAGCTCGGTAATTGTAACTCATCTCATGCATTATGTACTGTAGTCTCGCGGTGCCAGTGGCGTATCTACGGCAGGGCCTAGCAGGGCACAGGCCCTGCCTGATGGTCAAATTGCCCGCCCTGCCAGTAGCAGCTCGGTAGTAGTAAAATGGCCAAGTCAGTCCTGAGACCCCAGCAGCTGTCGACGTAGTAAGCAGCCATGTGGAGTCATGGCTGAGTCACACTTCCCCGAACAGCGCTTGAGGCCGTTGAGACAGTGAGACACACTGGCTAGGTTTGGCGGTAAGTTCCATCCCAAGACATGCAAGATTGCATGCAGAAATGATCTCAGGTGGTGTCAAATTTGGAATTTTCCTGGGAGGCAGTCCCCCCAGACCCAATTCACATGCTTACTTCTCTCTGCAGCATCGATTCTCATACATCTGGAACTCAATTGCAGTACCAAGCACGAAGGTGCCACGAGAGCCAATCCTGATAGCTAACTGAAAAAATGAAAAAAATTTTTCGCGCTTCGCGCGGACTGATCAGCACTACTCACCTCTATTTACTGCCTTCAGCAGCGTGTCCCTGTAGTGCCCTACCAATTCTAAAGTTCTGGCTATGCCACTGGGCGGTGCACCTTACAACATGCTCACTGAACAAGGGGTGGGCGCCTTGCAGTTGCAGGTTTATTTCATTCATGCAAAATATACCTGCTATACATTACGATGGGCAACCACACTCCTGGTAGCCTTTGCAACCCTGGTTGCGGCTCACTGTAGCCCAAGCTGAGTAATGCAGTTTGTTCCAATTAACGCACATGCCACATAGCAACTACGCTCAGTTGATCATTAGCAATGGCGGCCAAAGGGAAGACAAGAAATTATTACAGCGCTCACAACTTCGCCAGCACTTCAGCCTGTAAGTGTCAGTGAACGCCGGCCAACGATCACGGCCGTGTGGTCAGAATCTTTGTGGGCCCTTCGTAAGAGCTACACTGGTAGTGAAAGTCAAAGAGAGCGCTCGAGCAATGGCGGCCAACGGCGAGTCAAAAGTGCTTGTATCTCTGCCACCAAGCTGAGTTTCAGCACCAAGATTGTACGCTTGAGTCACTGCATGATAGCAATCACAATGGTGTAGGGGGGTTCTTTGCTAAGGTAGTCACAGGTTAATTATTTACATTACATGGCACTTTTTTTCAGGAGTGTAGTTTATATGAACTCTGAACATAACTTTCATGCTCTTAAATTTACTGCAGTTCTTGAAGTGGGTGGAGGATACTCTTGGCTGCTGTGCTCGTTCACCTATTGACTATAATGAAACTGGGTAGGTGACTGAATTGGGTTTAGGCCAGCCGATTATTTAGTAATACTCACATGACCCTCAACGAATCAGACGCCTCAGAATTGATCACATGACGGAGTAGATACCAGTTTGCAGTGCTAAAACCCGTAATTCACTGCAAACTGGTATCTAAACTACTTAGTGCAACTCACTGACACGAACAGCCGTTGATCTTTGAAAAGTGTGCATATCTAGAGTGTGCAATAAGCGATTTAATGCTCAGTCATGTGATCGATTCTGAGGCGTCTGATTCGTTGAGTGTACGTTAAGTCATTTGAAGCAAAGGAGTTATACGCAGCAACACTCATTATTTATGCACCCTTCACTCCAGATCTGGTGCCCTCAATTCTCAGTACTGGGACAGATGTGGGTATAAGGAGCCAGTACAGTGCACTGTGAGTTGACTCTCCCAATATCATGCTGGACTTCTAGCCACATTCAGTACACAATATACATAATACAGGCCGCTGTGCCTAGACTAACGGGCAGTCCAATGGCTGTGTTTAGAGGAAGGGTTAGGGTAAGGGTTTGGGCAGATTCCTATGTTGCTTCAGTACTGAGATACAAGAGATACAAGCCAGTTCAATATGTGTGGACAGCATGTCCTTTCTACCACCTCTAGACACTGTATGTGGAGTCAGTTTATGACCTGGTGGTCTTGACCATTCATTGCCTCTGTGCTAGAGACTTGACTCGCTAACAACCTTTACTTGCAGCTTGCTTTTGCTTTCCTGCAGTGAGAGTTGCCCTCCTTGTCCCATGCAATATGATGTGGAGAACTGCCACTTATAGTATAACGCTGCACAATATACTGGTTATTGTTGTGTGGTTCAAAATAGCATAGTGATCTGCTTGTATTATAGCATTGTCATCTGCCTGTATTACACTGCAACGCGGCTATAGTAGCTAGTTGTTTTTGTTAACCCTTTGCAGTCTTCTTACTGTTGCATCAGTGGGCAAACCACACTCCTTGTACATGTATCACAGACAGGTGTAGCATATATTGCGTGTCCACTGACTCTGCTGAGTCTGCAGTTCAAGTCTTTTTAAATTTAGTTCAGGACTAAGGTGCTCTTGATTGAGACGAAACAGGTGACTGACTCCATTGGCCACTAGCTGCCCTTTAGCTATGCTCGTCATTGAGAAAGAAGAAGATGCCGTGGAATCAAACCTTTTCATCGATTTGTTTCTCGACTCCCGCGTACTCTAAGGTATGTTTGCAAGTAAATATGTGAACTGCAAGGTAGACCTTAACTAATGGCATGTGATCTGGCCCATCTTCCTATGTCAGGCAATTAGCTTCTCACTACAACTGTCCCCTAGATGGAGAATTCCGGACCTTGCAGCACATTGTACAGGAGTAACTGACTGCAACTTGCTGATGTCACCATGTGAAGTAATTACATGATCCAATGAGAAGGTTAACATATGGGGGCGGGACAGCAGGTATGGCACGCCCATTGGCTGAGAGTACGCATGTGCACGAGTAGTTTTCCCATGGTGATGTTATTCGTACCATGCAGCTAGCTGCAACCGTTATAAAAGTACCAGGCTGTAGCAAGTAAAACTGGATGTGCTTGAAAAGACAGCCCCTCCCATGCACCCACCTCATCGATGAGAGATGAAAATCTAGGCATGCTCCAGTGAGTACTTCGACGTTGACCAGGTCCAATTGGGCCCGGTGGATTTTCATGTACAAGACCTAATTAGGATCTGTACATTACATAAGCCCTTCCAAACAACATACATATAAAGCATTCAGACAGGGCATGAAAAATATATAAGCATGTAGATCTAGAATTGCTTGGGCAACCCCCCTTCAGGGCAAAAAGAAAAAGAGTGTGTAACTCTATATACCATCACACCATGGTGACCACCATACTGAATCATGCAGCATATCATATGAAGTGGCACTATGTATAAGCAGGAAATACATAGAAGCCATAGTTGCAAGCGAGATCATCTTACAACATAATCAATGAAGTGCTGTACCTGCGTATATACAAGTTAAAGTTCAGTTCAGTTCAAAGGTCAGGTGGTAGTAGCTATATACCTAAGGAACTGTCAAAGTTTAGTTCCAGTGCAGGTAAGTAGCTATGATGTAATTTTCATGCTCTTGAGGCCATGACATTCTTCTCTCAGGCGACTAAAGCCACTAATACCACTGTTTCATCCAAGATGACCACTCTGGTAGCTATACCAACTTATTTTGCCTTATAAAACTAAGTCTTAATTCACAGAACAGCTGATAAAAGCATTTGTACATAAATATATCATGCACTGTGTAATAACAATTCACAAATGCACAACTCAGAATTGGTAGCTACAAGACTGTGTTTGCTGCAAAATATAAAGATTGCTCAACCAAGCTAGGGTTATCTCAGTAGCAGCTTCAAACAATTAAGGATTAGCTATAGCTACATTGACCACTTCAGATCACCTAAAGCTAAGCCACATAATCATAGGTAGCTATATAGCTACTTCTTTTCCAAGAAGCCAAGTTCTCAGTCATTACTGCACAGGCTAGCAGAACATCACCATCATTGCCTGGAACAGCATGTAGAGGAGAATGTCAGTCCTCGTGTCACCCTTTGCTACATACCACAGTGACTTGAGAATAAACGTCCAAACTCTGAAAAAATTAATATAATTATCATCTACAGGGGTCAAAGGTCACAATGCTGCATTGTGTGTACACAAAACAATGAAAGTACAGAGTTAGGATATTGTTTAAAGTTTGTACTACATGTGAACAAAAACAACACAGTAGCCATGATCTGTTAGGCTCAGCTTAAGCTCTTTGAAGTTGTTGAATTCGTAAAACTTGTATGATAACAACAACCACAACAATACTGAGAAATATGAAGGTTACAGCAAGGCCAACAACAATGCCAATCCATGCTGTTTTCTTTGCCTTGTTCTTGTAGTCCTCTGCACTAGGATAAGCTCCCTTCGAATATCGTTGCTTTGCCTGCATGAGCAATTAAAGAAACACAACTCATAAGCATTACACAGGAGCTAGCAGTATACAAACCACACATTGTTTCTTGACTACTTACAAAAGATGATTTTTGGATGTTACACTATGCATGTTACTGAAGCTAGGTAACGCACTGTATGTATAGCTATACAGTCCACAGGCGGTCTTACATGTCTGCCTTACCTACATGCCCTGTTTACACTCACTCTCGGACAGGAACTTAGCTAAACTGAAATGGCTGGCTTGAAGGAGTTTATAAATATTTCCTCATCCACTCACAGGGCCTGGGTTAGGGTCTGTGCATGCAGGGGTTACAGCTAACCATTGGCATTTTCATAGCTCAACATTCCTCAGTATTGACACACCTGCTATGCATGCAGTACTAGTGCGTGCGCATGAAAATATTCATTGAAAAACTGTGATAGAGTTTTACATACCATTCCATAGTACTCGAAAGCACGTCTTCCAATGAATGTGCACCATATTATAGAGCACAAAACTAAAAAGGTCATTGCAGGACTTTGTGGTGGATGGGGTCTTGAAGATGTTGAAGTCTGAGGCTGTATACAGATGGAGAATACTGTGATCATAAGCAGATATATATAGTTATGAGCACTTGCTGAAACTATCAACGGCCATCATACTGTAACAGTGACAGTGCCACTTACTGGCTGCCATATAGATCCAATCTCGATTGCTTCAGTTGCACCAGCATTACCTTGACATATAAACCACAATAATGCCACTGAAAGATAATACACACTAGGCAGTACATGTACTACAGCAGTTACCTTCTGTTGATTGAGGGCCTTCCGTTGATGCCATTGTTCATTCAGCTGCTCGTGAACTCCTAACTGGTTTACTGTTCCTCAAATTCAAGAAGACTGAAGAATTAGCCAAAACCAAGACATCATATGGACATTACAAAGCCTGCATGTGGACTCTGGACTGGACCATGGACTGAACTCTGAACTTATTATTCACAGCCTCATTTTATAATTAGCTACATTCCTCAACTGTACTAGGCTGACTCTCTGACCTTTGACATCTGGCTGCACTCACTTCACTATTGAATGTATGGCCTCATGAATGAGTCTGGTCGCATAACACTGACAACTATAATGGTTCAACTTAATTTGCTTGTGGTCAGGTATACTGGCCACCAAAGTTCAACCATAGTTCACACCAGAGTGACACTGCTGCTGCATGTGATCTTTGACCCCCGGCGATCAAAATTCCATTAATGGTTGTTCATTTGAGAACTGCAATGTAGCTACTAAGCAAACAAGGAACATTATCACTTGTATGCTCTATAACTTTCTATATTAGCTAGTTGAAAGTACCTAGCTATATACTCACCATTGATCGAAGAAACATAATACATGAGTAGTGCACTTAGGGTACGGTTGCAGGTGGGAATTGATAAGTGCAGTGTACTCACAAGTGTACAGTGAGGTATATAGCTACAATTCCAGGATAAATTTCATATAGTTACTAGTCTCAATGCTGCACTACGCATTCACCAAATGCATGGTAAATATGAATACGATGTTACTACCATTTAGTTTACAAACAGATTGCAGCATGTTATATCGATATAATGTTGTTAGCTAGCTATGGCTACACATGCAGTGCAGAACAAAAGAAACACAGTTCAGAAATAACTGACAACTATGTCATAATTACTGTACAGGGAATCAGACGATCGGAATTTTCACGGCAAGTGAGTGAACCAGCTATAATCATAGCCTATCTGGCATACACTATCACTAGGACTGGCACAGCTACCCCAAGAACGATCATGGTTACCACAAAGCCAATAACAATGCCAATCCATTCTGTTTTCTTTGCCTTGTTCTTGTAGTCCTCTGCAGCAGAATAGGCTCCCTGTGAGTATCTTTCCTTTGCCTGTGTGAGCAATTATAGGGAAGTGAACAAATGCAACTCTTATTATCAGGAGCTAGTATACAAAAGATTGTGACTGTATTTCTTGACTGTTATTACTGTAGGTCACATTGCAAGCTGTGCAATGTAGCTTCACTCAATTCAGCTCATGCTTGGGGCCGGGCCCTGTAAATCCGGCAACAGCCTTGCAGGTTACAATGAGTAAACATGAAGGAGGAAGGTCTCACTCCCAGCTAGTCTAGTTCTGTCCTAGACATCCCACTTCGATCGCTCTCTCACTCCCAACCACTCATCCACACTCATAAACCACAATCATTACAAACCACATTAATCATTTGCACAGCAATTTCTAAATTGCTTTGAAAGTCCCTACAAGTAAGCCACCCTTAAACAACACAATATAGTATGCCTGTGCTATATATGTAACATACCAGTGCATAGTACCCAGAAGCAAGCCTTCCCAAGAAGGTGCACCACAGAACAGAGCACACTAACAGAACAATCATTCCAGTACTTTGTGGTGGAGGGGGTTTGGAAGAAGTCTTAAAAGTTTGAGGCTGCATGATAAGATGGAGAGTACAAAGTCATCAGCAGACAATGCCAGACATGTCTGCTTGAGCCCTCGCTGGAACTATCAAGGTGCATGGCATCAATGGTCAGGCATACATGTACATTCACTGTGTAGCTATGTCACTCACCTGCTGCCCAATCTCGATTGCTGTTGCATCTGCATTACCTTGATGTGCAAATCACACAATAATGTCACTGAATACACACTTCCATGTGACTATAATTCTATTGCTTGAGGGTACTCTTGTGATGCCATCGTTCACTGTTCTCGACTTCCAGAAACTGAATTAACCTGTTCTGAATTGGCCAAATCCTGCTAGTGTTCTCATGCAACTTCAAGAAACTGAACTAGTGAACCTTTTATACTGAGTCCAACAGATATCCTGTTGTGGTTTGGGAATTCCTTTGGGAAACCAGCAAATCCTGAGGGCAAATTGCCAGACAAACCGGAGCCCTTCTTGTAATATGCTTGGGATGTTATGACTGTGTATATGATGTACATAGCTACATGTGTTTGAATGTAGCTAAAGGCTGATGATATAGCTGGTTCAGTGAGCCTTGAATTCCTGTGTTTAATTTTGGATGTTGGTGTACAATAATAATGGGTACAGTAAAGTTGTAGCTGCCATAGTAGCTAGCTATAAAAGCACAATCAATGAATTTAATTTGTGAGTATGCCGTTTCATTATAAGAGTTGCTTGTAGAATGTCTGGTGCATGCCCTCCACGATTATTTCCTGTGAATATGGCAAGCTCATTAATTAATTTTGTTGGCCAACTGCATCATCACATGGGGCTCTCCAGGCTCCCATCCTTTTGTACTGAGTCCAAAATAGACATCCGGTCCTAGGCCTGTTGTATATATTTTTGTTGTTGTTGGATATAGTTTCCCAACTTGAAGGACAACAGAATGTCTGCTATTCATATGAGGTGCACCTATGGTAGCTACCCTTTCAGAGGTAGCTAGCTACTCTCTGGGTAGCCAGTTTGCCAGACATAACTGAGCCCTTATTATTACTTCCTGCCATGGACTTGTGAATGATGTGCACATCCTTCACAAGTCCATTGCAGGAAGTAATATAGGTGTAAAGTTCCCTTAGCAGAAATGAGAGATTTGCTTGTAGAATGTATACACATCATTCATGGCAGGAAGTAATATAGTGTAGTGTACACTTGCAGCTAGGCGCTACAACAGTTCAACAGACTCTGACTTTAATACAACAGGAGAGAATCACAAGACGGCTTCACACGTGTACAACTCAGCACTTCTCAACACGCATGCGTAGACATTACATCACATTACACAGAGCACATTATATCATGCGATAATAGCAGAGACTGTTCCAAGTTCATGACTTACACAGCTCCCCCTCCTCAGGAATACGTCCCGTATTCTGTCCTGTAACGTTCAGGGGGTCGCCGTGAGCGGGAGGGGTACCTTCTGTCAGTAGAGTGTTGTGATGAATCCTGCCCTGTATCGTGCGGTTGAGTTGTGGGGTTCCTGTGTGGCAATACGTCTGCATCAAAGTCATCATCGACTATCTCCAATTGCCTGCCAAACTCATGGCGGACTGGTTCGTCATGTACGGCCTCTTGGGGCTTTTCTGGTGGCCCTGTACCTTCTGCTTTCGTATTCTCATCACTGAACCGGGTGTTGGGGTGACACTGTTTCAATCTGTCAAAGTGGACTACCAATCTCTTGGATCTGTTGTTCACCTGCTGCACTCTGTAGGTTGACTGTGAGAGCTGTTTTACAACTTTGTACGGTCCTGTCCAAGAGCGGTGAAGTTTCTTCGATTTGCCACGAGCCACATGTGGATTCAATAGCCAGACTAGGGCTCCAACCTTGTGTGGTTTCCCATGCACTTTCTGGTTGTAAAATCTCAGCCTGTCTTTCTTGCTTGCCAGCTGACTGTTTCCGGGCGATACTGTAAGCCTCCGATAGTGACTCCTGTAGCTTTGCAGCATACTCTGTGTAGTCCAGGCACTCAGGCTCGGCTGTCCCATACATTAGGTCCACTGGAATCCTCGCTTTCCTCCCAAACATTAGGTAAAATGGAGTGAACCCAGTAGTAGCATGAGTGCTGGTATTGTATGCCATGCACACCTTCCTAATGTACCCTTCCCATTCCTCAGGGCGGTCAGCCACACAGGTAGCCAGCATACTCAGAAGTGTGCGATTCCACCGCTCTGCTAGACCGTCCAACTGCGGATGGTAAGCCGTGGTTCTGGACTTTTGAATGTGTAGCAATTTGCACACCTCTGCCAGCAAGCGGGACTCAAACTGGCGTCCCTGATCTGAGTGCAGTTGCTCAGGGGGTGAGAAACGCAGGAACATCTCATCCGTCAACTTTTGAGCCACAGTAACTGCTTCCTGGTTGGCAATAGGATAGGCTTCAGCCCAACGTGTGAAATAGTCAGTTGCCACCAGGATGTAGGAATTTCCGTTCTCTGACTTGGGGAATGGGCCTAATATGTCCGTAGCAACAATCTGCATAGGGCTGCCTACATGAACAGACTGGAGTTGTGCTCGTTTTTTGGGTGCTGGGGTTTTGCGTTGAGCACAAGCACTACAAGTACGGCACCAGTTCTTCACATCTGTGGCATGACCCGGCCAATAGAACCTCTCTTTGAGCTTGCCTAGCACTTTCACCTCTCCCAGATGCCCTCCAACAACTCCTTCATGTAATTCCCGCAGGATGTCCTTGCGTTGGGACTTGGGTACCACCAGCTGATACACACCAACAGAACCACTGTCACTTTCCCACCTGCGGAAGAGTATGCCATTTCGAATGACAAGCTGTTCCCAGAGCTGCAGCAACCTGCGGGTTTCCAAACTTTGTGCCTTCTGCACCTCTGGATCTGGCATTCTGTTGGCTTCCTTGGCTTGGAGTGCAATAAGGAGGTCAGGATCTCCTTCTTGAAGTTCTCGCATCTCCGGCATGGCTTCTTGCTCGGAAGGACTGTCTGAGTCTTCTCTTGATGCAGTGGAGATTTGGATTGCATTCGGTTCTTCCTCTCTTCCACACTGCTTGCATGGCAGTCTGGAAAGTGCATCCGCATTTTGGTGGTTTTTTCCCTTGCGATGCAGAATGGAAAAATTGAACTCTTGAAGTTTCTCCAGCCACCTGGCTAGCTGGCCCTCCGGCTCTTTGAATGACTGAAGCCACGTAAGAGAACCATGGTCAGTACGCAGGACGAATTCTCAGCCCAACAGGTAGGGACGGAACTGCTGTGTGAACACCACAACTGCCAGCAACTCTCTTCTGGTGACACAATACCTTCGCTCTGCCTTGCTCAGTGTCCTGCTTGCAAATGCAACAACCCTTTCCTGGCCATCCTCATCACGTTGGGCCAAAACTGCCCCAATGCCAAAATCACTGGCGTCCGTGTCCAAGATAAACGGTTTTGTGTAGTTGGGATAGGCGAGCACTGGTGTGGTGGTGAGTCTGCCTCTCAGGTCCTCAAAAGCACGTTGGCATTCCACAGTCCACTTAAAGTGAGCGTTCCACTCCGTTAGCCTGTGTAGTGGCTTGGCCATGGCTGCAAAGTCCCGGATGAATCTCCGATAATAGCCAGCAAACCCCAGGAACTTCTGTACCTCCTTGGTTGTGGTTGGTGTTGGCCACTGTGCAACTTTGCTGGTCTTCGCAGGGTCTGTAGCAATCCCTTCCTGGGACACAATATGTCCCAAATACAATACCTCTCGCCTGAAGAATGCGCATTTCTTGGGCTTCAGTTTGAGGCCAGCTTTCTGTAGCCGCTGGAAAACGCTCTCCAGGTTCCGGAGGTGCTCTGTAAAAGTGCGTCCAACCACGATGACATCGTCCAGGTATACCAGGCAACTGGACCACTGGAGGTTGGTCAGCACCAGGTCCATGAGCCTTTGAAAGGTTGCTGGTCCATTGCATAGACCAAATGGGAGCACATTGAATTCAAACAAACCGTCTGGCGTACAAAATGCAGTTTTCTCCTTGTCTTCGTCTGCTACCTCCACCTGCCAGTATCCGCTCACCATGTCGAGGGTACTGAACCACTTGGCACCTGCTAATGTGTCCAACGTATCATCGATGCGTGGAAGTGGGTATGCATCTCGCCTCGTGGCAGCATTCACTTTCCTGTAGTCAATGCAGAACCTCACGCTCCCGTCCTTCTTGGGGACGAGAACAATGGGCGAAGCCCATGGACTGCAGGACGGCTGTATCACACCCTTAGCCAGCATATCTTGAAGCAAGTGCCTTGCCTCCTCCCGTTTGTGTGCAGGAATCCGCCTGACTGGTTGCCGGATTGGTGGGGAGTTCCCAGTGTTCACTCGGTGCTTCACCATGTCGGTACGTCCTGGGTTGTCATCATCCGCAAACACGTCAGCATTAGCCAATAACAACAGAAAAAACTGTTGTTTCTGCTCCTGTGCTAGCTCTCCACCACATTCCTCCACCATTTTCCATAGCATCTCCCTCTTGGAGGCAGACACCTCAGCAGCCCCCCCTGTTGTGGGCTCCACTGCAGCAACAGTTTGTGGAATCTCACCAGTTCTTTCCACCACTCCCACTTTGGTACCCTTAAAAACAACAACAGATTCAGATTGCATATTCAATACACGCATTGGCACACATGAAGTGGCTGGGTTCACTAGTGCATTTGCTACACTCACCGGTAGACGGCCTGAATTGTCCCCTTCCAGGAACCAGGTACCTCCACTCACAGGTTTGTCTACCCTTGCTGTCACCTCCATCTCACTAAACGCCGGAATCTGCACAGTTTCCTCTAGGGTCACTCTGGCTTGCACAATGACTGGCTCAGGGGAGGAGCCACGTAACGCCATAGATACTCCACGGTCGACAAACCGCAGTACCCGACTCCCCGTCTCCAGTGTGCAGTTATTTGATTCGAGGAAATCAAGCCCAAGAATTGCCTCAGCAGTAAGTGCTGATGCCACCACAACTCTGTTGCAAAATCGCTCACCAGCAATCATGATCTCCACCATTGTCGAACCACAAACGTCTAGGGAGGTCCCCGCTACTCCCACCAATGGGCGTCCGTCCCATGGTTCCAACGGCTTCTTGGCTGATGGCAGCTTGTCCCAAAGGTCCTTACGCAACAGAGTGATGGCTGCTCCCGTGTCCAGGATAAACATGGTAGGGGTGCCATTGGTATACCCAGACACCTTGTATGAGCGGCTGACTGGGACCACGGCGATGGCATCTTGGCTTGTAGACGCTGATTTCCGCTTGGGACGACTGGCACAACCCCGGGAAAAGTGTCCCTCTTGCCCACACTTATGACAAACAATGGGGCTACTTCGGCTTGGCGTCTCTGGGTACCTTGCCTTCGGAGGCACTTGTTTCTCAAGCTTGTCCAGCCTCTCCATCACGTTTTGCAGCATAGCTGTAATCGAGTCCTGTTTGCTCTGGACCGCTGCCATAATAGCCTCCGGTTCAACACTTACTTGTGCCACTTGGCCCGGCTGAGGCAGGAGATATGACTCCATCTCCAAGGTTGAACCCACAGCGTCAACAAGGGATACTGGCCGTTTCTGTTTCACATTGAATGCCACTTGTGGATTGTCAAGCTGGCCCAGATACTGATTCAGTGCTAAACGTTCTCTCGCTTTATCTTCCAGTTCGGGGAAAGCTTTATCAGCCAACACACGCAACTCATCAGCGTACTCTGCCCAGCCTTCACCTGGGCGTCTCTTCCTGGCACTGAACTCACTGAGGTATAACTCCTTTCGACTGTCAGGTTCGAACCTCTCTTTCAAAGCTCGTTTGAGCGCAGCGTAACTCGCTTTCGCGGTGTCTGGCAGGCGTCCATAGGCTGTCTGGGCTCTTCCAACCAACCGTACTCTCATCCACAACAGTTTGGCGTCCTCGTTCCACTTAGTCTCGCAAGCCAGACTCTTTTTCCTGTTTGGGGGTGTGGCCGGAAGCGCGGAGGGAAAGAGTCTGGTGTCTCTGGGCGGTTTTCCGTTACAACGTGGAATGCAATAATTGGTAAAGTCACATGGGATTTGAATTAACAAGGCGCGCTATAAATGGAAATAAACTATTAGTACAAGTAGTAAGTAGATCAGTGTTCGCTACGGCAAGTAAAAACAGCAATCACATAAAGCGTTGAAGGCAGCGGGAGCATCCAGTAACAGATAGACTTACCGCTTCCATGATCCAGTAGGCAGACTAACGATCGCGTCATTGCCCTTGAAGTTGAGCCGCTTCAGAGATCAGAGATGGCTGTCTCGATTCGCTCGGTAGTCTCTGCACGCCTAAGTTGCTCGCGCGCACTAAACGATAGCTTTCTTGACATGATTGAAGTGGAATACTGACAGAGATTAAATACTTTTGGTGAAGTCATGTGACAGCTACGATTTCATTGGATCTGCCCACATTCCTGCAGAGGCCACGGAATATGGCCCAGAGACACCAGACTCTTTTTCCCCTCCGCGCTTCCGGCCACACCCCCAAACAGGAAAAGAGTCTGGCCTGCGAGACTACGTTCCACTCATTAATGGCCGCCACGGCCTCAAAGTGGTCTACCCAGTCCTGGAAAGAACCGATTCCGGCAAATGGTTCTGGAGTAATCAGGGGTCGGGATTTGGCGCCACTTGGTGTCGCTTCAGTAGGGCCGTCCCGGCTGGCGCCCTCTCCCGAACTCGTCATCGTCCACCCGTACTAGCAAGCAAGATCCTGCCGACTACGCCAGTGTAGTGTACACTTGCAGCTAGGCGCTACAACAGTTCAACAGACTCTGACTTTAATACAACAGGAGAGAATCACAAGACGGCTTCACACGTGTACAACTCAGCACTTCTCAACACGCATGCGTAGACATTACATCACATTACACAGAGCACATTATATCATGCGATAATAGCAGAGACTGTTCCAAGTTCATGACTTACAATAGTAAGGGTTCAGTTATGTCTGGCAAACTGGCTTCCCAGAGCTACAGGTGCCAAGTCTGAGTCAAAGCAGCTGGTTGTAGCTATACGTATGATATAGCTGTTTGGTTTCTCAGACTTTCTCTGTGTTTAGGATGCATGCATGCGGTGTAGTACAGTACTGGATAAATCAAATTAGTAGGTGCACTTAAATGTTAGCCTCATTAATTCCCAGGCCTTCTGCACCTGCAGTTTCTGATTGTTTGCAGTAAGCAATCAATAACTGGAGGTGTAGCTAGAAGGCCTGGGAACGAGGCTACTTAAAGTACCTGAGAGGTGGATTTTGAGTCAGTTGTTATCCTTTTCATTAGCTACCACCCTAGTCTATCACATTCCCAATATTTGGCCAAGGCCCTAGCTACATTTGAACTTGAAATTTAATTTATTCACCACCAAAGGGATGAAAGGGAGTGTGAGCAGAATTGAAGGTATATAGGTACAATAGCTACCTCTATATAATTATGATGGCTCACTCTGAAAATATATATACTAAACCACGACAGGGATAACACAATACCGTATAATAACCTCAAGTACACAGCAGGGGCGGCAGCGGCATAGAAAGGGTGGTACGGCCCCCAATTGTAGCACACCGTCAAAGTGCTGATCTGTCCGCGCAAAGCGCGGAAAAAAATTTTCGCATGTATTTTTAGCGATGAGGAAGCGCTCTCGTAGCATCCAAACGGCCGTTTTGGGAAAGAAAAGACCTTGGCTGGTGTGGAGTATCAACGGTAGGCCCAGAACTAGGACGAGAAACAGATGCCATTGCCGAGTCTGTGTTATTAATTATCTGGTCGGCTCGAAAAGTGGTCCGGCCAAAGCCGGACCAGCCAGACCGGCGGCGCCGCCACTGCACAGTGTACAGTACAACGCATAGCCGAGTTAACTTACAAGTACTAGTAAAATACAAAAGCAAATGTTTCTTAAACAGTGATGCCTAGATATTTGTGTGCACGAACATTCAATGGAGAGCTCATGGACAGGAGAGACTAGGGTGGCAATTAGATCCTGGTCCAGGTTTGACCATACAGTGGCTGAAAGCACTACAATGACAGTAAACTGCCTTGAGGCAGGGTAAATACAGCTAGGCTTATCATGATATCACTATATATAACTTTCTGTGCCACAGGTTGCTATATTAGCTAGTTGAAAGTACATAGCTACTCACCATTGATCGAAGAAACATATCACTGCAAATTCAAGAGGGTTGCTTTAAGGTAGTAAACATGGGTACCGCGATCTCCGAAACCAAGTTGATGGATAAATGGGCAGCATCAAAGCGTACACAAGTTTCAGCAATACTTTGCATCAAACTGCTCCCTCTGCTTGAAAATGCCCTAAAACTCAATTTTAAGGCCCTCTACGAAACTGAAAATTTGGACCCTCTCCAAGGCCCCACCCACACTCTGACCCCATCATCAATACACACACAAAACAGGCCCAAAAACTACGGATGGATTTACCACCTGCTCTCCTCACTTGCAGGCTACAGCCCAAAACTCACTGCCACCCTCAAAAACAGAGGTTTGGCTACCCTAGGCTTTCAAAAAAAATTCAACGCACACCGACTAAAACCGACTCAAGCCAAGGGCACTCTTCAAAAGGTCAACCTACCCCCTGCAAAGCTAGGGATGCTTTTCCACGTTCACCTCTCGGTTACAGAGTTTTGGCCACACATCTAGCTACTCCCTCTCACCAGCCCAGTCCAGCTACCAAACCAGCCAAATTCGCCCTAACACGAAAATGGGCGGGGCCTGTAATGCCGAAAGGTCAACTCTCTAGAGAACATTGGCCAGGGAGCTGTCGGAGGCTGTTCACTTTCCAGGCTGTTCTTCGGCCACTTCAGCAGACCCACAAACATTCCTGCTCACTCCACCTAGCTATTCACACTCAGATAGCCCATCGCTACATTCATTAAGCCAGTATAGCTCTTTGCACTCCTGGTAGGGGAAAAATTGTGCCGCGTAAATAAATAATGTTACACTCCTGGTATAGAGAAAATTGTGCCGCGTAATGTAAATAAATAATCAAACCTCATAGCTCGCAGGTAAGGCCTACAAAGATTCTGACTACACCGTCGTGATCGCTATCATGCAGTTAGACAAACGCATAATAATTGTGCTGAAACTCACCTTGGTGGTGGAGATAGAGGCGCTTTTGTCGTGCCGTCAGCCGCCATTGCTCGATTGCTCTCTTCGACTTCCGGTGGCAGTACCGTTCTTAGGAAGGCACACGAAGATTCTGACAACATGGCCGTGGTCGCTGTCGTTCACTGACGCTTACATGCCAAAACTCACCCTGCTGGCAAAGTTGTAAGTGCTGTTATAATTTCTATGGTCGCCATTGCAAGCGATCGACTGAGCGTGGTTGCCACGTGGCATGTGCGTTAATTGGGAATAACTGCGATACTTAGCTTGCGCTACGGCGAGTCGCAGCCGGCGTTGCAACGGCTACCAGGAGTGCGGTTGCCCCTCGTTACACTCCTGGTAGGGGAAAAATTGTGCCGCGTAAATATTACACTCCTGGTATAGGAAAAATTGTGCCGCGTAAATAATGTTACACTCCTGGTAGGGGAAAACTTGTGCCGCGTAATGTAATGTAAATAATCTAATAAACGTTTGACTATTTCGGAATGGCCTACAAAGGTTCTGACTACACTGTCGTGATCGCTATGATGCAGTGACACAAAATCAAAATAATTGTGCTGAAACTCACCTTGGTGGTAGAGATATGAACGCTTTTGTCTCGCCGTTGGCCGCCATTGCTCGAGCGCTCTCTTCCACTTCCGGTGGCAGTACAGTTCTTAGGAAAGGCACACGAAGATTCTGACCACACGGCTGTGATCGCTGTCGTTCACTGACGCTTACATGCCAAAACTCACCGTGCTGGCTAAGTTGTGAGCGCTGTAATAATGTCTTGTCTTCCTTTTGGTCGCCATTGCTCGCGATCGACTAAGCGTGGTTGCCACGTGGCATGTGCGTTAATTGGAACGTATTGCAATACTTAGCTTCAGCCTTGCGCTACGTATACGGCAGGTTGCAACGCGGCTACGAACTGTCACACTTAGCTTGTGCTACCGTTTAACCGTGGCTACCAGGAGTGCGGTTGCCCCTCGTTACACTCCTGGTATAGGAAATAAAGTGCCGCGTAATGTAAATAATTAATTAATGTAAATAACGTCTGACTATTTCCGAATGGCCTACAAAGATTCTGACTACACCGTCGTGATCGCTATGATGCAGTGACACAAAATCAAAATAATTGTGCTGAAACTCACCTTGGTGGTGGAGATATGAACGCTTTTGTCTCGCCGTTGGCCGCCATTGCTCGAGCGCTCTCTTCGACTTCCGGTGGCAGTACCGTTCTTTGGAAAGGCACACGAAGATTCTGACCACACGGCCGTGATCGCTGTCGCTCACTGACGCTTACATGCCAAAACTCACCGTGCTGGCTAAGTTGTGAATGCTGTAATAATGTCTTGTCGTCCGTTTGGTCGCCATTGCTCGCGATCGACTGAGCGTGGTTGCCACGTGGCCTGTGCGTTAATTGGAACGAATTGCAATATTTAGATTCGCTACGGCGAGTCGCAACCGGGGATGTAACGCGGCTACCAGGAGTGCGGTTGCCCCTCGTAATTAATTAATGTAATTAATGTAAATAATGTAAATAACGTTTGAGTGCTAGGAATGGCGTACAGAGATTCTGACTACACCGTCGTGATCGCTATCATGCAGTGACATAAAATCAAAATAATTGTGCTGAAACTCACCTTGGTGGTGGAGATATGAGCGCTTTTGTCTGGCCGTTGGCCGCCATTGCTCGAGCGCTCCATCCACTTCCGGTGGCAGTACCGTTCTTAGGAAAGGCACACGAAGAGTCTGACCACACGGCCGTGATCGCTGTCGTTCACTGACGCTTACATGCCAAAACTCACCGTGCTAGCGAAGTTGTGAGCGCTGTAACAGTTTCCTGTCGTCTCCTTGGGCCGCCATTGCTGACTCAGCTCAATCGATCGACGTTGACGTAGACCGAGCACGGTCCTCACGTGGCATGTGCGTTAATTGGAATGAGTTGCAATGCCTAGCTTGCGCTACCGTCGAGTCATAATCACTGCTGGAAGTGAGAGAAAGTAGATTGCAGCTTTGTATACCAGTATGTACCATCTGTACTTGAGAATCAGCTACTACATGGGGTTGGTCACGTTTCCGTATGAAATGCAGTGGGTATGCAATGCAGCAATAACAATTTTCTGTTGTACGTTGTGTATGCTGAATATGGGCAGGATTCGTGCCATGAGGAACATTGTGTGTAATGATATATTGGCCCTCAACCTGTGTGGTGTGTATGTCTCTCACAGGATGTCTTCATCTCGGCTCTGACAGCTGCACTGAAGTGTGCCATGGGTTCCACCACAGTGAGTTTGTGATGGTCGTACGTAGTCCCCCCCCCCCCCCCCCCCCCCGTATCTACTAGATGATGCTGGGAAAAGTTGAGTGGGATGTGCGTGCTTGCATGTGTTGGTGTGTGTGTGTGTGTGTGTGTGTGTGTGTGTGTGTGTGTGTGTGTGTGTGTGTGTGTGTGTGTGTGTGTGTGTGTGTGTGTGTGTGTGTGTGTGTGTGTGGTGTGTGTGAGTATGTATGTGTGTTGTACGGAGCAGCTGATCGAGGTGGATTGAGAACAAACAGAGAGGGGCAAACCACTACATGTGTGTGGACCAAGTTGATCTTCCTAAAGCTTAGACTATCCAAGGATGAAGTACAGTATGTATGTTGATTGGATGACAATTAATTCACATGGGCTTACCAATGTCCCCTACCTCCCTCCCCTCCCAGTCCCCTCATGTCAGTGATGAAGCCCTCCTGCTGCTAGCAGACGTCATGGCAGTGTTGGCCTCCACTGACAATGGCCGACACCATCTCCTGCACGGCCAAGACCAGTCCAGGTGGACACACAACAAGTATGCAATCTCTCTTGATCAGGAACCTACCAAATCTCAGCTGATGAGTAGCGCTGGGCAATAATCTTATGATGTCCGGACTCCGGATATATATGTTCTGCAAGTCACAGATTTGTGATGGCAATACTTTTGTCAAGTGTTGGAAAGTAGTTCGAGGTGGCATATTGTCCCTCTAATTATAAACCCTCTCTGGTACCGGTGCTTTTTGCTTCTTGATTCAAAGTAGTACGTGTCTGGCCTCAAACCCAGGTTGGAGGCTAAGGTATGTCACAAGATTGTATATGGACGGCTGCTCCTCTATCTCTTTATGGACTCTGCTAGCTATTGCCTTGTCGAACTCCCTACATTCAATTACTCGTATATATGAATCTCAGTGTACATTTATGGCCGGCTGTGCAGTATATGGCCAACTGTGTAGCAATGGCCTGTGTAGCAAATGGCCAGCTGTGCACAACTGTGTAGCAAATGGCCAGCTGTGCAGTATAGGGCCAACTGTGTAGCAAATGGCCAGCTGTGCAGTATATGGCCAACTGTGTCAGGGGCGGATACAGGATTTATGAAAGGGGGGGGGGGGGGGGGGGGGGGGCACTATATATGAAACGCTGCTGGAGGCAGTGCATAGAGGTGCGTAGTGTCGATCAGTCCGCGTGAAGCGCGGAAATTTTTTTACGCCTTCATTTTTCACTTCTCAAGATGGGCTCTCGTGGCACCTTCGCGCTTTGCACTGCAAGTTCCAGATGTATGAGGATTGCAGGTCCCAGGGCAGCCATGAGTAGTCTGGCTGCGCCAGACTATGCCATGAGCTTTTTCCTTGCTCAAATTTCGCTCACGAACGTAATACGTACGTACACGGAGGGGTATACTAGATTGTGGTCTCGTTCCCAAGCCGTTCGGTTTCAGGCAACGCACGGTATTGCGAGCTGAGGAGGCCAGGCCAGGAGTTGCAACGTTTGACCACTTAAATTGCAATTTTAAAAGCTAAGTCATGTAAGTAGCAAAGTATTACTGGAATGCTAGAAGTGCAGCTGCACTTGTGATTCATATAGCTAAATACAGAAAAATACATGTGCAGTGCAGCTTTCCTTCCAACATTCTTCAGTCCCTTAATTGTACAGATGTGGTTTGGCCTAGTTGTCACAAGTTACCCGGCTGCATGTCTGGAATTGGAGAGGAGACCTAAATAGTGGTCAAGCTTATTGTTGGTATTCAAGCTGAAACTGATATACACCTACATCTGGGTTAAACAACCCCTTTGTTTTTGCAGTGTAACACATGAGTAGTGCGCTTAGGATACGGTTGCAGGTGAGAATTGATAAGTGCAGTGTACTCACAAGTGCATGGTGAGGTACAATCCCAGGATAAATTTTGTATACTAGTCACAATGCTGCACTGCACACTCCGCAAATACAGAGGGCAAATATGAATACAATGTCACTACCATTTTGTTTACAAACAGAATGCAGCATGTTATATTGATAATAATGTTGTCAGCTATGGCTACACAGTGCAGAACAAAAGAACCATAGTTCAGAAAGAATTGATAACTTGTGATGATCGGAATTTACACGGCAATTGTGAGTGAACCAGCGATAACCATAGCCTATCTGGCATACACTACAACTAGGACTGGCACAGCTACCCCAAGAACGATCATGGTTACCACAAAGCCAACAACAATGCCAATCCATGCTGTTTTCTTTGCCTGGTTCTTGTAGTTCTCTGCAGCAGAATACGCTCCCTGTGAGTATTTTTCCTTTGCCTGTGAGAAATTAGGGAAGTGAACAATGCAATTGACTCATAAGTAGCTACATGCAGTGTATTATCAGGAGCTAGTCTAGTGGTATAGTGATTACTGTAGGTCATATTGGAATTGCAAGCTGTGCAAGTAGCTTCAGCTCCTGCTCGGGGCCGGGCCTATAATTTGTAAATCCTGCAGCAGCCTTGACTGAGTCCAGAGTACACATGAAGGTCGCAAAGTAGGCTGGCTAGTCTAGTTCCGTCCCACCCACCCACACTCACAAACCACATTACAAACCACATTAATCATTTGCGCAGCTTTTCTAAACTGCTCTGCATGTAAACCATGTACCCTTGATTATTTAAACAACACTAGCTATAATATATGTAACATACCAGTGCATAGTACCCAGAAGCAAGCCTTCCCAAGTAGGTGCACCACAGAACAGAGCACACTAACAGAACAATCATTCCAGTACTTTGTGGTGGAGGGGGTTTGGAAGAAGTCTTAAAAGTTTGAGGCTGCATGATAAGATGGAGAGTACAAAGTCATCAGCAGACAATGCCAGACATGTCTGCTTGAGCCCTCGCTGGAACTATCAAGGTGCATGGCATCAATGGTCAGGCATACATGTACATTCACTGTGTAGCTATGTCACTCACCTGCTGCCCAATCTCGATTGCTGTTGCGTCTGCATTACCTTGATGTGCAAATCACACAATAATGTCACTGAATACACACTTTCATGTACTATAATGATTACCTTCTATTGCTTGAGGGTACTCTTGTGATGCCATCTTCACTGTTCTCGACTTCCAGAAACTGAATTAACCAAAACCCACTGCAGCTGTTCTCATGCAAGGAACTGAACTGAGTGAACTTTTATAGCTACGGAGTCCACACCAGACATCCTGTTGTGGTTTTGGGAAACCAGCAATCCTGAGGACTCAGGATTGGTGTTTTTCCAGCATGACATTGGAATGTCTGCTGTGGACACGGCAAATTATCTTCCACTTTTTGGGAAAGTGAGACTACAGCCAGTGGGAATTACCGTAGAGTAGAATGCGGGGGGTGGGCGCTAGATGCGTACTCAGATTACTTAGGCATGTAGTATCCGCCCACCCATTCAGCATTGTATAAACAATAAGCGCTGCGGTAAGCTGTGAATATCAATGACCGGCTATGAAGACATAAGTCCACTTTCGAGTCGCGCTAAGAAATTGATCGCGCGTCTTTAAACACGCCGTAGTTAACTGTAAAACGGCCTTTTTGAATGCACAACCTTGCCCAGAGGTTAAGAAATGCTGCTCAAAACGTTTGTGATGGGTCACTGGGCCCTTAGTACATTATGTCCACATGGTGCCCGGCCAACTGTTATGTACGACGGGTAGGTAGTTATACGACGGGTATAACTTCCAATTAGTGGGTTACGCTATATAAACTGTGGTCGCGTCGGCACCTTTCAACTACGTCATCACTGTAGTACAATACGTAATATTTAATGATGAGGTAATGATGACGTATGTATATAATATATAATAAATAATGATGAGGTATAATGTTGTGAACTGTAATGCAAGCAATTAGATTGAGACAGTAAGATGGTAGGACAGTGCATGAGACGGTAGTACAGTAAGACAGTAAGACAGTAGTACAGTAAGAAGCGTAACTACTAGTACAATGTGTAGGGCATTGTGGAGCCAGAGACATACTTTCCATAACATTGCAAGCACATGACCTGCATGTGGTTGTCATGTGGTTACTAAGCAGTCCAGATGTAGACTATATGGACTGCACACAATGAGTGGTGCAGACTACACTGTGGGTGTTAGGCTGAAGTTGACATGCACATCCATGATAATTATGATGTTTCTGCACACTGATTCAGCATAGTATCGATTCCTGTTTGCCTTAAAAGAATGCTTGTACCCCTTTACCCTAGTCTTGTAGACTACATTGAACATGTAACATCTTTGTGATGTGCAGGTTGAACAGTGGGTGTTGACGAACGTTGGCTGCTGCTACCGTGTTCCAGTTGATTATAACCAACCTGAGTGGCAGTGAATATGTGTCCACAGTCATGGAGACCATGTCAAAAATTCTAGGAATGAAGCTGTTTTCTTTTAACTGCCGATGTGCACTACTCAAGTCAACTTGCTTCAGATATTGTATGATCAATGTTGTTTTTATCCTTTGCAGCTCACTTGGTGCAACATATTGGGAGATCTGTGGATTTAAGGAGCCAACACTATGTACAAGTGTGAGGTGATTAATTTTCATATGACAAATTAGTACTACTCACTTGACTCTCAGACGCCTCAGAATCGAACACATGACTGGGCATTAAAATTAAATCGCTTATTGCACACTTTAGTGTTCATTATCTAGATAACGCACACTTTTCAAAGATCAGCGACTGTTTTCGGGTCAGTGAGTTGCACTAAGTAGTTTAGATACCAGTTTGCAGTGCATTACGGGCTTTAGTGCACTCGGGCAATCTAGTTTAACGGTCTCGGGCAGATAATGCACTCGCCTTCGGCTCGTGCATTATCTCGCCCGTTAACTAGATTGCCCTCGTGCATTAAACCCGTAATGCACTACAAACTGGTATTTAAATATTACATAAACTGTCATTCCATTTTTCAATTCTGTTATGATTATTTCAAATTCCTTTAATAAATGCAGTGATAAACACAAGATCTGCCCACTGAAACATACACAATGTCATGTTCTTCGTTATACCTTAGAGAGTATGTAGTTTATATCCCCCTGATTATTATTATATTATGTTGATGTGGTTACACAATGCAAATATTTTGTACCACAGATTATTTTAATGAGCCGCCCTGGCCTAGAATTGTCTATAAAATTCATTCATTCACTAATTTTGTTGGCCAACTGCATCACCACATGGGGGCTCTCCATGCAGGCTCCCATCCTTTGCACCGAGTCCAAAATAGAAGTCCTGTTGTGGTTTTGTTGCTGTAGTTAGCGGGCCTGGCAAATGTGCATTTGTCAGGATTGCTATACGTAGTTTCCCAAATGGACAGCAGAATGTCTGCTATGGATATTAGGTGCACCGGGAAGCCAGGTTGTCAGACATAACTGAACCAAAATAGAAGTCCTGTTGTGGTTTTGTTGCTGTAGTTAGCAGGCCTGGCAAATGTGCATTTGTCAGGATTGCTATACGTAGTTTCCCAAATGGACAGCAGAATGTCTGCTATGGATATTAGGTGCACCGGGAAGCCAGGTTGTCAGACATAACTGAACCCTTACTATTACTTCCTGCCATGGACTTGTGAATGATGTGCAGACATTCTACAAGCAAGTCCATTGCAGGAAGTATAATCATTCACAAGTCTATTGCAGGAATGGTGTAAAGTTCCATTTGGCAGTGACAGATTTGCTTGTAGAATTAGAATGTCTGAACATCTTCAAAAGTCCATGGCAGGAAGTAACAGTAAGCTAGGGCTCAGTTATGTCTGGCAAACTGGCTTCCCATGCAGAGCTACAGGTGCCAAGTCTGAGTCAAAGTGTGGGTTGTAGCTATACTAGCTGGTTTGGTTTCCCTGTGTTTAGGATGCATGTGGTGTAGTATTGTACTGGTTAGTCTCGTGCCCAGACTCTCTCAGACCTCCTTCCGCGTGTATGAAGGTCTGGGAATGAGACTATGTACTGGTTAAATCATTTGGTAGTGCACTCAAGTGTTAGTCTCATTAATTCCCAGAACTTCTGCACCTCCAGTTTCTGATTGCTTGCAGTAAGCAATCAATAACTGGAGGTGCAGAAGGCCTGGGAACAAGGTGGATTTTGAGTCAGTTGTTATCCTTCTCATTAGCTACCACCCTAGTCTATCACATTGGCCAAGCCCTAGCTACACTAATGATGCCTAGATATTTGTGTGCACAAACATTCAATGGAGACATTGGAGAGCTCATGGACAGCGGAGACTGGGGTGGCAGAGATCTCGTCCAGGTTTGACCATAGAGTGGCTGAAATGACAGTGAACTGCCTTGAGGCAGGGTTACAGTTACGAAAATAACTGAGACAGTAGCATCAGGATTTGGCTATATTCTGGGAAGTTTATTTATACAGGAAGAGGGGAAATGGCTGGGATGAGGGATGATTGTTCACTAACATGCATAATCTACTTTCGAGGGCCAGAGGCTTAAATCCCACCTACATTGGGCTCGAGCTCCATCTGGTCACATTTGTGGAGACATAGCTACGTCTGTATTATCTATGGTGGAGATTAGACACTACACAGAGGCTACTGCAGCAGCACACCAAGTGAAGCCAGCAAAGATATAAAGTGTTGTCTTCAAAGGTCTACCAAGTGAAATGAAAAGATGAACCCAAATAGGTATGTATTGGGAAGAGACTATAGGCTAATTGTTTAAGCTAAGTATTATGTTGGGCTAGGAATGAGATACAAGGTGGATAAATTGCCACTTGAGCCCCACCCACTCGTAATTTCGGCCGGCTAATGATCGGGCGCCGGGCCGCGCCGCGCCGGCGGCGCGGGGGCCGGCCGGGGTAGGGCTAAGCCCCACCCACATTGCTAACATGCATGATTGTTTGTGTGGTCCTGCGTCCACGATGGCAGCGATGAGACAGCTACATGTACTGCTGTTCGCATTGGTGGCGGCCGGGTTTGTCTTGAGCGAGGCCCTCCCGCTGACGTCTGTCACCAAATGGACTGACAGATTCCGTTCTTTCCACCGCGCTTTGCATCTGATCAAGTGAGAGAACAGTTGTGGCTGCTAGTCTCGTTCCCAGACCCAAACAACCCAGGGAGGATCGCTTCCACTATCACTCCTTCCCCGTAAGTGATACTACAAGCGATCCTCGGCTCCTCGCGGGTGTTGTTTGGTCTGGGAACGAGACTATGTGGCTTCACGGTTACTAATTGCGTGGGAGGGGCGGGTGTTAACCGATTGACTAGCCCAGGTTACAGTCACGCTAGTGAAACCCTAAGTGGTTCCCCTAACCCCCTTCCCAAACTACACATTTTATGTACTACAGAGCTGGCAGTCTCCCAGACACTTTACTTACTCCACAGCAAATTGTTTGCCAAAGGGGAATTTACTTCTTCTCCTGCATGCCACCTCGATTGCTTAGTTTTCATGGTCATCATTAATTACAACACTTAAAATGCAATCTGATTGACTGCCAACATTCCGGTGGAGAAAACGGGAAAAGCGCATACTTAGCTAATGTGTGGCTCACCCAGGGTCACCTCCATTATGTATGCTCTATTGCCCCCTCCCCGCCCACACTCACACACACACACACACACACACACACACACACACACACACACACACACACACACACAGCCTGTGACTATAGTTACTTCGTTTTCTATACAATCTTTCATGTCCTCAACATATGTCCCACTATTCCCGTCCCCTGCATACACACTTGCACATACAAAATTAAAGACGGCAGAGCAGCAATTGTATGATGGACAAAATGGAGGCGAATTCCACTCTCTTCCAGGGCTGCATATCACTGTTTGAACATGGCATTGATCCAGGCCACCTGGATAATAATACCCTGCGCAATTTCTGTAACAACAACTGCTCTAATGAACTCGTGGATGTGATAACTCGACTCAAAACTGACTGTGGGTCTGCCGGTAACATTGTAAGTGATGAGTAAAAACATGAGTTCATCTAATTAAGGAGGTCAATATATCTGGCAATCAAGTTATAGAAGTCATACTAGTTTGATTCCAGGTACATGGTCAGCACTATACAAATTATACTGGGTAGACTGCATTGATATGTGACTGAAGCTTTGTCACTGTGGCATATAAGAGGATCGTGAAGGTATAGTGCCTGTGGGCCTCATGGTGCAGTGGCTAGGGCATGCAGCTAAAACCACCACATAGGTGCTGTTTATTTATTACCCCGTGCGCATGCGCAGCAGGGGGTAGAGTGATCGGTTTGTCTGTCAGTCTGTCCAGCGTCTGTCCACAGTCCAAGCGCGGTTTGAGCAGTGAAGGCCTTGTTGAAGGCTTATTTCAGGATAGAAGTGTCAGAATTCAGAAAATACTAGCGTCTACATAACTCACAGACCAGAGATCTACTCGAGAGGCTGAGAAAGCTGCGTGAAAGTCGTGCTTCTAATTTATACAACTTGACCACACCCAATTTCTAACATTACTGCCACAACTTACGGTATCTCATTCTGCATGCTGACATCGCTGTAAATCTAGTGTGTATAATATCCATGAGCTAGCTCATCGTGCATGCTGTATGAATAGGCCTATAGCTGTCAAGTCAAAGTTGCGCACGGGGTACATGCTCTGCTGAGCACCTCTAGTTTTTGCTATCCACTTCGTTCTCACAGAATACTGAATCACTGTTTACACTTCTCATTCTACACATATAGCCTGATGTTACCCAATTGGGAGAGTTTCTGTCCCAATCCTGCAAGCACGGAGTGAAGAACACATACTGCTTTGAAATTTGGAATGGCCTGTTTGACCCTCAAGGTGCCTCTACCACCATTCAGCAGAATTATACCGTAGGTCTTCCAACTCCACTGTGGCTCACACTACATGTACATGTAGATCTGTGATCAGAGGCAATCGTTTTTATACATGTGACGGAACAATCGGGTTAGGATGCCATCCCCAGAGCTTCTGATCCAATACATGGTTTGTATAAGTGCTCATTCGATGACCCACATCGTCCACATAAGCCTCGCTCTCTGGGCTCCCCTCTTTCTGTCACCCTTTTGCTGGTAGCCTTATTCCCAGGATGCGGCCTGGAAACAAGGCTATTTTGCTGGATGCATGAGTTGTTGCTGCATAGCTTGAGACTAGATAGCAGCCTCTTCCCAGGCTCCTTCCATTTTGGGGGATGACCCTTCAATCTTGTGCGATATTTTGCTAAAACAGAGAGAATGTGGGGGCAAAATGTATATGGTTCCATCTAGCCTCGTTCCCAGGTCACACAGAGTGCCTACTCTACATGACCTGGAATGAGGCTAGGTGCCATCATCATATGTGTGTGGTCACCAATAAGATTTTTTTTCTCTCAATTCTAGCAATGCATCCAGCAGTTCAACCCAACAACTTTTGTGTGCCCGAGCGGTTGCAAAGCGGTAAGTGTCTTGCAGTGGTTGCAGTGATATTGAAGTGCAGTAACTACGTTGTGATTACATTGTTTTGTCACAAGACAGCTAGCTACTGGTGGTCTTACTGGCCGTTATTCATACAGCCAAGAAAATGCCGATGGTCCATGACTCTTATTACTGTAGTAAACCGAGCTATTAGTGTAACTACTAGTACAATGTGTAGGGCATTGTGGAGCCAGCCTGATGAGACATCATAACATTGCAAGCACATGGCCTGCATGTGGTTGTCATGTGGTTACTAAGCGGTCCAGATGTCTGTGGACTGATGCAACACACTATGAGTTGTATAAGAATCTCAGACTACACTGTGGGTGTTAGGCTGAAGTTGACTTGCACATGCATGGTGTTTCTGCGCACTACATGATTCTGCATACCATGATTCCTGTTTGCCTTGAAAGATTGCTTGTACCCCTTTACCTAGCCTCGATCCCAGGCTCTCTCCTCAAAAAAAAAACGGGGGGGAGGGGGGGGGAGCCTGGGACAAGCCTACCCTTTACCTTGTACCTGTCTTGTAGACTACCTTGAACGTGTAACATCTTTGTAATGTGCAGGTTGAACAGTGGGTGTTGACAAACGTTGGCTGCTGCTACCGTGTTCCAGTTGATTATAACCAACCTGAGTATGTGTCCACAGTCATGCATAATTGTGATCCCTTTCTGCAGACCATGTCAAAACATTTCATTCGACGTGGTCTGGAAATGAAGCTGTTATTTAACTGCATGGGGGATTGCCGATGTGCACTACTCAAGTCAAGTTGCTTCAGATAGTGTATGAACAATGTTGTTTATATCCTTTGCAGTTCACTCGGTGCAACGTATTGGGAGATTTGTGGATTTAAGGAGCCAACACTATGTGCAAATGTGAGTTGATTAATTTTCATATGACAATAAACTGTTTTGATTATGTTATGATTCCTGCAGTGATAACCACAAGATCTGCCCACTGAAACACAATGTCATGTTCTTCGTTGCCCCGAGTATGTAGTTTATATGACTTGATTTATCCCCCTGATTATTATTAGATGTGGTTACACATATGCGTTTTTATTCAAGTATTTTGTACCCCAGATTATTAATTTGATGATGTATCTGTTATACACATGTTAGCTGTATGGTTGACTTTGCCAACACATGCATCGATATAATAGCCTCGTTCCCAGGCCTGCGCGCCATTTCGGTTGCACGAAAGAACGCCGAAACGGCGCGCGGACTGGGAATGAGGCTATCTATATAATGTACATTTGTATATACACCTAAACTGGCTGACATGGTCGACAGTCTTCGCATCCAATTGGCCCTTGCAGGGCCAATCAACGTTTGATGTTGGGCAATTGGCATGAGTGGTAAGAGCAATCATTGCAAGAGGTCTTGGATTTGAAAGATGGGCTGCGCTTCATGATGGCTCAGGATTCAGAAGTGATGTGTATGAGAACTTTGTAGGGAACAAGCAGTCCCATGGTGCCATTCTGCATGACCATGTATGGACAAACTAGTCTCATTCCGAGACCCAAACAACCCCGGCCATGCAGCGAGGATGGCTTGCAGTATCACTCACAGGTGATGCTGCTAGCGACCCTTGCTGGGGTTGTTTGCATGGGTCCGGGAACGAGGCTGGGATGAAGAACTGACATTCAACTGTAGCCACCAATCTTAAGAGAGCTATAATCAGCGGAATTTGCATGTGAATTATTCTGATTTCGTACAAAGCCAATACAGACAAAATTGAAGTGTCGATCTGTTTCGACCCTATTATTTTACCTCCGGGGTCTCATCAGTTGGCAGGGAGGTTGTTTGAATGTTTGGTTGTTGCATCTTTGACTTGTTTGTTTATTGGTTATTGTTGTTCATTTTTGTAGTCAACTTGAGTTCAGTTTGTGCTTATTTTAGATCTATTAATATTTTGTTCAGCATGAAGTCTAACTGCATGATTTGTAAGTGAACATGCAACCATAATAGAACTACAATCATGAATAATATTATTAGTAATACAACAATATATACAACGCATGCGCATATCATCGCCATATGTAACGTCACCTTAATTAATTGTAAATTAACTCTTTGCGAACACCGCCAACCAAAAACCAGGACGAGTGGAGTACTGCATGCATAGTCGCATGCTTCGTACCCTATTGCAGGGAGGCTTCCCTGCGCCTGCGAGTTTGGAACTGGCCCAATGTGCCAGTGCAAGTCGCTTGTCCTTGCTGCGAAGGAGTGCTGTGTCAGGAAGGTTAACGACTCAACGGCGACATTACTCTCAGGCGTTGCCGTCTGGCTCTGTGCTGAAGGTGTGCGTTGTTGGCAGTGGACCTGCTGGCTTTTACACAGCCCATCAGCTGATAAAGGTAGGTTTTGCAGCAAACGTTGATAACAGCCTAACGGGTTAATAAACTTGGGTGGGCGTGGCCTGATCGATATCGATCTGACCGGTGTCACAGGAAATTTCGTCGCCAGGAAAAATTGTCGCGGCGACGAAATTTCCTAGGATATACGGTCGCTCTAGTAAACGGAGCGACAGTATTTCCTAGGAATTATTGTAGCTCCCCAGGAAAATCGGTAGCACGCAATGGTGTGCCCAAACCAACGGTGACGAGATACAGGAACCGCTTAGAACAGTGATAAAGAGATAAAACATCAACGTTTGTACTGCCTGCAATGCCAAGATAGTTGGTTATTGTTCATGCAGGTACTTGTTTGGCACATGCACACCTGTTGATCGATGTTGTTCTTCCGATTCGACGGTAGATCGGTCCACCCTTTACCTTCGAAAAGAATCCTTCTATCCTTCTTGAGATTTTCAGGAGCATTTGAAATATGCAGGTACCTTAACAGTATGTCTTATTATCCTTGGTGCATCTCAGCGATGCAAACGTTTAGCTATGTTTGCACGTAGCTAACTGTGAGCGACGAAATTTACTGGGCGCTACAATAATATAATTCCTAGGAAGTACGGTCGTTCCGTTATACTAGAGCGACCGTTTACCCTAGGAAATTTCGTCGCCGCGACGTTTTTTCCTGGCGGCGAAATTTCCTGTGACACCGGTCCCGGATCCGTGCCCAGGCCAGGAGGTCAGACCACCCCAGGCTATGATGTCTGGATTTCAATCAGCTCTTAACTCTTTAGGGGCCAAATTCTTTCTCTAGGTCATTTTCAGTCTCTAGAACACTTAAACATACCTTAATCCCTGGCACTGCTGGGCTCGAAACTGCTCACACAGGCTATACTGAGCATATACGTGACTTAACCACACCCACCAATTAACAAGCTTGCAATCAAGCCTCCCGAGAAATGCCAACCTGCCGTAGCTGAAAAACGGGTGATGCATGCTGGAAATGGAGGCCCTACAAGGCAAGACAGCTACTTTCTAAGTCCATTTATGCCAAAAACGGCAGAAATGGCCCTCCCAGTGCCGACCAAGACCTTTCTATTGCGGAGCCCAGACACGGCCATGCTGTTTGCACCCTCCGGGTGCACCCACCCACCTCCCCCTGTCCCGCCCTTTCTGCTGTCGCAGAACCTATCTCCCAAGGACATTGCCGGATGTGACATCATGAATGAAGCTGAAAGTCTCATGACACCATTAGCAGGCGTCATTAGCAGGGAAAGGGTTAAAAAGTGCCATGATACCATATCCGATTTTCAAAATTAACGCTTCTACAAGTAACATGTACATGTAAGTGACTACCCCTTGACTTGAGGAGTGGTTGAAATCTGTACGAAAATAAATTTCCCAGTCTGCTATTGTGTATGGCATCCTGAGCTTAGTATAACAGAGCAAGAATGCAAATTTTGGGGTACAAGTCACCGTCACCCATTCATGTAGTAAGCGTCTGGTGTCTCCATTCTTTATGCTGTAAGTGTTAGCTCCTGGGGTTAGGAGTAGGGTTAGGGTGTCGATCTTCACCCCTGACGTTGGTAAATTTCATGTGATACCACACGCTGTTCCCTTCTTGTTTCCTCAGTAGGAGAGCCTGTGATTTAGGAGAGCCTGTGATGAAGGCTATCAGTTTATCAACTCTTCCCTTGATTTGCAGCGCCATCCAGATGTCCATGTGGACATTTTGGAGAGGCTTCCAGTGCCGTTTGGTCTGGTCCGGTTTGGTGTTGCTCCTGATCACCCTGAAGTTAAGGTAACATAGAGCTTTTAAGTTGCAAAGCAGTAGATCACAGATCATAAGCAATCATCATGAAGGAGTGAAACAGTCGAATTCCTTTCATACTCGCAACATCCACCATCATCTTGCAAACTTAGAGTTTTCATTGTTGCAGCATTAAAGTTTTGTCAAGCCCTCAAGAATCATGACGTTCTCAACCTGACACTTCTTTGCATCTTCTTTGTTGCAGAACTGCATCAACCAGTTTACCACTCTGGCCCAGTCCCAGAAATGCAGGTTCATTGGCAACATCTGCCTAGGGAAACAGGTCTCTCTAGCTCAGTTGAGACCCTTCTACCATGCCATAGTGATGGTAAGTGTTGTGTGTTACCATGGTGATGTTAGGTGTTGCATATGTTACCATGGTGATGGTGGGTGTTGTGTTACCATGGTGATAGTATATGAGATGTTGCTGGTGGGTTAGCCTCATCTTATCCCCTTGCCCTCACCAGCTCTGTTTTCCACATATTTGACCTTTTGAACCAAGCAAAGAAGAGCTTGGGGGACACGGCCACGGGTGGATGCCAATAATACATTCATGCAATGAAACATTGGCATGGAATGTTGGTAATGTATTTGAATTAGAAAAGGAAAGTTGAAGAAGTCAAGTAAACAGCAAGATAGGGAAATCAGTGACTGTTTATGGTAGCTAATTACATAGTATAATCAACATCATCTGTCAGTAATAGACGCTCATTTGTCTCCAAAAGTCTGTTCAAGACTTGAAAGTGTACTCTACCCTCTGCAGGCTTATGGTGCTGAAGATGATCGTGTGCTGGGGGTACCGGGAGAGGTCAGCACACTATAACTCAGTAGTGCGAGATTTTACCAATCATAGGACAGAATTGGACGTCTAGACAGGAAGTGAATGCCTTTAGAACACTTTTCATTCCAATCCGCATCTTCATTTTTGTAGGACCTCTCTGGTGTGTACTCTGCAAGGGCTTTTGTTGGATGGTACAACGGACTCCCGGCTCATAAACACGTTGGTCTAGATTGTATTGTGACATGATGTGTAGTGGTTGGGCTACTGAACTCTAGCGGAGAAGGTTGGAAGCTGGCAGTTTGAGGTTGCAGGCCGTGGACAGGAGAAATTGATTTACACCTGTGAGCTGTTCTTAGACTGGTGAGAAACTTGCGCAAGAGATACTGCCCTTCAATATGCAACGTCCTTGTGTGTGGCTTGTGCAGGCTTTTGACTCAGAGGCTTGTGTGTGGAATATTAATGGTGACTGTTCGGATATGTGACCCCACACCAAGCGAACAAGCACACTCCGGATCATGTTGGTTTCTCCTGTTATGCCTTTCATTTACCAGCTTCCAACCTCCTTCACAATTAAGGTAAGTATCATTCCCACCTTGAGATCATAATATCAAATCTGGAGGGGCTATATGTTAACTTCATTTGCAGGCAATAAGTGCTAATTTTCTCCCTCCCCCTCCTCTTCCCAGTCCTCCTCCCCGTCCTCCTCCCCCTCCTCCTCCCCCTCCTCCTCCCCCTCCTCCTCCACTTCCTCCTCATTTTCCTGCTCTCCCTCTCCTCCTCCTCCCCCTCCTCCTCCTCCTCCCCCTCCTCCTCCTCCTCCTCCCCCTCTTCCTCCTCCCCCTCCTCCACCTCCTCCTCCACTTCCTCCTCATTTTCCTGCTCTCCCTCTCCTCCTCCTCCCCCTCCTCCTCCTCCTCCCCCCCCTCCTCCTCCTCCCCCTCCTCCACCTCCTCCTCCACTTCCTCCTCCTCTTCCTCCTCCTCCTTATTTTCCTCCTCTCCCTCTCCTTCTCCACCTCCTCCCCCCTCCCCCTCCCCCCTCCTCGTCTTCCTCCCCTTCCTCCCACCCTCTCCTCATCCTCCTCTTCCTTCCCACCCACCTAGTTGAATCCAGACCTCTCTGGCAATGTAGCGGTGGTGCTTGGTCAGGGCAATGTCGCACTGGATGTGGCTCGCATGCTGCTCACACCAGTTGACCTGCTGAAGGTATAACAACATCCTGTCCAGCATTAACACACCAGTACAATGTTTGCCTGTAGCCATTTATTAGTGAAGTACAAGCAAAGGCAAAGTCTCATATCCCACACAAAAAGGGTTCATTAGAACAGATGTTAACAGTATCAATCTAGCCTCAAACCCAGGCGCGGAGTTTGGTTTGAGGCTATCAAGATGTCCTGCACATTTGCTGAGTGTGTATGCTGATCAGACATTGTGGATGATGTACAGTTTAGGCCAGGAATTACTAATAACTGCCAATTGAGGGATTTCCACTTCCTGTTTAGATGCTCAATGCAGCATTCTGATTGGTCAATCTTATGTTGTTGCTGTGGTCTACGAGCACTATTTGACAAACTGGTCATGTATTATTGCTTTCATGACGCATAATACATGTACGAATCAAACTGCTGTGTGCATCGTACAGCGGACGGACATCTGTCAGCATGCTCTGGACGTGATTGCAAGGAGCAGGATCCAGCGGGTGCAGGTGGTGGGGAGGCGGGGTCCTCTGCAGGTGGCCTTCACCATCAAGGAGCTCAGGGAGATGACCAAGCTACGGGGGTGCAGGCCTGTGCTGGATCCACTCGACTTTGACCCTGTCAGAGACTTACTGAAAGGCACGTGATGATTACTCAGATAGCTAACTTTAATTAACCTCTTCAATCCTAGTGGACTGTCCCAGTTTGTTGTAGCCTGTACTGAGACTTTCTTGCGCGCACATCAAGAGTATTGATGAATCTCTCACCAATGTAAATATGATATTGGATGTTCTGCTTGGTCAGGAGCTTATGAGTACAGCAACGCCACGGCAAGGAGTGTCCAAATAGCACACGGCAAGGAGTGTCCAAATAGCACACATCGTTGGAGTTGTTGTCAGCCTCAACAAAACTCCTCATACAATACGTATAAATAAAAAATTAAAATAAAAGAATATGTACATGCTATAAATCACGTTTTGCGTGAAAATCGCAGTTCAGACTGCAACGGGATGTATTTCAAAACTATACGAGGAGTTTATACACTACCTATTTGACAACACTTGGTTATAAATGCTTCTTCGTGGCACCATTGTCCATTCCTAAGGTGAATGTAATGTACAACATGTTTGTGTGGCAATGTAATGACGTGTAGCAGTGAAAGACTTACTGAATTATGTGTTGTACACAAATTGCAGGTTTACCAAGACCACGGAAAAGGTTATCAGAGCTGATGGTTAAAACTGCAGAGTAAGTGGCGCTCTGTAGCATCTGTACATAGATGATGTGTGCTCAGTTGGTTAAGGGAGGGAGGGAGGGAACGGAGTGAGGGAGGGAACGGAGTGAGGGAGGGAGGGAGGGAGGGAGGGAGGGAGGGAGGGAGGGAGGGAGGGAGGGAGGGAGGGAAGGAAGGAGGGAGGGTGGGAGGGAATGGAGGGAGGGAGGGAATGGAGGGAGGGAGGGAACGGAGAGAGGGAGGGAATGGAGGGAACGGAGGGAGGGAGGGAAGGGAGGGAGGGAACGGAGTGAGGGAGGGAGGGAGGGAGGGAGGGAGGGAGGGAGGGAGGGAGGGAAGGAAGGAGGGAGGGTGGGAGGGAATGGAGGGAGGGAGGGAATGGAGGGAGGGAGGGAACGGAGAGAGGGAGGGAATGGAGGGAACGGAAGGAGGGAGGGAGGGAGGGAGGGTGGGTGGGGGTGGGCAGGCAAGAGGGAGAAGGGAGGGAGGATGGGAGGGAGGGAAAGGAGGGAGGGAAGGGAGAAGGAGAATATAGAGAGGTTGAGGGAGGGAAGGAGAATATAGAGAGGTTGAGGGAGGGAGGTAGAGCGGTAGAAGTGGAGGAGAGGGGAGAGAAGAAGGAGGGGAGGGAGAGGGGTTTGTACCACGAGACATGTCAGAGCAAATGCTTATCGCTAGGCTTGTTGTGATGGATGTCTTTCTCTCATCCTCACAAAGTGAACAGAGGGAGAGATCAGAGGAAGAGAGGGAGTGGGGGCTGACATTTCTGAGGAACCCCGTGGAGTTCATTGCAGACAGTGATCAGAGCAGCTGTGTCTCTGCCATCAGGATGGAGATAAACCAGTTAGAGGTAGTGTAAGCACTGGACACATTCCTGGGAACTTGTGATGGCCTCATTCCTAGGCTCCACCCCATGTAGTATACGTTTAAAAACCTGGGGCGAAGGTAGCCTCGTTCCCAGCCCACTTCCCAGTGGGTGTGGCCTCGGAACACGACTAGAGTGTAGGGACCCTGGCAAATCTACCTGCTGATTTTGTTTGCTAGTTGTTAGTGTATATAGAAGCCTGGTATCAAAGCTATCTGCTGCTGTACTTAGGTCATACTGTAGGCAATGGAATGGCCTTGGAATAAGGCTACTCCAGCCTCATTCCCATACTTTCAGAGGACTAGGAACAGGGCTAAGGCCATTTAACTCTAGTGTCTTAATTTGTTCGTGTGGGTGGGAGACAAGGCTGTGTGAAGTTCCGTGTATATGTCTGTATTGTGCTCTATGTCGTGTACAGGGAGAGTGGGAAACTGCGAAAGCTGTGGGAACTGGGAAGTTTGAAGAAATGAAGTGCAGCATGGTGAGGGAAGTACCTCGGAATTGGTATTCCTAACAGCCAATATTTCACACAGGACCACGCAGTAGAATTTATAGTAACTGTTGCAATTTGCCTTGTTAGACAAATTGGGACCAGAATTTGTAGTACAGATCTTACATGTTAAATTGACCATCTTGGGAAGGGTTTCATTTCGGGGGGTAAATATTTGCTGCCGCCCCCCCCCCCCCCCCCCCCCCCCCCCCCCTTACAATTACCCAAGAAGTGTTATGTATGCAAGGCAACTCATGCTGCCCCTGCTTACTTTGCTTCCATTTCGTTCCCCCTTGAACAATTTTGAGAATGAAATGCTGTCGGGTAGAGTGTAGCACTTGTATTATGGTAGCAGAGATCAATGTTAGTGGTTGCGCTAGTTGCCTTCATGTTATACCACACCACTAGACTGTAAACAGCTTACTAGCCAATCATGTTCCATTCTTGGAGGAGTACGAGTGTAGCGGCTCATAATCTATACATTAGGCCTGCTGGACTTGTGCAAAGATCCTTCACTTGTTGCCGAGAGTGATTCTAAGCAGCTGGCCAACAAGACGTGGCATAAGCCTAGTCTCAGTCCCAGACCCAACCAGCCTAGTAACCCCATGCAGTGCACACTTTTAGTATCGAACATTATACTGGAAGTGATATGCACACTGAACGAAGGTCTGGGAATGAGACTAGTATAAGCGAAACATGCCACGCCTACTTGGAGGATAAACACAATGTCCTCCACCTCTGGTTTGCCCTCAGCAGTGCCTAACTGTGCAGCAGAGGAACTTCAACATCATCAGCGTTCGTCATATTGCACACATACTATATTGTCTTCAGGTGCTGCGAAGTATTGGATACAAAACACTTCCAGTGGACGGAGATGTTCCGTTTGACCCCAAGAAGGGCATCATCCCCAACAGCAGAGGCAAAGTGCTTGAAAGTGAGCTAGATGTGATGAAGTCAGCGTAATACATACCCATAATCTGTTTTTCTGTCTCTTTCATGATCTCTACCAAGAGAATGAAGTGGTCAAAGGTGAGTAGCATATTACAGTTTATAGTTTTGACTACTCCTTTAAAAAGTCTGTGACCCATTGCACAATACAGTCCCCTCCCAACACTCACGTACACCCACATGTACATACAAACACACACATACGCACAAACATATGCACACATGTACACACCACATGCACCCACCACATATATACATATACACCAAACGCAAACACCCACACATAGCCCAGTGTGTTGACACACCTGGGTTTAAGGCTAACACCACACACACACACCACCACCACCACCCACACCACCACACCCCACACACCCCACACACACCCAACTGAATCATTGTCTGCTTCACCAATGTACTGTGTAGTATTCCATTCCCTGGCAGGCCTGTACTGCAGTGGTTGGGTGAAGACTGGCCCCGTGGGTGTCATTCTGACAACAATGGACAATGCCTTTGAGACAGCAGAACTCATCATACAAGATTTCAATGAAGGTACTCTGCTTGCATGAATACTATCAAACCGTGTTAATATTCAGAAATACCATTCTTCTCTTCATCTATTGAACAACTGGAGGTACCCAAGAGCACTTACCGGTACCCAGTGCACTGTTTACAGTAATATGGATGTGCATAGTTTGGAATAAACATGCTAAGCTGTGCATCCGTGTTGGACATCCTCAATTAAATTCAGCAAGCTTATTGCCATCTATCGAGCGCAGAAATGCTGCAATTGCGATACACCAAATATCCTGGGTTCACCGACCCCAACCCTGACCCTTTCTCCAGCCATTGTCCTTCACTTACACATTTCAGTGCTGCATGTTGCAACACCAATTAGCTTCCCTTGTATTCTCCAGTGAATGCTACAGTATGAACTTTGTGGGAAAGTTGTCGAACTTGTGGCTGGTAATTTGATCCAATTTACTCATTCTGTGTAGGCCACCTCCAAGATCCTTCTGAACAGCTGGACGTGGTTGACATGCTATCACATTTACCTGGTAAGATGAGGCAATTAGATCCTGCAACAGCCTGCAGCCATGCCTCGTCTTCCCTCCCTCACTCTTCTTCCTCCCCTTCCTCTCTTTCTTCCTCTCTCCCTCCCTCCTCCTCCCACTCCCTCTAATTGGGCATTGATTTGTCAATAGTGTTTTGCATGTCAGGGTCTGGAGCTAACTAGGCCAGACATTGTGTCATGGCTCTCATAGTTTATTCAGTTTTGCAAGTCATTGCAAAGTTGTCAACCAGTTAGGCAACCACCCAAACCCATGATATTACCTCCTCCTGTGTAACCATGGCTACTAATGTCTTCCCTCCCAGGGGTGTGTCCCACCTCATTCCAGGACTGGGAGAAGATTGATAACGAGGAGCAGAGGGTGGGGCAGGGGAGGGGCAAGCCCCGGGAGAAGGTGGTCTCATTGGAGAGGATGATGGAGATTGTCCAAGAGGGCAGGTGACGGACAGTGCAGGCACCTTCTAACTAGTAGCAGACTGTCATGCATCTTTGGAAAGCTCAATGATAAGAATTCACTTCACAGGTTTTAGCAGCACTGTTATATTTTCTCCTGGATGCATGGTCAATGATGTTAAATCGTTTGTATCAGATGATCGATGTATTAATCTCACATGACATTGTCCTCAAAGTTATACATACATACATGGACACTGTTTTGTAGGGAAACTCAGCAAGCTGCTGGGGATGTAAAGGACTTGTACAAACTAAATATTAATGTATAGTGAGAGTTGGCATAATTATACCTCAATTGACCAGAATTGCCAGTTTTACCGAATGTGATTGTTCGTGAAATTTGCAGTAAGTTTTATTGGGGGGTGGTTATTTATAGCTAATTGGAGTACCCAAAATAGTTAACAGATTGCACCAATTAAGCCATATGCACTCCTTATAATTAAGCAACAAAACCGCTGGCCATAATACATGTTACTTCTTTTACATGACAAATTATAGGTCTGGGTAAATGGTGCCATGTCGGCTATCACGTAATTACTAATTGGCAACCATTGTCTGCAAGTGATATATAGTACAACTGAACTGACAGGAATAACTGGTTACAGAATTAGATGATAAACACCTGGAATTTCAATTGCAGGCTAGGGTAGCTATAAAAGCTAGCTGCTTCCTGCTATTCACTCAACCTTACATGTAGCTGCCAAACATCTTTACCGATCACAATGCGGATTCTCTTGATCATTGTTGCCATTACATCATGTTGGGCCATTCCAGACCTCCTTCGCTATGGAAGCAGTACAGACGACCAGAGCCTCACAGACTGTGATGACTGCAGCACAGGGCCACAAATGCTCCAGTATGGTGCAGTCAGGCTCTTTGGCCATCACCTGAACTATTTTGCTGTCAGTTCCTTACTGATGTGTGCAGTTTGTTGTATGTAGCTAAGTTTGATGCTTGTCCTTTTGCATGTCTTGTCCTCCTCTCAGGCTCACAGTAATGGCTATGTCACTTTCCCGGACTCCAGTGCAGTCCCAGTCTCGTATTACAACTGTACTCCAAGTGCCCTCCCCGGGCTCAGGGGGGATGCAATGGTGGCACCCTACTGGGCAGATGCAGACCTGAGGGAAAGGGGAGCGTTGTACTACAGAGAGAGCCAGGCAGCTGATGACCTGGACAATGCTGAACAGCACATCCAGAGATACGACAGTCACTTCATTCCAACATCAGCAATTGTGGTCACTTGGGACAATGTAGGCTACTTTGGAGGCCATGACTTGGTATGCAACACATAATAGGGTATTGGAAAGTAGCATGCAGAAAATCAGGGGTCTGCATTTAATGAGATTCACAGCATTCCATATATCCTTGCAGTATGCATGGAATGAGGCTGTAGGTATACAGCCTGGCCACTAGTCTCGTGCTCAGCCCCGTCCCGCGCGCCCCAGCGTAGGGCCAGTGCAAATCAACTTTAGCATGAAGCAATGGGCCCTACAACAGACCTAGCAAGAACCTTGAGTATAATTATTTTTTATACTTGTTTTCCTCTGCACTTTCATATCCACATGGCCATCCTTAACTACATCATCCTCCCAAGCTGAACACCTTCCAGATGGTGGTTGCCACATCCTCCGCCAAGACCTACATGATCCTCCTCTACCAGACTATTGAGTGGACCACTGGGGACGCTTCTGAGGGGACTGATGGCATTGGAGGCATTTCGGCCTGTGCTGGAGCATCCAGTGGCAGCGGTGATGGGAGCGTGACTCTGCAAGGATCGGGCACCAGCAGTGTTCTTCAGCTCTCTAACATGACCAATAATGAAGAACCGGGAGTGTTTGTCTTCCGTATAGACACGACCAGTGGCATGGACATCCACTTCTTTCAGCCACCCTGTCATCCTGGGGCCAATGCCAATATAGAGTGCAACAGCTCTCCCAGTTACCCTGACGCTCAGCAGGCGGTGACCAAGCAGCAGCAGCAGCAGCAGCAGCAGCAGGAGCAGCAGCAGGCGTCCGAGACGCTCAACAAGCAACAGCAGGAACAGATGGTGAAGGAGATTGAGCAAATTTTAGAGCAGCTTCTTGACAGCAGCAACTTGACCGGCAGATGAGGCATTGGACACTGAGACTTCTCACTGCTGGGAGAATTGGATCTAGAACCAGCCTCAATTTATACAGCATTTGTACAAATTCACTGTGAAATTATAAATTATGCAAAAGTGGCATTCACAGCTGCTGGTACAATAACACTTTGCAATCAACAATTCATTCAGATTTGCAAGCAAGGCCTGCATGGATTGCTCAATATAAAATAATTATGTGCTAATTCTGGTCGTCTCTGTTGACTGAAAGCTTGATGGCAGTTTGTATGATTCGTGGCCATGCCTTGTAGTCCTCCCATGCTAACTGTTGCTGCTGTTCATCCATTTCACAAGTGAAGCCCTTCCTCTCAAACACCTCTAGCAGTTGCCTGGCTCTGTCATCCACTAGACCATTAACTCTGAGCTCTTTACAAACTACATCAAAATTGGACAAGTCAACAAAATTTGCAGATATAGCCAGGGACTTTTCGAGGTTTTCAACTCGGTGTGGGCATCCTGATGGCACGAACAGGACCTCACCTGGCTGAAGGATGCACTCTCTCGGGTGTGTGAGGGAGAGGAGGGGACAGAGGTGGAGGTCAGGGCTAGCCAGGTTCACCTCAAACACTGCATCAGTGGAGTGATCATAGACTGGATACAAATACGAGACATCCTCAGGTGGGAAAAACACCCACCTGCAGAAAGAAAACATCCAACTACAGATAAAATGCAAATGCCCACCTGCAGAATAACCACCTGCAATTAAACTGAAATCACCCGCCTGCATTTGAAATGCCACCATATAAATGCTTTGTTTTGCTATTTAGCACTGGCTGACCTACAACTGAACAACATACAGAACAAGTGAGGCCATGGCTGTCATTTTGAAATTTAACCCCTAACACATGCAGTAGCACTAATAAAATGACTAGAGACCTCTTTCTCCCTTCAAACAGAGCCATCCAGAAGTTGGATCCAAACGCATCCACGTGGAGTTCGCTGGTTATCCCAGCTGGGGCAATGAACAGGCTGGGCCAGCTGTCACGGTAGAGGCTTCCGGGTGGAGTTCTCTGCAAAAGGTCACTAGCAAAGTATTTGGGTATTTGCAATTCCTTCACCAGCTCTGGACAGTTGAGAGGAAGGCTCCAGTCAAACAGGTACTGGAGATCTATAGTCAAAAGGAGAAATCACTTCAATGGTATCACCAATAGCCATCACCATCACGTACTAACTCAGCATACTTTGAACAAATTGTACAGTGCAGTTCTTGTAGTTGTAATTGTAATTCACAAGCCCTAATGACAATGTGTTAGCTAGGTATACAGAATGGTCAATACATGGAGCTCATTACGTAGCAAACAAAGTGACTGCTAACCTTCTCCTTGATGGTCAAGAGATGTGATGAACTCAGCCACTGTGCTCTCTCCCGTCTGTTCCAACCTAGCCCACTCCATACTCCCTGGCACCATCCGTTTCAGAGGAGCACGCTTGTGCCCTATGGACTGCAGGGTATAGTAGACTTCACCCATGAACACACCTTAATAGTAATATGAAAGAGCATCGACTTCTTGACAACTACTCTTGACAAGGCCGAATCCCCATTCTAGTCATATTTGATTGTCCACAAGAACTTGAATGCCCATCCCCACTTCATAATAAGAATCCTTGAAACATTCAATCAAGAAGTCAACTTCCAAGATTCACAATTAAATCTTGGAGTGTTGTTCTTGACATATGTACTTGTTTGATGTACTCTAGTGTCCACGGTGTGGGAGTCATCACCAGCCCGGTTATAACAACAGGAGTGTGTGTGCAGGCATATCGGAAGAAGAACTCTTTGAAACTGAGGTCATCAGCGTGCCTCTTTTCCGCCTGCACAATAAAATGTCATACAACAATAATTACCACACGATATATTAAAATCACGCACCATAATATTACCATGAGAACTCTAATGGAAGCACGCCAAATGGTTACCTGAGGCCATTATGTTAACAATGCACAGCCTTACACATCCAGTCAGGAAATCAACTGTGACCCTCCAAACCAATAGCCACTCTCATCACATAGACCCTCTGCATGTCTGCATACATACTCTGTACCTGCACTGGCTCTGGCATTCTCAAGAGAGAACTCTTCTCTCGCATTCTTGCTTCCACCTCACACATCTTGTCCGCAACCATCATTTGTCGTGACAGGACCTCACACGTCCACTTTACGTCACTATCTCCAGCATCAGCTTCCACTGCCAACCTGGCATGCTCCAGCGCCTCACCACACTCCCCAAGCCTCTGATAGCATGACGCAAGAGAAGCATGGTGGGCACTTGAATTAGTGTCAGCGCTGCCATGTGATATGACCCCTTTGAGATACTCCACACGCTGCTGAAGGAGTTTCTTTGCACCAGGAAGCCTGCATAGTTAGCAAGGAAAAGATTGAGTTCATATAGAGCGTGTACAGTTGACTACCATGTGTGCTTGTGATGCCATGGTACCAGACTGTGTGTCCACTATATAGTCTTGTCAGACAGAGCTTTTCCTTACAAGTATGCCATCACTTGCAGTACAAATGCAAGCACACAGAAACCTAGCCTGGTGAATGGCCTATGTGTCTCCATGTATCACAAAATCAATGCATTGTCTATTGCTTTGTATTTGTAGCCCAGCAGCAGGTTCAATGTGGGTTGTTCTGTGTGATACAATAAGCGATCTGGTTCAGGTGAACAACAAGGGCTGGCACATAATAGTAGTCCTGGAACCAGACCCTTTGCACGGAGAAGAGGAAGGGTCGGGGCATGCACCTACATCCGAGCTGTCCCCAGGGTGGAATGTTGACTTGACTAATCAGAATCATTGATTGCATAATGGAAATGATTTTTCTCCAGGCTTTCATTGTCGCTACCAACTAGAAAGAGCAAATTGCTGTTATGCTGTATTACCCCCAAGTGCTTGAAAAAGTTGAGAGGAGCAAGAAGCAGGTCGGAAGTGATCATACATGTGGTATCATCACTGATCGGTAATTACCCACGACTAATTGCATTCCATGGGGACAACTCAGACCCTTCCTCCTCCCCATGTGAAGGGTCTGGTCCCCAAGACTGTGTTTACATACCTGTGCATACTGCTACCAATACTGTACATGTGTAGATGTAGATGTACTAATAGCTGTACAAGAGCTAATTAGGTACGTAGTAATAACCTGGCAATATGGAATAGCTGTGTGTTTGGATTGGATGAATTTGGGATTCTGTCATGTGTAGAGCCGTCTCTGCACTTCATCTTCCACCATCGAGCCAGTACAGTCCCAGCAAGGAGGGAGGGATCACTGTGAGCCAATAGCTCCACTTCAGCCACAACTTGTGGCCCACCATCTTCCAGTCTGGGTCTCTTGTTTGAGAGATGATTGTTGTCCCCCAGCTGCTCACATCTGCTAGCACTTGCACTCCCATCGTTCTTTTCATCGGCAACTGAGCTCCCCTTTGCCGGAGGATTTGGCGGCCATTCGGTGAGGTACTCACGGGTCGATTCATCTTCCATAGCAATACCTTGTGGGTGTGGCTACTATTAACACCCAATCACATACCGCGGTATCTGTTACAAAAATTTCAGCGGGAAAGACGCGCCAACTATAACTGCCACTCTGGAGCGACTTGCAATGGCAACAGGTAACACCATTTGTTCAAATAGAGGACCTGACTTGGCGTTTGCCGTATTATAGCTATGTAGGCACGAAGTAGTGGAGTTCAGAAACTCTCCTGGTTGTGTTTAATGCAGCTGTTATGGTTCTTCTTGTCAGAACCCCATACTGATGGCTGTGCGGTATCAGCGCAGTGCTCGACTGAGGAGCTCTGTCGGGGAGCAGCTCGGAAGTTGAGCACCTACCAATTGACTGCTCAGCAGCAAGGCCTTGGTGAGACCATTGAACTCGGAAGCAGAGGGGAAAACAAAGCTGTAGTCAACGCCAACTCAAGTTCAGGATCTCCAACTAGTGTCAGCGCTCATGACCCCCCACCATCTGTTCCATTGGCAGAGGCAGGATTGCAGATCCCACTGGAAAGAGGAGACACTGCTGTATCGTTCATCATCCCTCCTCCCCCTCCCTCATCACCGGGAGATGCTCTAAGACTTGCAAATCAATCCGGACAAGAGCTCACTCAAGTTTATGACGCCCACGCCCCTCACCCACACGAACTACCACTTCCCCATCCCCCATACAGCCCCTACGTTGCTCTTAACCCCCTCCTCTATCAAAACCTAGCAGTGCCCCAGTTCGCTGTGGTTGCAGCTGCCCCACCACCAGCTGCGTCTGTCCAGACTACCCAGCCACCTCCCACGCAGTTCACTAACATCAACAAAACTGATGTCCATCAGAATATGGTGAGTTATCATGTGGAGTGTCAGGCATGCATGTATGAATGAGTGCCAAGATTTTGCCATTGTATACAGATAGCATGCCAGCCCTTTTCCACTGAATATGGAGTCACAAACCAGCCATAATGTTGATTAGTCTCGTGCCCAGACCACACACCCCGAGGGGATAGACGGTCTGGTGAACGAAGTGGAATTTCTTGGGCTTGAAGCATACTACGGAATGTATAAGTATAATCCCGTGGTGTTAAGTGCCATTACGTAGTAATCACTTTGAATACTCACAAGCTGGAGAAGACAACGGCCAAGAACCTTTGCCATGCCAGTTTGCCCTTAGCACTTGACTGTGTAAGGCAACGCTATGTCGTGGCGACACCTTCTGAAGACTTTTGTGCTCGATTGTGCTAGTTGTGAGCCCTGTGACGTCGCTTATGAAGGAGAGCTTTGGAAGTGAGACCAGTAAAGGGATCAAGTACAATGAAGAGGCCCTTCTAGGTGCAAGCTAATGCTGGCCCTAGCCCTAAGGGGCCGTTCTTCGTAGTTTACACCAGTAAAGTGCCTGAAAGGACTGCCAAACAAACGAGAAGCAGATTCCATGGATGGCGAAGGATGCTTCAAAAACCTTCTATGGGCCATGGGTGAGCAGCAAAAGGTTAGTACATCTTCTCTCTAGATATGAGTAGCCATAATAGCGCTTGGTCAACACGGGAGCCTTCACTGGACACTTTCGCAAACAATCTTGCAATCTCATTGGTCCTTACCACATTCCGGTAATAAGCCCAAGAAATTCGACTTCGTTCACCAGATCGTCTCTCCCGTCGGGGGGTGTGGTCTGGGCACGACACTAAATGTTGATGGCCTTTTATAATCTGCCTGGATACGAGAGGTAGCTAGATACTGATTTTCAGTCCGTCATTCCAAACCTGGAATGAGGCTAATGCATCTGGTGATGGGAGCAGGGCAATCATTCATTCAGTGTAACTGTGACAATCTATGCGCATCCCAACAGGCTAATACCAATGTGGTGGTTGAAAACAACATTGACCTTGGTCTGCAAAGATATCCCTCGTACATCTGTTTCTCTGTCACAATGCTCCTCCTCTGCCCTTTCCTCAATCCCCTTGCCCTGCTCTGTGCCATCCCAGCTGCCATCTGCTCGTGCATTGTGAGTTGCATATCATCATGTACTGTAAGCTATATACGGTGTGAACCCTTGTCCTTCAACTGTATACCTCTTCAAACAAATTACAAGGAAAGGGAGAGAGACTGCACGACATTGACATGATTATTAGTAGTACGTAGCAGAACAAATAGCATTATGTATTATTATATTGCATGTACATCTGGGCATGCACAACTGGAAAAGCAGGGAACGGGAAATGGGACAGGAGTGCATGGGAACGGGAACGGGAGCAGGGACGGGAACAGGAACAACACAACAACACGATCCCAAGTGGGCTCTTTTGTGAAACGGATGCACAATTATTATCCAAAGCATCTTGTATTAGCCATCGAACTGAGGCAAGCATCATGGACGGTGCAGCAGCTGAAACTAACTATTCTCCTACTGCGGTGCCAGCTGGATCAGCTAGTACAGTGAATTGTGGTGCCAGCTGGATCAGCTAGTACAGTGAATTGTGGATCAGCTAGTACAGTGAATTGTGGATCAGCTAGTACAGTGAATTGTGGATCAGCTAGTACAGTGAACTTAGCATGCATTGAATTCCGTGTTGCATACAGACAATTTTTCAACACAAGTGAATTACTGTTGACAAAGAGGCTAGCTGGAGCCCTTGGTTCTCCGGAAGTGCATGAAGAGATCACAAGGTCATAACACAACAGCAACGTATAGCAGCAGTTTCACATTCCCGCTCCCATCCCATTCCCATTCCCTGCTTTCCAGTTGCCCCGTTCATATAGCAGTCACAAACTCAGCCTTCAGTGTGCATGACAGTCACCCCCTGCTACACACTGGTGGTAGTTACGCTACTGTGTCCAAGCTTCACGGACAATAGAATCAAGAAAGAGGCTTGTTACAGTGAAGCAAACAACAGTGTAAGTGACCCCAATAATTTTGCTTTCTTTGAGTTTCTAGGCCAGAATTTGCCAACACACTAAAGAGAAACGTCACATTATTATACCAAACTTCCATTTGTTTGGGAGACTGGGTGAGTGAGACTACCATCACATAGTCATGCATGCACTTGTCGTTCTTCCACTACCATTGTTATAGGCGTGCTCTGTGCAGACCTACGACGATAGTAAGGTGCCAGGCCAATGTGCTCTTGCCTGCAACATCCTAGCTCTTGTGTCGGGTGTTGTGAGCTTCATCCTGATCGTGATGCCTGGAATCATTGTTGCCGTACTGATCAGGCTGGGCTTCATCATTGTGAGCAACTTGCTAACAGATGCAGAAGTTACAGCATTTGGAACAGAAGCAACTGGGGCTACTCCTGGACCGGACCTTGGTGGAGTCAATTTGTACTAACACTGACAACCTATTGAGAGGAACTCTGTGTACCAAGGCAGACGTGAGCATCAAATTTGGAATCAATTGTCATCCATCTGCTCGGTGAACAGGTGGATTGGAAATCTTCATCTAATTGGACTGATGATAACAATCATGCACAAGTCCTGTATGATAATTATAATTGAACAATATATATGTATGCATGTACCTAGAAGTACAATGTGCATGCTAGTGAGACTATACAAACAGTGTGTCTTATTTTAAACAGTGCAATGAAGTCACCGTCTCTTATTCCCTAAAGAAGCTGCTTACATGAATGTACGCATCAATGCATGCACACAGAAAACCATGGCGACATACTATACTATAGTAGCTGACATCACAACTTACTCTACGATGTGCTGAAAGTTTGGGATATAGACGGTTTTAATCTCAAGTAGAGAGGAAGCTGTGGCCAAATTGATACAGAACAGCAGCACTAACCTGTTGGAACTATGCATGCAATCTAGAAAGTAGATAATGGAATTAATGTTAGCAGATATTATGTACACAACCCCCCTACACCTTGACAACATGTACTTGACATGCCCCACCCTCATATAAGGGTACCCACATAGTAATTACGGAGTGTGTGCAATGTTTTATTATCTTATAATCTGTTGATTCCAATAGCAACAATGACAATAGTAGACACAACAGTCACAACCAGCAGGCACAAGCAGAGAAATCCCAACCACACTGAGCAGTAATGCATCTGCTGATACTGTCTGGAAAGAGCACGGTAATTTCCAGGTTCTGGCAGTTGTTGGTAGCTTTGGTGAACACTCACAACGGGATATGCATCCTATAGTGTCAGAACACACAAATTCTAAGTATACGTAGCATTCTTCTTTCTTTCTCCAGACCCTCCACTGGAGGGAGGTCTGATTATACTCTCCCACTCTCCATTTCAGATTCAGCTTCTGAGAGCATTTAGTGAAATAAAGTGTGTGGCTAGATCAGATATCAGGTTAGCCATTAATTGCAAATGATATCAGACCTCACTCATACCGAATAGCTAGTGGGAAGTTTTGGTAGGTGCAAATTTTCATATAAACGACTGAAATGCCTTCAGAACAAATTTTTGAATTTTAATTTTGTAAGTGCCTGCGCGTTACCACGCCCCCTAGTTATACACATACGTACATGACTACGTTTTCAGTTGAGGCAATGCATAATAGTGACAGGATACCACATCACAAGGCTGGCATCTGTTGTTGGTGAATAGCCGCCTGGTTGCCGGCATACTCGCCGATTGTTGCTGCTCAGTGAACTTTCATGTGTTGCACTTCTCACAGCCTCGTTACCATTATCGTTGCAGGCTAACATATTTAGACGGGTCTACTGGGGTCTAAAAGGTTGGAGATACCGGCCGTTTCAAACACCATCGTTTGCTCGCCGCTTCCACGTTTGGCTGCCTGTTCAAATTTGACGTTAAAATTTGAGTGCTAAATTGGCACCATAATTATGAAATTTCATGCTATACGGTAGCTACAACACATGTAGCTATTGTACTAAACCTCATCGCCACGACTTAATTACCTCAATGTGCGGCTCGTTGAAAGCCACTGGTTGAACTAGTGGTGTATCTGGCCCTTGCGGTGGTCCGAGTCTTGATCTGACAATGACATCATCATCAGAACTGGGTTCACTTGGACCTGTTGAGAGAAGTAGCTACAGCTGTAATAATGTTCGGAGAAGAGAGTGAAGTCATGCTAGATTTTGTACAAGACAAAGGTCTACAGTATAGCCTAACTCATTAGCAAGCAGTTGGTGACGATCTTTCCATTATTATCCTTGGAGTGAATTGACATTCAGGGACATGAGGACAGCTTTTATACGTGAATTAAAGTAGTTTGGCCAGTCCAGCAGTCCAGTCCACTGCATGATTATGCTCACCCCTTGAACAAAATCACCCTCATGGATGCAGCCCACCACCCCAAATGTAGAAACCATCCTCCCGATATACTCCAGTTAATGACAATGGCTACTACCTAAGTGCCTCTCATTTTCAGTAAAGTGTTAGATTAGAGTCCACCAAGAGTGCATGATTACATCATTCATTATCATTGCGGCCACAAGGACGATGATGTTGCAAACTGCCACTTCACCTACCCAAACGCAAAAACCACCTCCAAACTCTTGAAACCTACCCACCAATTTTATTACAATGCAGCATTTGATAATCCCTCCTAGTAGCTATAGACATTCCTCCTCAGAGTACCATACCTCGTGCAGCCATTCTCATGTAGCCATGTGAAATAATGTTCTGGCTCAGTCACCTGTTACTATAGTTGCTTCTGAACTTGCTTGTCTGGCGGACAACATGAGTCACATGACTGTTTCACTATGATGGCGCACTGTTTTGATAACACTTAAGTTAACAGTTTACAATCAACCACTTTTTAAAGCGACAATACATCCCTGTGTTGGGGCCAGGGTTTCATTCCTTAACTTCCCCTTGTTTCAGTCTTAGTGTGGGTACGGGTGGGCAGAAATACCGAACAGATATCCAGAGAAAGACAGACAATGCAACTTCTACACATGCAAGTTGCACTCATTATTTATAACAGCTGCAGTAGTAGACCTTCCCATATACCACAACCAAATGTAAAGTCCAGACAAATACATACCCTACTCCCTCGCTGTGCCATAAGAGTCTTCATAGGAACTATAGTCCCCCTAAAGTTGAGGATACTGTTAAAAATGTGTTTCAGGAGTAAAATTCATGGGAAGTTCGATCGAGCTGGAATGGTGCTTTCCCAATCTATGTTCATGAGCCTATAGCATTGGTTCTGTCCTCATATTCCCAACAGAACCAATGAGGCAACATTCAGAAGTCTGCCAACGGCAACATCCAGAAATCTGTCATGCATTCTCCCAGCAGGAATAGGTAGAACAGCAATTATAGCAATAGATAGCATTTACCTATGCGTTAAGGTATGGAAATCCAATTCCTTGCTCTTAGTAACTAGCTAGTACTAGTGATTGAAAGTAGCTATCTACAGTTCAACTAATCCAGGGTGCATGCAATAATTCAAGTGTGCACCTAATAGTGGCATTCACGATGTTTATATCCTTATCTTTAGCCTACATTTAGCACCTCCCTGTCGGCTCTACCTCATTTCCCTTCAATCAATATTGCTCTGGTTTCACTTGCCATGTGAAATACTGGTATAGGTATACATGTTGGGGGCTTGCAATTGTGCTGATTATACTCTGCCAGCTTTGTACATATTGATTTGTGCCTTTGTGATACACACTGTCATAATAGTCACTTCCTGGAGTTTCCAGCCTCAACAGATATGGTAACGCATGTCAGAACAGAAATACAAATAAAACCAACAATGTGAAGAGATAGCCACTGTCATCGGCCAACAGGCTGCATCAGAGTCCAACCATGACCCCAGTGACAGCCATCACCAGGCAGCTCATCCACTGGTGTCAGTAGATACAGTGGATAACCTTCGTAGTCTAAGTACAGGCCTGGTGCTTGACGTCGTACAAAGTAACTGACAGAGCCATCGGTCCATGTCATATTTGTCTCCCAACTGTAGTCGGGTAACAGTGTCCAGCTTAGTCCATCTTTGCTGTAACCATAGGCACCACGTGTATCAGAGAAGGGTTGCAACTGGCAGTGAACCAGCATGCGGTAACCTCTGCTAGTTCTCCAGATGAAGGGATCTTCATTACTCATCACTTGTCCTGGAGTCACCAGAGACGGCGGCCAGTCATCAGGCACCATCCAACCAAACACGGGGTTCTTGGAACAAATAGTGTAAGGACCAGACCAATGAGGGGCCGTAGCAATCGCAATCTTCTTTTTTGTTCTTCTTGCAGGTTGGGTGGGCAGTTGGCATTGCGCTCCTCGAAAGGCCATGATAACAGAGCCATTTGGAGCAAATGTTACTGAGGGGCAGTTTGTCTGGCAGAGCCAAGATTCTCTGTCTTCTGGTCCTGGTCAGGGATTGAAGAGTATTTTCTCTTTCCAAGGACCATACACGCTTGAGCTCCATGCCATTGCAGTCACTTGATGAGTAAAGTTATAAGTGTAGCATCCCGATTTAAGGCATCCCTCCGTCAGCAAGCCAGGAAGCTCACCTCCATCATACTTGATCATGAAGATGAGCACAGTGCCATCTGGAGCACGAATGGCATGAGCTTCATGATGGAATACAGGTAGAGCAACCTCACCAAATGTAAACGGACCAGTTGGAGACGGTCCCTCCAGACGTACAATGGCAGTGTTACAATCATAGTTATCAGACTCATCTAGTGGTGGAGTAGTGAATCCTTTGGCTGTGAGAAAGGCATGATAGACACCGGCCGTTCTCAAAGATGACATCGCCTCCCCAAGTCGGCATGCTGCCATTGTAGTAGCCATGCGGTTCTAGTCGATTGGGCGGCTTCAGTTTCAGGTGGTCGCATTTTTCTCCCTGCCACCCAGGGTCACAGACGCATCGACCACCATTGCCCTGGCAGATTCCGTTAAGCACACAGTCCGTTTCGCGATCAGTGCAAGCAGTAGAGACCGTTCTTACCGTCAGCACCACTACAACAGTGGTTACAATCTGAAGATTCATGTTCAGGACCACACCTTACTGTTTTGGGGCGTAGCTCGCGTGCTGCACAATTCTCGTTCCCAGATACCGGGTCTTGCAGTTTATTATCTATGATCAGATTAGCCTCGTACCCAGTCCCACGTCCAGCTTTTCGTCGCTTGCAGTATGGTGTAAGGCTGCAAGCGACGAAAAGCTGGGCGTGGGACTGGGAACGAGGCTATGATCAGATAACATAACCACATATGCATTACAGTGTAGTCTAACAATTTCGCTTTCTCCAGGACGCGATCGCTTTCAGTCGATCCGTACTGGGGAAAATTCAAGGGGCTAGTTAAGTACAGCAATCAAAAACAGGAGGTGTACTGTAGAAGGCCTGCATGGGGATGAGTGATGGATATCTTGGGGAAACCAAATTGTCTGCAGATATACCAAGGGAGGTTTTTACAATGGTTGGCTTCAAGTTGTGACCTGGCATACTAAGGTCAAAGTTCACTGATTAAAATTCCTTTCCCATGCCCCCTCCCAAATTAGCAAGAGCACAGTAGTAACCACATAGCTGCTTCACTAAAACTTAATTATTTTAATGAAGTTTAAGTCAGCCAGCAGCCAGTTGCAGATTAGCCAGCAAGGCTAGTACGTTGTAACAAACTTCTATGAACAGTGTTGTACATAAATGGCACAAGTCATATACACAACAAACAAAAAAACACAGGATGTTGTAATGTCTTCGACTAGCTACAAGTTTTGACACAAGTACTGTGCTATTTCACTACATGTAGCTACATGTTTGTACACAAGATTCCTACTTTTCTACTACAGATCAAAGGTTTGCCTACATGCAAGTTCAAGCTGAGGAAACGTTTAGTCACAACTATCAGATTAGACAGGTAGCCATTTTAGCGAACCGTAATACATTGATGCTGATACGTATAAGAATACCCATCAGAATCATAGTGATTGTAACAGTTGGTTGTAGTGCTCACAGCACCAGCTACAGCACCAGCTGTGCCAACCAGCCACGAAAACCCCACTGTGAAGTAGACAATGATCACTGCAACACCAGCCAATATCAGCAGGATGTAGTAGATGAACACGCCGCCATTGCAGCAAAGGGCAGCATTGCCAAACTTCCTGGCGGACTCATAGTCTCCAGAATCATTGTGGCTGGAAGCCTGCATGTGGAGAGTTAGCATGGAGTGAATGAGCACACTCATGCACTACCTAGCTACTTCAAAATTGTACCAACTCTTGACCAACCACTTCTAGATGTAAAAGGTGGTTCTGAAATTACATGCATGCACCATGAAATTGTGCCCACGCATGCTGCCACAGGCTCCAGAACACAAAACAGATTCATGTAACTATCACATACTGGGCTTTGCACTCTCAAGCAAAACCTGTGCTCCACAGTCTAAGGCAAGGTTCACAAAGCTACAAGTCACGTAAGGGGACCACTGAAGCAAAAAGAAAGACCAGGCCAGCGTACAGTGGATGGAGGTCATGGGCCAGCAGAGACAGATTCTCGCCACTGGATAGTGAAAGTATTATGCTAAACTGTGCACGAATTCCTGGCTGGCTATATCACCAGGTAGTCTAAATTTCTCCATCAGTGTAATCTTCTACTGATCGATATTGCTGCCGCAAAAAGTCAGCACCCTGGTGTAGTTCCAGCTGTGACATCACCGATTTCTTCATTATGATTGTGACACAGCCATGCTGCGGCACCAGACCCCCCCCCCCCCCCCCCCCCCCCCCTCTTTACTTTTCATTGGCACACTGAGGGTAGCCTGGGAATGGGGCGACTTGGAACCAACACTCAAAAATAGGCCAATCAAGAGGTAAAGTTTGAGTTCACACAAAATCATACATGCAACATCTGTACCACACTACCTAGCCTCGTTCCCAGGCCACGCAAGGCTACACACTACAATGTGGAAAGGTGTACTAGACTCTTCCCCCTCCTTGTTAACTCTTCGGGGGGGGGGGGGGGGGGGGGGGGCTGGGAACAAGGCTAGGTTCCAAGCAGTAATGTCCCAGAGCCATATGTGAGTAGAACACAATTTTCGCATTGTAGCAAAGTGTTCAGTAACCATGCATGCGAAACTAACTACACTCCAATACTTACAACACATGAAAAGATGAGGGCAGGGATGAGGCAGACAAATGCCGGCAGATTACCATGCAGGAAGCACAGCAGCATCATCACCAAGGTGAAGGTCATGTGCTCATTGGCACGAGTTTGGACGACATGGACTGTGGTTGGAGGTGCTGAGGGCTGGTTCACCATCACCACATTCTGTAGAAAGATGTTACAGGAAATGAAACACAGACCACTACCACTACTGGTATGTAGCAAGGAATTATGAATTTGTTTATCCTCTTGGGTATTCTTGGTATTTGACTTCGGTAATGAATAGCAATTGTAGTTTACCTACCAGATGAACACTATCAGCTATACAACACTCAAACATTACACACGCACATGCACATACCAAATTATGCTTGCCACATACAACTACGCCCTCTCTTTACCCGTGACGTCATGCTACCAAATGTCCCACGCTCTCCAGTGGCGGATCTAGAAATTTTGAAAGGGGGTTCAGCAGGTTGGTTGGCACATGCACATCGCACTGCCTTCAGGCGGTGCGGAGACCCGCGAAGCGCGGAATTTTTTTTGTGTGTTCTTTTTAGCGATGAGGAAGCGCTCTCGTAGCATCTCTGTGCATTCTGGACACGTTCCCAGACACAAAGAAGATTGACTAAGTAACCAGTAAGTAATCGATGTGTGGGGCTGTTAGCTTTTCATCGTCGACGGATTACAACCACGTACGTGCGATTGAACACTGCGTTTTTGCTTTATTTTCTAATTATACGTATATACAGAAACAAGATGTAAACTTAAAATTGTGTAGCAGCGCAGCGTAAACCTAGCTAGCTCAAGACTATGTCTGCCTTCAGGCACGGTCAAGGTCGGTAAGTTGCTCTTACAATTCAAACATGCAGCTTGCTTTTCTGCCTTGAGTGTACGGTCTTAGGGTCAAAAGGGGGGTTCGCTCGCACCCCTAGATCCGCCACTGCTCTCCCCCTTTCTTCCCAATTTTTATCCATGTTGGGAGAGTCTAGGAAGAAAGCTATGCACTAATCAATAAAAATAGCCAGGTGATACAATAGCCATGCTAGCCTATAATGCGAGTATACATGCAACCTCTTGCCCTGGATTGGACGGTCCATCATGCATCTTCTCATTGCATCCAGTGCTAGCTTCGTTCCTAGGCTCCTTCTCACCATAAAATGGGCAGAGATTTGATCATGTGCACAACACAATGACTACTATATGTGGTTTCATGTGTGATTTCGTTCCCAGGCCGTTCCCACCTCCAGACAAATGGCAGAGGGGGGAAGGCCTTTGGTGGTGATGTCAGGGGGCTGGGGAAGAATTCATAGCCCTTTCTTGTAATGTTGCTCTGGTTGGAGGCCAGAGTATTAGTTTTGTAAGGCAGTCATTCATTGTGCCATGGACTGGTCAATGCAAAGTGGGAATTATTATGGTTGGACATTGCCCACTGCCAACCATTTGCTGGGCACCGCCCCCGTGTGTCTACCCTCTGTCTACCTGACGTCACCACATGTGACCACATCTCCCCTCCTTTCGTATACGTATTTGTATACATAATACAAAGATGGGAGATGGGGGTGCAAGGCTTTGGTTTATGGTTTGGGATAATCAAATTATTACCCACACACTCCATCTTCAACATGGAACCAGACCCTTTGCACGGGGAGGAGGAAAGGTCTAGGCACACGCTTACATTCAAGTTACCCCCAGGACGGAATGTTAACCTGATGAATCAGAATTGTCCTCTCCAGGCTTTCAGTGTTGCCAGTGACTATAGATAACGGGAAATCACTGCCATGTTACATTACCCTGAGCAGCGAGTGTTTGACAAAAGTCGAGGGAAGCAACGAACATGTACAGTTTGATGGTGATCTATGTGTGGTATCACACTAATTACCCACACATAACTGCATTCCGTCAGGCACATGCCTGAATGTAGGCATGTGCCCAGACCCTTCCTCCTCCCTGTGCGAAGGGTCTGGTTCTGAGACCACAATGGAGACAGTCACCTTGTTGACTATCACAGCATTCTATACATAGTAGCTATGCAACAAAAAGCTGAAGCAGAAGAGGCTATACAGTGCAGGGTGTGCACAAAGTTTGTGTAACAATGATTACAACTAAGGTAGGAAGCATGGCATCGGCGAAATCGCACAATTTTGCTCATGAATAATTAATGAGATGACGTCACTCGCATACGGTTATATAGAGTTATTGATCTGTTTACGTTTTCCCATGGCGGCAACCGGAATAAACAAGGGGGGCTTCTCTCTTTGATGCGGCTAGCGGTCCTTTCAAGTTTCAAATCGGTACTCTGATGTGGCCGTGCGGTACTTTGAAGATTTTTTTGAACACTCTATTCTAGCTTATTGAATGTAGCGATGGGCTAGCTGAGTGTGAATAGCTAGGTGGAGTGAGCAGGAATGTTTGTGGGTCTGCTGAAGTGGCCGAAGAACAGCCTGGAAAGTGAACAGCCTCCGACAGCTCCCTGGCCAAGGTACTCTAGAGAGTTGACCTTTCGGCATTACAGGCCCCGCCCATTTTCGTGTTAGGGCGAATTTGGCATGGTTTGGTAGCTGGAATGGGCTGGTGAGAGGGAGTAGATGTGTGGCCAAAACTCAGTAACCGAGAGGTGAACGTGGAAAAGCATCCCAAGTTTTGCAAGGGGTAGGTTGACCTTTTGGCAACTGGCCTTGGCTTTGGTCTGTTTTAGTTGGTGTGCGTGGAATTTTTTTGAAAGCCTAGGGTAGCCAAACCCCTGTTTTTGAGGGCGGCAGTGAGTTTTGGGCTGTAGCCTGCAACTGAGGAGAGCAGGTGGTAAATCCATCCGTTGTTTTTTGGCCTGTTTTGTGTGTGTATTGATGATGGGGTCAGAGTGTGGGTGGGGCCTTGAGAGGGTTCAAATTTTCAGTTTAGTAGAGGGCCTTAAAATTGAGAAACTTGTGTACGGTTTGATGCTGCCCATTTATCTATCAACTTGGTTTCGGAGATCGCTCTACCCATGTTTCCTACCTTAAAAACTCACCGAGCTGGATTGTTGTGAAAGGACAGGAGGGGCCGGGCTGTAGCCATATGGGGGGGACTGAACTGGGGGTGGCAGATGCTGGGGGACAGGCATGTATCCCTTTGGTCCAGGGCTGTACTCGTACGGTGGTTTCATTTCTGCGAGTAAACAGTGTAGTCTTGTTTAATTAATAGAACGCTGAATATTAGCTGTACTACTGATAATTTAGCAGTGTGCTAGCATGCTTTTAGCACTGGCTCCTGACACAACAAACACACTTGCGAAACTGACCCTGCCCGGGTGGGTAGGCTGCAGGGTAGTACGGGGGAGGTCCTTCTGCAGCCATTGCGATGCAGTCACGTAGGTAGCTAAAATTTCCGCGATCGGAGCTGAAACCTCCTTTGGCGTTATGGGGCCTCTTTAGCCTCGCCTCGTTCCCAGCTGTGACGCTTTAGTACTAACGCGTACGCGGGGTGGGGCCGGGGAATGCCATTCGTCACGTGCAGTGACATAGCTAATATAGATGTGTTAGCCTCGATCTCGTACCCAAGCCTACACGCGGAACGCGGCCTGGATACAAGGCTAGACTTGCGGAAGAACTAAGAGTCGAGTAAACCGCAAAGCCGTGTGTGCACGCACGCGGTCGACCATAGATAATGCCGACCGGTCGGCTCTACTATTATCTATGGGTCGACCCTGAATGCCCGACAACGGACTATAGCGACTGAGCGGTCGACATCGAGCGCTCTTGGCGACGTTTCTCGGGTTCAGATAGCTGCCCCACAGCCGTGCAAAAGTCAAAGTCCGAAGCCAGGAAATAGGTACAGCCATGTTTTGGAGTTCAAGCGTCCGTCGACTGTTGGGTATACCCGCAGGGATGCCGGAAGTGTACTTCTACACAACCCCGAGCAGCGCCAAGTTCTATACAGCAGCTAGACTACAACGCGTGTATAGACTCTAATGTGCTACCATATTATGTGCCACTCCTCCATACGTCCACCTGACGTCCATTTAGCCTATGTCACTGCTTTCTTTCTTTGCTGCATCCTCTTCGTGAGAGTACCGCCATGCAGATTGCGGATGAAGTTTGGGACTGTTGAGCAGGATTTCTGTGAGTCGGTAATGAAGTTGATAGCGAACACTCTTGGAGCAGGGGCTAACGGTGTCATCGCGGATTGCGTCCGGCCTAGACTAGCGGAAACGGTCCGGCTTCGCGGATTCTGTCCGTACAACCGTCCCGCGAAGGCCATGACCTTGACATATTTTGATGAGCACTGCAGTATGTGAGAAGTGGCCTTCCATCTGAAATGTGTTGGACTGGGGGAACTTACAGCAGAAGAGAACTGGAATTGTAATCTTGCATGTAATTATTATTATGCAACATTGTAATTGTATTATTCATCTTTATTATGCTGTTATAATTCATCTTTATATTCCCTATTTATATTCCCTTATATCTTTTCATTTCCCATGAACCTATGGCTCGTGCTTACCTCTTGCAGAGGATCTCGGTAGCCATCCAGCAGGGTAATGCAGCTGCGGTGTTGGGGACCACCACGGCAGACTGTTATAATAACCTTACCTAATTTTTTTTATTTTAATTTTTTAATTTTTATTACTGTTTGTTTTGTCATTCATCTTTATTGTGCAACATTCATCAATCATGCAACATTTACTACTTCTGCAACAATCTACTGTCGAGTGATTAATATCCTGGTTGTGTCCCCGCGGACACTATCCGCTAGCAGATACTGTCCAGGCGGACACTATATCTGCTAGCAGATTGTGTCCGCCTCCTAGACAGTATCTGCCAGCAGATTGTGTCCGCCTGGACAGTATCTGTTAGCAATCTAGCTCACTGGACACAGATTTTGTAACAACACTGGTGATATTAGTCACTGTTAGTCTGTTATAGAGTACCAGGAAGTTGGAGATTGTCTCAGTGAGTGTGAAGATCTCATTGTACTACTAGCCACAAGTAGCTGGCTGCAAGAAGAGACCCTGGTAGTGGCCACCTCAAGATCAAACATGGTAAGTATACAGATAAGCACTCAATGCCAAGATTGCTTGGTGGAGAAGGACAGAGTCATCAAGGCTGGAGTTCCTTGTCATGGCAACCCTGCTATAGTCCTTTCCTCCACCTGCTCTGGCTTCACTATACTATACGTCAAGCCCACTCCTGACACACCATGTCCTGCAGGACATGGTGTGTCAGGAGTGGGCTTGACCCCTGCCTCACTCTCTCCGAGTATGCACAACAACCTCACCACTACCTCACCTCCAACACCATGCACACTGCTACTCCTGCCTGGGGACCACGTCCTCAGTGTGAACTTTACGGTGGAGAATGTCAGTGATTTTGAAATCCGTGCTGAACAGTTGTCCTCACATGTAGAGAACCAGGCAGTAAAAATTGTGTGCAAAGGATCTGTCGGCTTTGTATTCAGAAACATTTCACACTTGACATTGCATAGCTTGGCGTTTGATTCTTGTGGCAAATATTCAGACGAATACGTCCAACTTAACTCTAGCATTAACTACCAGACTGCATATGGAATATCAATTCTTTCAGGAGAGAACACAAGCATAGCAAACTGCTTGTTTCAGGACAGTATTGGTAGTGCCTGCATGCAAGCCAGCCACAGACCACACTAGTTTCCCTCTCAACAATACGGACTTGCAGTGTGCAAACAGCAGGTCAGGTCTCTTATGTGGACAGTGCAAACCAGGTCTTAGTCGTGTTCTTGGTAACTCCAAATGCAAACGATGTTCCAACTTCCACATCTTGGTGCTCGTTCCATTTGCCCTGGCTGGGGTCCTTCTACTGCTCATTTTCAAACTCACAGTTGCAGTTGGAAGCATTAATGGGCTCCTTTTCTATGCCAGCAAGTGTGGCCCAAACTGCAGCAGAAATGTCAGCAACTGCATCGTCGTGAGGAGAGGGAGACAGCTAATGACAGCAGTTCAGAGAAGGAGGTGACAACGAGTGACGAAGCGCTTACTCCCACCACGTCCATTGTGGAGTTCCCAAATCCACAGTTTCACAATGAAATCAACAATAATCCTCGACCTCTGAAGGTAGTTACCTTCACTGAACTTAGGGAGCCACTTGATTTGATTGACACAAACGATCCGTAAAACTGCTCGAGCAATGCATACCTGCCAACTGTATGACAGCTACTGTAATATGCCCAACACTGTACATGGGCCATGAGAGCTAATTAGTTTACCCATCTTATTGTTAACTGTGATAGCTACTTATTCTAGATACTAAGTCTTGTGCCTATACAGCTACCAATATTTTTATTCCTTATGCCTTTGTTCCGTGAGTGTATGCTCAAGACCTGCTGAATGGTAAACTAATCATTGGGGATAGGAAGGAGGCACTAGTACAGAAAAGATAATAATTATCATCCTTCTACAAATTATATACCCAGCCTGCATGACTTGGGTCACACCAGTTGTGTTTTTTGCAAACAGTTTCCATGTTATCACAGTTGTAGATATAAGGTCATCACTACTGTGTGGTACCATTACTGTATCATAATGAAACTGAGAAGGCAAGTAACTGTGTCAGTTTAGTAGTACAGTGACGAACATATAATTATGGTAGTACAGGAGACACCTGCAAACTATACATCAGACTCGTGGTTCGGCATTGTTCCAAGTGAAAACAACATGCACTCCTGGTTCAAATCGCTATGTGAACTCGATCCCGTCAATTGCTGATTGCTGTGAGTCAAAGTGCTGCTGCATGTATGCAAAAAGTTGTTTTGATTGCTTGGTGGTTATATGTTTGAACATGTAGGAACCAAGTTGTCTGCATTTCAGTAGCATCCTACACAAACCTGGTTATGTAGGGTACTACTGGAATGCTCAGTTTATGTAGTATGCTATCGTCCTCCACATTCTAATAGTATTCCCTCCTGCATGTCCAAACACGGTGCAGGTGCAGCTACAGTAACCACCAAGCAGTCAAAGAAACTACTTCGTACGTACATTGCTGCTGTTGCTAGCTGTGCAAGAGCCAAAGTGAAGGAAAACTGCAGCTGCGCAACTGTAGGTGAGTGACATGTAACTGTATCTCCCGGTTACTACATGTAGCTGCATCACTAGCTGCATGTACTGATTGGAAAAATCCAAATCAATAAGTGCAATGTTCTATATGTATATTCCTGGTAAAATGTTCCACATAATCAAATGTTTTAGGTGGAACGGTGAAAGGCATACAAAGATTCTGACCACACCCCCCGTCATGCAATGAAACAAGCATGCCTCTATTATGAGACGCAAAACTATAATATTAACCAACAAGCTATCAACAGGATGTGATGTGATTGTACTATAGATTTAACAAGCTCATGATTCGGTGGTAGGCAATTTGCAGCATTGCCCTTCTATAGCTACAGCAGTTCAGCTGCATTTTTAGGTCAGTGAGGCTTTTGTAGGTGTTATGCTATGAGACACCTGCATGAGTTTGGAACACCCAACTAGCATAGAAGATCTGCTAGAACCATTTCCATGCAAACTTACTAGCTGGCATATATTAGTAGTGCACTTTTATTTGATAGTACTCACATGTACATACCCTGTTGAAACTCTCCTCGATGGTGGAGCTATGAGCACTTTTATCTTCCCGTTGGCCACCATTGCTCAGCACCCTTTGCCAGTCTCGCGATGCACATCCGTTCACTCGTCTGGTGGCTGCCACCATTTCAGCATTACCTATTGTGATACGGGACATTTGCACATAAAGAATTGCGTAGCTACTTTGGATATATTTCATGCTTACAATATTAGTACTGCTTCTGTACACCCTACAGCTGCGCATGAGGCATGGCTGGGTTACCACAGCTAAAGTGCACTGTAAGTGCAACTCTGCTACCTCTCTTGGTCATTATGACCACCTGCTCTGGTCACACCATACGATACGTCAAGCCCACTCCTGACACACCATGTCCTGCTGACCCTTGCCTCACTCTCTCTGAGTACGCACAACAACCTCACCACTACCTCACCTCCAACACCACGCTGCTACTCCTGCCTGGGGACCACGTCCTCAGTGTGAACTTTACGGTGGAGAATGCGAGTGAGTTTGAGATTAGCGCATCATCACCCTCACCTCATGCTGTGAAGATCGTCTGCCAACAATTGGTTGGCTTTACATTTAGAAACATATCACACATGACACTGCACGGCTTGACCTCTACCTCTTGTGGCAAGGGCGCAACTTTTGGAGTGTCAATATATTCAGGGCAAGACACTGAGATTGTCAACTGTTCATTCCAGGACAGTATCTGTACTGCTCTGGGAGTGTTCAACAGTAGCCTGGTCCTGAGAGGAAGCAACAGTTTCATCAACAACTGCGCAAAATATTCTGGCAGTTCTTGTTTCAGAATATGTTTGGGAGGTGGAATTTATGCCGAAACAAGCACCTTGGTCTTCACAGGGAACAGCACTTTCAGAGACAATTCACCTTACCAGGGGGGAGGACTGTTCACATGGTCCTGTACTGTTAACTTTACTGGTAGTACCACTTTCATGAACAACTCAGCTAAATACGGCGGAGGATTCCATGCGGGAAACACCACTTTCAACTTTAAGGGTGGGAGTACTTTCATAAACAACTCAGCTCGAACTTCTGGAGGAGGATTCTATATAGAGGGAAGCACTGTGAGGGTTAGTACAACACGGATCACTGGGACGTACGGTGGAATTTCCAATTCAGACAGGTTAGTCTTCATGAATAATTTGGCATCGTTTCATGGTGGAGCAATATACACAGAAGACAGCAACTTATATTTTGAAGGATGTAACATCTTTAGTGGCAACTCAGCACACTATTACGGAGGAGGAGTTTACTCCCGGAACAGCACTCTGAAGTTCAACGGAACCACTAATTTCAAATCAAACTCAGGACGATTGCAAGGTGGAGGGATATATGGTCTGGGAACAAATGTCCATTTCAGTGGAAACTGCAGCTTCACAGCAAACACTGCTGCAAGGGGCGGGGGAGAGTACCTGACACATTCACCAAATTTCTTTTCTCGTCATGCAAATATTATTTTTGATAAGAACAACGCAACACAGTATGGGGGAGCAGTGTATGTGGAGGATTCTGATCCAATCTCGTATTGCTTTCCTGATTTTGACAACCCGGTAAAGTGCTTCTTTCTAATTGATGACTTCAGTGCAACTATCTCGTTTGTCAGAGCATTTCTGGATATTCATGTACGTTTCTACCAGAACTATGCGCGGACAGCGGGCAGTTCATTGTATGGTGGTGCAATATACAACTGCACCACTTACGCTTACCACTCAGGGAAAAAATTTGAATCATCTACCAGCATATCTCCACTCTATTTGGAACTGGAGCCAACTAGCAGTATTTCTTCTGATCCATTCCAAGTTTTCCTTTGCGAAGATGGGACGCCAACTGACTCAGAGCTGGTCAGACGAGTGTATCCAGGTGAACTGCTCCATTTTCCTGTAGTCGCATCTGGTCAGGGGAAGGAAACTATTCCAGCTGTGATCAGAGCATTCTTCAATGACACATATGGAAATACGTCACTGGCTCGATTCCAAGATACTCAGAAAGTGACGAAAACCTGCACAGAACTTTATTACCAAGTACATTCATCAGCTGCTAACCACAACGAGACATTAGTACTCTATGCAGACGGTCCATGTTCAACTGATGGACGGCTTCTAAGTATCTATTTACAGTTCCTTCCCTGCCCACCTGGGTTTAGCTTGAGTTCATCTGAGAGGATCTGTGGGTGTGAACCGAGGCTTCAGAAGTACACCATCAGGTGTAATATCACAGAAAGAGCAATAACACGAGAGGGGGAGTACTGGGTGGGATATGACAATAGCTCTCAAGCACTGATCCTCCATCCACACTGCCCATTTGACTACTGCAAGCCAGTCACAGACCAAACTAGTTTCCCTCTCAACAATACGGACTTGCAGTGTGCAAACAGCAGGTCAGGTCTCTTATGTGGACAGTGTAAACCAGGTCTTACCCTTGCTCTTGGTAGCTCCAAATGCACACAGTGTTCCAACCTGCGCATACTGCTGGTTATTGCATTTGCCCTGGCTGGGATTGCTTTAGTCCTTCTACTGCTAATTTTCAAACTCACAGTTGCAGTTGGAAGCATTAATGGGCTCCTCCTCTATGCCAACATTGTCACAGTCAATCGTGCAATCTTCTTCCCACCCAACCAAACCAACATTCTGACAGTGTTCATAGCGTGGCTTAACCTGGACTTGGGCATTGAGACTTGCTTCTTTGACGGAATGGATCAGTACGCTAGTACTTGGATACAGTTTGTCTTCCCTCTATATGTATGGAGCTTAGTGGGCCTAATAATCATTGCTAGTCACTACTCGTCGAGGATTGCAAGATTGTTTGGCTCCAATCCAGTTGCAGTTCTGGCAACCCTCTTCCTCCTTTCCTATGCAAAGCTCCTTCGTACCATCATCGCTGCATTGTTCTTCACTTTCCTGGACTATCCCAATGAGGTGCAGGTTGCTGTGTGGCTGCATGATGGGAACATTAAGTACCTTCACGGCAAACACATTGTCCTCTTTCTCGTTGCTTCACTGACACTTCTGCTCTTGTTTCTTCCCTACACCCTCCTCCTCACCGTGGGACAGTGGCTGCAGGCAAAGTCCAATCGAAGGCTCTTCTATTGGATCAACAAGCCCAGAATAAAACCATTCATGGATGCCTACCAAGCACCATACAATGACCGACATCGGTACTGGACTGGACTGATGCTTTGTCTTCGTTGCGTTCTCTTTCTTGTGTTTGCCTTCAACACTCAAGCTGATCCTAGTATTAATCTTCTGGCCATCGGAGCTGTAGTGATTGGGCTTCTTACACTAACCCACTTCACCGGTTTGATATACAAGAAGATGTACCTTGACATCCTTGAAATCTCTTTCATCCTCAACCTGGGAATTCTTGCCATAGCCACCTACTATGTGAAACTTGCTGTAGTACCAGTTAGCCAGGCAGCTGTTACCTACACCTCAGTGAGTGTAGCACTCACCACCTTTGTTGGGGTCCTTCTCTACCACACTTACCAGCAAGTGTGGCCCAAACTGCAGCAGAAACTTCAGCAGTTGCGTCGTCGTGAGGAGAGAGAGAAGTCTAATGACAGCGGTTCCGAGGAGGAAGAAACATTGGATCATGAAGCTCGACCTTTGCTTGCTCCCACCACGACTTTGATTGAGTTTCCAAATCCAAGGCTACCTAACGTGGCAGATGCAGCCAATGACAGTCCAATGAAAGCTCAACTTCCGAAGGTCGCGACCTTCTCTGAACTTAGACAGCCACTTGATTTGATTGACACGAATGACTCCTGAAACTGAACGACGCACTGCTGCCAACACGATAACTACAATACTGTAGAAAGCATTCACGAATTAATCTTTACAGTCGTACCTTATTTCTTTCAACTTTGCATATTATGCTCTTTGATGTTATGTCGTAGTCTTTGCTGTCATCATCCTGCAGTTGCTAACCATGACAGAAAAAGAAAAGTAGCTAGCTAAATCTTTTAGAGGCAATTGTTGTTGATGGACATTATATTTGCAACAATGGGTTCATAACGAACATAGCTGCAACAATTGTTAGCTGTTGATGAGAGACCAATGCCTACTAATCTCTGTGCCTATTGTTCCAGTAAAGTTCTCCGATACTGTTGAGTGTCGATCTCGTGATTATCCTCATTACTATGCTGTCACAATCTGTCAGGGCCTATCAGTAAAAGCCAACATTATACTAACTTGGACCTTGTCCTCATACCTACACTGCACACTTGATTGTTGGTGGCTGCAGTGTTAGAAACCACCCAAGTTGTAGTCCCAGTTGCTGTGGGGACTCTCTCAAGTTTTAGCCTGTGCAATTGTGAGTTAAGATGCCTCACTGGGCTAAGGAGCACCATCTATTTAGTACAGTGACTGAGCGAATAGCTAAGTATCTTCTACCTATGGGTGATCTTGTTCCTAATTGCAAGGGTGCAGACAAGGGGGACTGAAGCCCCCCTATTGAGATTCACCCCGTGCAGTGTACTTGAACTGCCCAATGAAACAGCTGTTATTGTGTGGTAGCAAGCTTCCAGTTGGAGTACCAGGGGTGTCTGGTAGCACTGGCTTTGTCGCCATCCCACACGGCTGCTCCTTCAAGAGGCCCTACAACTTCCTCCAAAAATAGTCTCAACTGAGATCAATACAAAGAAGGTAGCGAGCCTCTACATAAATACAGTACAGTATATGTCACAGTCAGTCCCATGAATCACTAAAGGTATATCTACACCATAAGAGGAGGAGGGTAGTTTCAACCTGGCTCTGGTCACAGTTGCCTCCCTCAGTGATTTCCGCTGTAGGATGCAGCTTGATTTGATCTGCATCATAGATCTCACAGGTAGCTAGTTGTAGGAATTCTGGACGTCCATGTACATACACTTCTATAGCATATTCCTACCCCTGCATTGGATGGACAGTACAAAAAGGACATTGATATTCTTCATTGGGCATCACCCTCTGTGTGTCTACCATGTGTCTATCTGATGTCACCGCACGTGATCATGATCAGATCTCCCAAGGCTTCCCCCTCCATATTTCACTGCAAATACTGGTGTTGGGAATGGCCCGGGGAACGATAACATGGTCCGGCAGGAATTTAATAAGTAGGGCAATGGTTAGGGTATGCTAGGCCCATGCTCAGTGCTGAATGTGCATGCGTGTCTACTTCCTGCTGGACCAGTATCCACTTCCTTTCTCTTTCTTTCAGACCTCAGTATCTACGGCCTCTCGGTTGTTAGTTGCTCTAACCAAGCAGCATCATAAACTGATAAAATTTGTCAAATGCCTTTGATTACCGACGCCCACACCCCCCAAGAACGGAACTGAAAGTGCTCTGGAATGGACCGTGGACTCAGGAGGATCATATATAGTGTAATCACGTGTTGGCAGCAGTTTGCCATATGGAAGCTGATGCACAATAATGCACAGCTCAAGGTGCTTTAAATACACCAACGTACAAATTACTATAAAACCAAATGTACAGTACAATATACACAACATCTTCAACAGAACCACACAGGAAAATTAGTCATGCTCAAGACATGACCAGGTGACAAACATCAAATACAGGATGCATCATCCAACCATAACATCCTCAATCTGCGTGTCACTCACAGGGTAACTCTTTTAATTGTTGTCATCATGCATGTTGTGTAACTATGTCAGTGTAATAGTTGTCTTATTGTATATACAGAGAATCAAATTTTAACAAAGTGAGTGATCAGCCTATTATATACAACTACGAAAATCCCAAGAACAATACATGTAGCCATTAAAGATAAGCCGTTAACCTTGAATACCAATCCATGCTATTTTTGTTGCTTTGCTTTTGTAGTTCTCTGCAGCAGAATATGCTCTCAGTGAGTAACTGCATGTGTTTTTGCCTGCAGGAGAGATTACGATGCAAACAATGCAACTCAGTTCATTTATTTACTGCACCTGTTCATACATGCACCTATCAGTGGTGTGTACTAATATACATGCATGCATTCAAGTGCTAGTAGACACAAACCACACATAAAATAATTGCGACTGAATTTCACTGATTTGGATCTATTGTTAGTTTTGAAAAAGAATTAGAATGCTAGTTGTAGCTATAATTATGCAATATCTTAGTCCTCAGCCCTACCCTGGCACTTAGTTGAAACCTAGTCTTGTTCCCTGACCACATTAGCTTCCAGGCTGTGTGGGATGAAGCTACGGCCATGTGGGAACATGGGAGTAGTTCCCTACTCCCACGTGGCCTGCGAACAAGGCTACATAAAAGTTAAAACCACCCCTGGCATATGGATAAGTGCATCGTGGCTAATGTAGCCTGTAGCTCCCAACTAAGGTATTCCACTTTTGTTTGCCAGACATAACTGACTCGGCCTTTATACACCCCTGAAAACAATGTAATTGCATGGCCCACACTAGCTATGCCAATTTCTAGGTAAATTTGTGCTGTGTGCACAAACTCTTCAAAAATGCACATAACTAATGGACTGCTGGGATGGTTGGTGTCTCAGGACAATAATTATATGACAGGGGCGGCGGCACGGGGGGGGCAAGGGGGGCAAGCGCCCCCCCCAAAAATATTTAGGGGGGGCATCGCCCCCCCTAACTCCTAGCTAGCTACTATTAAACAGCCAACGGCTGCCCTATACTTAGTACTAGGCTGACTCGGCTAACCTTGTGATGTACGTGAATAGAGTTGCTGATCTGGCGCAGCATCGATCCTCATACATCTGGAACGCGCAATACAAAGCACGAAGGTGCCACGAGAGCCCAGAGGTCGAAATAACATGCGATCATCGATCGGTCAATTTCCGTGCATTTAGCTAAAATGACCGCACACTAATGCACTTGTTCGGTAGGCGTGACCGATCAACATGCATGAATACAATCATCTAAGTGCATGACCGGTCGACCCATATGACTGTACCTGGTTCGAATCTGCCAATTTCTTTTTTCTCTCTTTCTTTACGCATGAGTTCTAGTCAGCCAAATTCTTTTTTCCCCAATACACATATACACACAACCAACATGGCTTTGAATTTAGCTAGGAGAACACACTTTCATGCTCTTTTGATTTTTGGGGGGTGACAGGCATGACCTAGCATATTTTGTAAATGACCAATCAAAATCTAAAGTGCTAGGACATTTGACCGCTCAACACGTAATCCTTATTTCGACCTCTGAGAGCCCATCCTGATAACTGAAAAAATGAAGGCGAATAAAATTTTCTGCGCTACGCGCGGACTGATCGGCACTACACGCCTCTATGCACTGCCTTCAGCAGCGTGCGTAGGCTACGCCACTGGCTTGCCCCCCCAATTGTAAATATGTGCCGCCGCCCCTGTATGACCATACAATGCAGTGGCAGAAACCACTTCCGGACTGCCTTGAACATGCATGATCTTTCAATAATGCAGCCAAGCATGCAGTGGATCCCACTCTAGCTTTTTTACTGGACTGTGAAGCATAGGGAAGTCAATCTGAGTCTGATAGATTGTAATGGAGCACACTCAGTGCGGTACCCACAAAATGCTTCATCAATCATTCTTCCTTCCAAACGCATGCACGCAGAAGTGTCAAAGCTATTGTTTTGACCTATATGTGGCGACGTACTGAATGTCTGATGCATATGGATATGCCTATGAGTAGGATATGAGGATGCACATTAATGTGGCAATGTTGTCAAAGAAATAGTAGCATGTAGCTAGGTACAAATCCATGTTGTTCTTGCACTGTTGTTGTACAAACATCTGTGCATAAAATGATATAATTATGCTGAATTACATACATGATGCATGTACATGCACACCGAACACTAGATGTTGTAATCATCATAATATATAGTCATGAAACTGATAGCCTATATAAACTACATAAGTAGGTTTGCCAATACAATTAATGTACCACCTCTGTTGGCTTGAACTGCAACCTACTACTAATTCATAATTATGATGAACTTGTAATTGCTGGTTCTCCCAAACATCGGTGGAACATTGGTAGGTATGACTATCTGTCCAGATAGCCAATTTCCAGCTGCACTCTAATAATATATGTGCAGCTGCTCCATTTAAAGTTCTTGTATGTACGGCTCACTCATGAAAGGTTTGATGCCCCGGGTTCTAAAGGAGATCAGGCTAGAATAATAATAATTTCAGAAGGGAGGAAATCATGTAGTAAATTATCAACTTACCTCACCTACCTAGCCACTGCATTTTTGTTTTGGCTTTGTTAGTGTTGATTGAAGTGCTTGTGGCTCCAGGTTAGATTGTATAATATTATGTGAACATAGAGTTATTTATGTCCATCACTTTTGTGATCGCCCAAACTACATCCGTTGATATCACACAGTTTGGAGGAAATAATTTAGTGTCTTATCAGATTAAGTCCCTTACATCACCCACTTAATTGCATACCCACTGTAAATATTGTGTATCAATATTATTGTTTTGGTTTAAAAAAAGAGTTGTTCTAGAGTGCATTAATAAGGTTCCCCTATTGTGAACTTACAAGGAGTTTCCTTAATTGATGGTGTGCTTAGGACAAGTCTAATAGAGCATGGATTGTACGTGTATCACATGTGTGGTATATCCTGCAGCCACATCCTTTGAGGTCAACGCTGTATAACCCACGCCTCTCAGCCAATTGGATGATGCAATATGGTATTACTACCTTTATTGCTTTCTCTACCTCTCTAGTTTGGTATAAATAGTCTGGATCTTAGCTCCACTTTCATTCAACTCCAGGATCAATTCCAGCATAAGACGAAAACGAGCCGAGGAGATAGTGACTTGATTGAGAGGGCAGAGGAGAAAGATCAAGAAGAACTAAAAGGAGAGAAAAGTGCATAGTCTACAACAACCAGGTCAACAAGAAGGCAGAGATCGAATATACTCAGCGTACAACGTCCTCAACAACAATGGCTTCGATTACAAAGGCTACATTTAGCCTCTTGATAGCAGGTAATGTTATTGTATTTTGTTCACTATATTCTTCTTCACTCTTGCTATTCTATGCTGCATGGAAGAATGCACGGTCCAAAGTATTAATGACTCCTTTGTTATTCATGCAGTGTTTTTGATTGGAGCCGTTGTGTACCTCCCTGTCTCTGCATCATGGGAGACGGATGCTGCTATACCTGCATGGCTCCGCATTGCAGAATGTGGAAGTATTGAAGACATTCTGGAAAATATCAGCACAGGATCGAGGTACAACATTGTGTGGCGTCCCAGAACAGTTCCTGATCTAAGGGTTAGAAGTCAACCTCGGCTATCAGCAGAGCAGGAGTGGCTGTGGAGATGGGACACTGCACATCCACGAGACATTTTCCGAAGAGGGTTCGTTCCGAGAGTAGACATTACTAATCTTTTGGCCGATGGTTCAAGCAATCGAGCAACTAACCTACGCATTTATGTAGGTAGTAATGTTGCTTCTGTGTATGTAAGCACCACTCGGACTACTTGGGCACCAAGATCGAGAAGTAGGACTTTTCGTTATGATATCTTTGCACCTGGTGGGATAGATGTGAACCCAACTCTAGGCCAGCATCAATTTCAAAATCAAATGGAAGTAGCGTTCGTAGGAGGGATCAGAACTGAGTACATATATGGTGCTGTTGAGCTTGATCAACACCAGAGGCAGATCAGATATCACAGAAATGCACTCTACCGAGGACATACAAATCCGCTAGGTGGCCGTAGGACTCGTTGTGATATTCCTATTGTACTGTATAATTCGATTCGCCGTGAGCAACAAAATTATTGCGAAGTTAGGTCATCAAGAAGGAAGAGGTCTACTAGCAATGAGCTAATGAGGACGCCTGGACAAACATTGGAAGCGGTTAGTGATTGCTCTTATTGGTACAAAGTCAACGTCCAGTATTTGAATTTTGATCAACCTGGAGAATACGGTAAAATCGAACCATATGGTGAAGTGAATGTGTATTCCTATGGAAGCAGCATCAGATATGCGTCATCCGATGTTTGGCAATACTATCCAGGAAACTCTGACACACCTTCGGTATCCAAAAACACAAATCTTTACTCTAAAGCAACATGCTCAGTGGTCCAGTCAGACACCAATTCGGATACGGTTCAAATCTGTTTCGACGGACATGTTCATGAGTATGATCCAGCTACTGCTAATGATGAACTTGCAAGTTTTAGCACTCGGAAATGTGTAACCACATACCCAAATACCAATCCGTCAAAATCGTACACTATGACAGATAAAGGTGGCGATGGTACGGTTAAACTTGGTTTTACAGTGAAGCCGTGTGATCAAAATTGCAGAAATAACAACTTCAATGCCAATAAGATCAATGGCAACTGCTAGAACTTCTGACACTTTCTTCTGCTTCAAGAATGATGTTATAATTGTAGCTTTGTACAGCATATGAACAATTTAGGCCTAGTTCTTAGTGCAAGTGCAATTCACGCGGCATTATTAGCCTGACGAATGTCCTGACTGGACCGAAACATTGTATTTTCTTATGATATTAATTTTCATTCATTGTTGGCTAACAACCACACTGTTAAAAGTTGGGAGTTCAGATGACACCCCTCAGTTTGCATGCTCACAGTGGGGGTGTTACAGTGACTTCGGGAAGTTGTCATGACACCCTACTGTCCACATGCTTCGTGTGGGGTGTTATAGTGACACTGAAGTTCTCTGGGAGGGGTGTCAGAGGTGATAATTGTACTTCCTCGCACCTCTAACACCCCATAGATGCAGTTGGGACACTCCATGAATCATGGGTGTCAATGGACCTTCACCTTGGTCCACCATCAGTGGCACATGCGCAATACACTTTGAACTTTCATACACCCGATGCTCTCCATGCACACCTAAGGGAAGTAATCATGCATGGGGCCGAAGTTCACTGTCCTGTGCCCTTGCTGCGCCGTTCCCTTGCTGCATGCAAACAGATGAGCGAGATGACCGTTTAAAGTACGATGAACCCGGAAACCAGGCCCTATACCGGGAATTACTATAAAACTACAGGGTATTTTACCGAGCATCTTACTCATAGCTTGTCCCGTTCCCAAACCCCATTCTTAGGCATCAGAGCTCTTTCTGGAACCAAAGGTCAAATGTGTGACCTTTGACCCCAGGGGCTAGCAGGGGAAGGACACCTGACATGCCTGAGCACCAGCCAATACAAGCTGGTTACATGTGTGAGTGAGGGATTCTATACCACATAGTACAGTAGAGCCGGTGTCATGAAAATTTCCTGCATTACGACTTGTCTGTATGGGGGAGGGGCTATGTTAGTAGTTGCTGAGTGCTTTAGTGCGAGGCAACGAAACACTGCATGCATGTGGTATTATAGGTTTTATCAATTCAGAAGGGGTCCCATCTTTTCGACATCAAGGATGGACTTGGAATCAGACGCCACAATTATTCAAGCCCCCCCCCCCCCCCCCCCCCCGAACCATTTGATAAGATGGGACTTGTATGCTCATGCTGTCACATCGCTTTCGTCCCCCCTTGAAATTAAACACTGGGGGAACCATGCAGGGACATAGTTCATAATTATGTAATGCTCTTCCCATGGAGTGTGCTCATTTTAAATCCAGTTTCAAGTATTTTCAGTGCAATATGGGTGGTCAAATATTCATGCTATATACAAATCTCGTAGTGCCACGCACGTACTGCTATTGCAAGTTTGGTATACATCAGTTTTTCAATTCTACAGCAAAACTGACCTGCAGGAGGAGGAAGATGGGGAGGGTAGGGAGAGAGGGCGATGTGAGGAGGATGGGAAGGACATGAGCAAGAGGAGGGAGGTAGTGAGGATGTGTGGTAGAGGAGGGAAGAGAAAGGGGGAGGAGTGGGGGGAACAGGTGTGAGTAGGGGAAGAGAAGGTGGGAGCAGTGGGGAAAGGGAATGGTAACAGGAGGAGAGGAAGGCAAAGGAGAGGAAGAGGAGGTGGGATGAGGGGGGAAGAGGAGGTGGGACGAGGGGGGAAGAGGAGGCAGGAGAAGAGGAAGACAGTTGGGTGAGGAAGAGGAGGCAGGAGTAAGGGAGGAAAACGAGGTGGGACGAGGCGGGAAGAGGAGGCAGGAGGAGAGGAAGAGGGACGAAGGGAGGAGAGGCAGCAGGAGGGAGGAGGGGAGGGGGGAAGAGGCGGCAGGAAGGAGGAGGGGGGTGGGACGAGGGGGGGGAAATAAGGCAGGATGAGGAAGAGGGGGTGAGAGGAGGGGGGAAGAGGATGGGAGGACGTGAGGAGGGAAGGAGGGTAGGATGTGAAGAGAGAGGAGGACATGAGGGTGGAAGAGGAAGCTCTATCAGCTCACACTTTCACTCACACTCATACCACCCTCATCACCTCACGTATACCCTCATTCGCTGACACTCATACCCTCACCTCCTCATCTCACGCACAATTCACTGACACTCACGAGGGGGAAGAGGAGGCAGGGGATGAGGACATGGGACGAGGCGAGGTGGGACGAGGGGGGGAAGATGTCCACGACATGGCTGCTCCCATCCTAGATGGAGCACAGACCACCCTTCTGCAGGAGAAAGCAGGCAGGGCCTCAGTGTGGAAGGCCAACCTGGCCGATGGCCGCCTTGCTACAGTAAAGGGAGGCGGGAGGAAGGAAGCGGTGGGATGAGGGGGGGGGGGGGGGGGGGGGGGGGGGGGGATGAGATAGGAGGAGGAGAGGGTGTGTAAGCAATGGAGTGTTGGGACAGGACGGAACAGAGCAGAGGAGGACGGCCAAGGTTGACCTTTGCTAATCAGGTCTCATTAAAGTGACGTGTAATCCGATAATATAGATTACGTAATGAATGTTAAGTACAGTACTTCCATAGACAATGTTTCGACAGTTTTCAACATCAAGCCCCGACGCAATCACCTGGAATATCGACTTGCAGGGAAGCGTAGGCATCTGTTGTCAATATAAAAGGTCGAGCCCTTCAAGATTCAGCTGAGGTATGGCAGAAACGAGTGGAAGTAGTCTCCCGGTCCAGACGGTCCCCACGCATGCTGCAAACGTCGGCCCTGCGAGACTAGAGTGGAGGTTCGGGGCTGTCTCGTCCATTTGCAAAGCGCGTTCGAGGATTGCCAACTGGGAGCACTCCACAGGAGCCCCAGAAACGGTCTTCTAATCATACAGCTATTTGCAATAACTTTTAATGTCACATGACAGAAAGGTAATAATTACTTGTGACGTATGCAGTGGCCAACCTCCTCTGGGAACAGAGGGAGGGGGAGGAAGGGGAGTGATGGGAGGAAGGGGAGAGCAGAAGGTGAGGGAGGAGAAAGGGGAAAAGTGGAGGAAGGAGGAGAGGAAGTATACATGTAAGGGGAGGAGGGAGAGGGGGAGTGAGGGAGGGAGGCAAGAAGGGAGAGAGGGAGGGAGGAGGAGAGAGGAAGAGGAGACAGGAGGGGAGGAAGAGAAGGTGGGACGAGGGGGAAGAGGAGGCAGGAACACGAGGTGGGATGAGGGGGGAGGAGGTGGGACGAAGGGGAAGGTGAGGAGGAAAGGAGGGTAGGACGTGAAGAAGAGAGATGTTGGGGTTGACCACTCTGTCCTTTTCAATGATGTGAAAGATCGATGGTATAGCATGTGCGGTGTGTTGTGTGTATGTGTGTGAGGGGTGTGTGTGTGTGAAGTCTATATGTCTATATACGACCACTTCTCTCACCTGACGTTTCAGAGCTAGTAATATACTGTTACTGTTTAGTGTAGTTTATTTCTGGGTATCATGCATAATGTATGATTGTATGCACGTACTTCCAGACCACTGATCCTAACATTGTGTTGGTAAACAGCAAGGCAAGGTGACATTCGAAACGATTGTATGAATTGTAACAGTGAAAATCATTGGGGTGTAATGTCAACATAATTATAGCAGATCTAAAGTGTTCAGAATACCCCTATAATGGCATGGCTGATTAACATGGAGTGATAGAAGGTCTAGATGACAAATAAATCTATCTCTACTGCTGTAGTCTTGAACACATTTCTCTATTTGTGGTGTCTTTCTCTGTGTACAAGTTCCAGGATATCCATTTCTGTTTATCATTAGAAGTAATACCTCCTTTAGGTTTTTATGTGGGACGAGCTGAATGACCAACTACCTCATCTCAATCACTTACTATAGACTTATTGTCAAAGAGGTAGGTCTTCAGTAGTGTCCATGCAAAGGTAGTTGGCTGCTCTCATGGGTATAGCGCATTGCAAACTCTAGGCCAGTGTGATGAAGTCTGTTTGTAGTATACTTGACCTTGCTCAATTGCACTAGCCACTTGTCAAACCAGATGAACTCTAGGCCAGTGTGATGAGGTCTGTGTGCAGTATACTTGACCTCGCTCAATTGCACTAGCCACTTGTCAAACCAGATGAATCTAGGCCAGTGTGATGAGGTCTGTGTGCAGTATACTTGACCTCGCTCAATTGCACTAACCACTTGTCAAACCAGATGAACTCTAGGCCAGTGTGATGAGGTCTGTGTGCAGTATACTTGACCTCGCTCAATTGCACTAGCCACTTGTCAAACCAGATGAATCGCAACAAGAGGATCAAGAGAAGGTGAAGTGGACTAAGGGTCCCCCTTTTTGTGGCTGATTAGTGTTGCAGTTGCGATGGCTTGCTCTCTATGTTGTGGGTCATTGAGTCGGTATGTTGCTGCATTGTAAGGAGCAAACACAGCAGTGCAGCCACTAATTCTTCAGGTTTTGCTATGTGATCCAGTAGTCTGGGTACAGCAAAGGAACTTTGAAAATTGCACCCAGGAAACTATCTATCAATTCATAGATAGTTTCCTGTGTGCATTTCAAAGTTCCACCGGCATTTCAAGTTAACACCGGCTAATATTGACACAGAGCTACAGATGTATTCATTGCACCAAGTTCTATCAGTAATCTTCGTTGTGTGGGAAATTTCTCTACTGTGGTATAATTAACTGGTACAGTTAATAGAATAAAAGTGTACAACAAACACTACAGGATGTTGCAATGTTACAAAACTGTGCTATCTCACTAGCTATATGTTCAGACTAAACACAGGGTTATCAATTTTCTACTACCGATCAACAGTTTGCCTTAACAAGGCTCAAGTTCACAGCTATCAGACAAATAGCAGTTTAGCCAAAAGTGCAGTGCCGTTCCCCCCAAACATCAGTGTAGCAGATAGCACTGGGAATGGTTATCGGTGGGAGAGTGGGCAGTGTGGGGATTGAGACCGTCGGGAAAGTGGGCAGTGTGAACGTTGTATCTGCTACAGCTGTGGCAACCACCGCGGAGAACCCCACTGTGAAGTAGACAGTGACCACAACAACACCAGCCAGTATCAGCAGGAGGTAGTAGATGAACACCAAGCCGTTACAGCAAAGGGCAGCATTGCCAAACTTTCTGGCGGACTCATAGTCTCCTGAATCATTGTGGCTGGAAGCCTGGGGAGAGTTAGCAATGAAGTAAATTAATCAGCTACACTCGTGCACTACTACAAAATTATGAACCAACTGCTTCTAGACGTAGCTAAAAGTGATCTGAAAATAAATCCACCTTGAAATTGTGCCCATGTTGTAAGGGGACTGAAGCAAGAGAAACGGATGGTGGTGATGAGCCAGCAGAGACAGATACTCATCATTGGACAGTATAAGTAAGTTTTATTATGCAGCTTGTACATTATTAAACTGTGCAGGAATTCCTGGCTGGCTGTATCACCAGGTCAATGCTCCATGAGTGCATATATAATCATCTGTTGATCGCTGCCGCAAAACGTCAGCATGCTGCATGGTGTTCCAGCTATATGATTGTGACACAGCCGTGCTGCAGCATCATGTGTGAAAAGCATACCAGGTTCTCATGCACCCTCCTTTACTTTTCATTGCCACACTGGGGGGGGGGGGGGGGGGGGGGGGGGGGGGGGGGATGAGGCAATTTGGAACCTACCCTCAAAAATAGGTTTATCTCATATAACTTGAGTGTGAGGTGTAAAGATCGATTTCACACAAAATCATATACATGTGACGTCTGTACCGCACCACCATGAACTAGGTCTTCCCCTCCTTGTTCATTTTTTTTTCACTGCACCGGGCTGGGAACAAGGCTATAATATATAGGTTCCAAGCAGAGCCATTTAATTGGTATGTGAATAGAACACAATTTCAGTAACCATTCAGGTGAAACTAACTTCTCTCACTTACAACACATGAAAAGATGAGGGCAGGGATGAGGCAGACAAATGCCGGCAGATTACCGTGCAGGAAGCTCAGCAGCATCATCACCAAGGTGAAGGTCATGTGCTCATTGGCACGAGTTTGGACGACATGGACTGTTGATGGAGGTGCTAAGGGCTGGTTCACCACCACCACATTCTGCAGAAAGATGTTACAGGAAATGAAACAATGACCACAACTGGTAGCAAGGAACTCTGAATTTGTTTATCCTCTTGGGTATTCTTGGTATTTGACTTTGGTAATGAATAGCAATTGCAGTTAACCTATGCAGATGAATTAAGGATGACTGTGAACAACAAAATAAACGTTCTCTATAAGAGTAAGATGAAGGGTGTATCGAACCGCCTTCGGCAGCTCGTTTCACCCTCAGTAAGACTTCATAGCAACATAGGTCCAAATCAACCACTTACAACCGTTCTCTATCCTTTCCTTTAGTCTGTAGAGTAATGGATTCAACACTTGGGATAATTCCATATTTGTGCTCAGCTAAGTCATTAGTGTAAGTCACACTTCACTAAGTCCATTTTCGGACCCAGTCATATGTAGAAACGGTATACTTTTTATGTGTGCTTTGGTGGTTTCACAGTTCAGACTCACAGTTCATTGCATCATTTCTGCACTTGAATTTCCCCTTTAGAGATGCATAGTTGTACTGCACACGTACAATTCCGGAGTCTTGGGACATGACTAATTGGGCTGCTGCTTACTACCAGCCATACAACACTCAAAGCCGCCACCGATCCCACCTCCAGGCTATACAGTGCAGGGTGTGCATTAAAGGACCTAGATAATTGGTTCATGTAACAATGAAGCCTCACTGAGCTGGATTGTTGTGAAAGGACAGGAGGGGCTGGGCTGTAGCCATACGGGGGGGACTGAACTGGCGGTGGCAGATGCTGGGGGACGGGCATGTACCCCTTTGGTCCGGGGCTGTACTCGTACAATGGATCCATTTCTGTGAGCAATGTAACCTTGTCTAATAAAGAACACTCAATATTAGCTACCATCACAGGTTCTTCATGGTTGATACTAGTATCAGTATCCTTTTAGCACTGGCTCCTGACACCATGCATGCAGGTGCGCACACACACACTTGCGAAACTGACCCTGCTGGGGCAGGTAGGCAGGGTTGTACGGTGGAGGTCCTTCAGCCATTGCGATGCAGTCACGTAGGTAGCTAAATTTCTGCGATCTGAGACTGAGGTAGTGTTATGGGCAGAGGTTGACGGTCCGGTAAACTTGTTGCTAAGATCGAGGTCGGATGCCTTTGATTACCGACGTCCACGCCCCCCAGAACGGAACCGAAAATGATATATAGACTGGACCGTGGACAGAGTCCAAGAGGCTGCATCCCATGTATAAGTAAATTGGATGTACAGTGTCCATGTTAAGGCCTCCCGATTTTCTATACAAAATCTGTATTGGAGGCGCCTATCTGCATGGTGACCAATGGGTACATATACAAGGGGTTGTCATATTCACAGTCGTGGCAACAGAAACCATTTTAGCGGAATAAGGTTTCTTACGATATTTGGTAGCACTCATTTCTGTAACTCTGCAGTGGAGAACTTCAAGTTGCACAACAGCATCAATTATGGAACATCAAAACTTAGCACATCAAAACCATTAATTAGTCCGGAGTTATAATCCACGTGTGCTCCCATCCACCTCCCACTCGACTGACCTAGAGTTGTCATGCAATTAGTAGCAACTCACTGAAATTAACTTTTCGTTGTTCATGTCCAAGCTACTGATAACATATATACTTTGTCAGAGAATATTAGCTAGTTAAAGAAATTCTCATTAGAAAATAGAACGTCAAGTTTATACTACTGCTGTTGACCTCCTCACATACCATGCTGCTTATATACCTTAATGTTATTGTCATCAATGTGCACATTGATCTCTATTGCGAATCTCATTTAATGCACTGCAATGATCCATGTTCTACAGTGTATGCATGGTGTGTTCATGTGATGCAATTAGTCCCTGGGCATATAGTTTAGGGCATAGCAACAGTTATGAAGGATGCCAAATCGAGAAAAAAAGAACGAAAAGTGACTTTCTGAAAGATCGCTAAACAAAATAGTGTGACGTCAATTACAAACAAGCAAACAAGACATTATGATAACTCTTTAGTATAGGTAGCCTCATTCTCAGGCCCCGCCCAGCTTTCCATCGCTTGCAGTACGGTAAAGCGACGAAAAGCTGGGCGGGGCCCTGCATGGAACAAGGCTACTCCAGGGTGCTTTTTAAACACCTCATTAATAACAGTAGCTACAATAATACTGCAGAAATCCTCCTATCAATGCTGGTATCCTTTGCTACCACATAACAAAGATAGTGTACATGTACAATACCAAGCTTTATTTTCCATGTGAGCCTCACTATCATGGATAAATTCACATTTCAGTCAAAGGTCGCATTGCTGCACTATAATAAAGAGCAATTATCAAAGTTTGAATGCAGCATGTTACATGTGCATTTTTGCATCAGTATAATTTTAATGTGTACATTCATAACCAAAACAGCATAGTGTACAAGGTTTGTGCATGCTTAGTAACTCTTTGCATCTTTGTAAGTGTTGTCATCATGTTGCACATCATGTGTGGCTAATAATTGTGTCTTATTGAATCAGATGATCAGAATTTTAGCGAGTGAGTGATTGGCCTATAGCTGCTATATTATATCGTAGACAACTTCTACAAGTATGAAAATCCCAACAATGATGACCGTCAAAGCTAAGCCGGTAACAATGCCAATCCATGCTATTTTCTTTGCCTTGCTTTTGTAGTCCTCTGCAGCAGAATAGGCTATCAGTGAGTAACTTCGCTTTGCCTGCAGGAGCAATTATGAAATATCAACTCATAATTAATTTACTCTACCTGTTTTATATACCTATCAGTGGTAATGTTACACTATCACGAGCTAACAAACCACAAATTAAAAGATTGTGACTGTATTTCGTTGATTACTGTAGGTTATATCGTTAGTTGTATGTATAGCTACTAGTCCTCACCCCTGGCCTGGCACTTACAACTAAGTCTCATTCCCAAGCCACACCGGGGTAGGGGAGTAGTTCCCTACTCCTGCATGGCCTGAGAACCAGGCTACTCAATTGAAACCACTCCTACCCTATTTCATGTTTATATTATGTAATCTACATTACAAACAGCACTGCAGTAATGGATTTACAACTGTTCTAACCAGCTTTGTAAGTTACTATACAATAATCCTCATGTTAACGATCCTTAATACTAAACAACACTATATATTATAGTCTGTGCTATTTGACATACCAGTGTATAGTACCTCCACGCAAGCCCTCCAAGAAGTGTGCACCATAGACCAGAACACACTACCAGAACAGTCATTCCAGCACTTTGTGGTGGAGGGGGTTTGGGTGCGGTCTGAGGCTGTTGCAATTGGGTTGGAATGACAGCAACAAAGTCGTCATGAACCGGCATTCATGCATAGTGAACTATCAGGGTGGCATCAGTGGTGCAGGCATACAACCTACTAATATTATTTCAGTCACTTACCTGCTGCCATATTGATCCAATCTCAATTTCTTCAGCCGCATTACCTTAATAGGTAAACACCAGTGAAAGAGAATACACACTACATGTATATATTATAATGGTTACCTTCTTTTGATGACATTGCTTACTGTTCCCAACTTGTATTAGATATCAGCCGAAACGCACCTACCTTTTATACTGACACCATGACAGATATATATTCTGGAGTTCTTTCCCAAAGCACAACAGAATTTCTTTTATGTAAGTGCATTGTGGCTAATGTACCCTGGAGCTACCATCTAAGGTAGTCCACTTTCTGTGTAACCTAATTTTGTCAGACATAATTATTACTTCCCAATAAAAATACATGGTTACCTTATTTTGATGACATCGCTTGCTGTTCCCAACTTAGCCGAAATGCACCTAGCTTTTACACTGACACCATGGCAGATAATATATAATTCTGGAGTTCTTTCCCAAAGCACAACAGAATTTGTACGTGGCTAATGTAGCCTGGAGCTGCCATCCGGTAAGGTAGTCCACTTTCTGTGTAACCTAATTTTGTCAGACATAATTATTACTTCCCAATTAAATATATGGTTACCTTATTTTGATGACATCGCTTGCTGTTCCCAACTTAGCCGAAACGCACCTAGCTTTTACACTGACACCATGGCAGATTATATATAATTCTGGAGTTCTTTCCCAAAGCACAGCAGAATTTGTATTGTGGCTAATGTAGCCTGGAGCTGCCATCCGGTAAGTTAGTCCACTTTCCGTGAAACCTAATTTTGTCAGACATAACTTTTACTACGTATTACTTCCCAATAAAAATGTAATTGGGGTGAGTCCCTCACTAGTGATTAGTAAGCAAATTTGTGCTGTGTGCACAATACTCTTCACACTATGCAAAAATTCATAGCTGGGACGGCCAGTGTCTCTGGACAGTATTTCGACCATACATGAAGTGGTAGAAATCACTGGACTGCCTTGAGGCAAGGCTTGAACATGCATGATCTCTCAATAATGCAGCCAAGCAAATGGATCCCACTCAGATCGATCCTTGCAGCTTTTATATAGGGAAGTCAATCAGAATCGGATAGGAACACACAAATGCAGTAGCTATATTGCCAAAGCTATTGATTTGTTTTGCATGGCCTATACAATTATAGTGATGTACGGATAGATGGGTGAAGCATATGAGTATAGGCTTTACATTACGTGCTAATATGGAACTCCTTACTCAAGTTGGCTGGGTGTTTCCATGCTCCACGCCTTTACATCCCTTGCATGCATCATAAAGTTGGAGTCATTATAATGTGGCGATGTTGTCGTAGCATGTAATTTCAAATTCTTGCACAGTCATGCTGTTGTACAAACATCTGCATGTGCATACTGAACTACATACAGTCATGATAAATGTACACAACGAACACCAGATGTTGTAATCATATGAAACTGATATTAGTAGTCTGCTATCTAAACTACACAAGTTTGGACACAATTTTCTGAATGCAGATCAAAGGTTTGGTTCATTCTGAGGAAAGGTTTAGTCACAACTGCCAGACAGGTGCATGTAGCAGTTCTAGCCAATAGAGGTGGTACATTGCTGGTTCCCCCAAACATCCGTGGAACATTGGGTCGCAACAGTAGGAATGACTATCTGTCCTGAAGGATCAACTAGCCAGGCAAACCCCACTGTGAAGTAGACAGCGACCAGAGCAACACCAGCCAGTATCAGCAGGATGTAGTAGATGAACACGCCACCATTGCAGCAAAGGGCAGCATTGCCAAACTTTCTGGCTCCCTCATAGTCTCCAGAATCATTGTGGCTGGAAGCCTACAAATGTGGAGAGTTAGCGGCAAAGTGAATTAGTCAGCACACGATTACTGCTACAAAACTGAAATCACGGCATGTACATTCAACAGTGTACATGCATGGATACTCGGTAAACATCTGTACATGTTTACCTACGAATAGGTAGCTACAACTCTTTCAGCTAATGCCCAAACGAACACACCAGAAACGTGATCACCTGATGCATCCTAACAGGGGTGGGTTTACTTTCAATAAGATCTAGAGTTGACCAACTCTTATTGAAAGTAAACCCACCCACCCATGTTAGGATGCATCAGGTGATCACATACTGTAGTCGTGCGTTATTAGGCGCATGCGCCTATAACTCCACAGGAAGGAAATATGCGCCTATAAGCGAGATGCGCCTAATAACACATACAAAAATAATGACATTCCTCGAATAGGAAGCGCGCTTCAATTCGAATATAGCTGTTTTGCACTCCGAAGGATCGAAAATGGCAGAGTTTCTGGAAGAAGACTGCAGCGCTTACCTGGGACGAGAGTTGAACCTGCGCCTAACAGCGAATATGCGCCTATAAGTGAGATGCGCCTAATAACGTGCGACTATGGTAACGATATGATGTCAGTAAAACGTGCATGATCCCCCAAAACAAGTGTGTTTGGGACCTCCACACAATAGCTGGTCATGTATTTGGCAATGAGGTAACCAAGCTCAGAAACAATGCTGGTCTTTCAAGTTACAGTGCAAAGCCTATGCAGTATATGTGATAGTTACATGTACAAGTAGCTTCGCTCGAATTGCTCGCTCAGCTACTTCCCCCTCATTCGCCTACGTGAGAAATCTGGCACCAGACAGCTCTCTGTGCAGAGCTGCTGCTCCCCGATTGCGTCCGCTTCAACTGCAGCTCCCCGATTGCATCCGTTTCAACTGCTGCTCCCCGATTGCATGCATCTGCTTGTAGCCCCCACCTATGCCCACGCCCATTGCCAACGTTCTCTAGCATTCTTCGAGGTTCAGTAAATTGAAGTAAGAAGGTTGCACGTCACTAGTCTAGTACTGCCCCACGAACATCCCATTTCCGTCACACACAGACAGACAGTCAGACACACACACACGTTTAAATCTTGTGTTGATATCCTCTGCTGTTTGCACTTTTGAACCTTTGGCAGTGTGTGCGTGGGCAGGACTTACTATGGTAACTTACTTCTTGGATCATGCAGATTCTTAGTGTATCAATACATTAAGTTTTTAACCGTGTGTTTGTGTGTGTATGTGTCTGTAATGGAAGTGGGATGTTCGTGGGGCGGGACTAGACTATAGGGACGCGCGACCTTCGTACTTTAATTTATTTTACTGAACCTCGAACTCCGCGAAGAATGTTCGAGAACATTGGGCCCGGGCTGGAATCCAGCAAGTGCAATCGGGGAGCAGCAGCTGAAGCGGGCGCAATCTGGAGCAGCAGCTGGAAGCGGAGGCAAACGGGGAGCAGCAGTTGAAGCATATGCCGCAATCGGGCCCGGGAGCAGCAGCTGAAGCGACGCAAGCGGCGAGCAGCAGCTGAAGCGGACGCAGCTCTGCACAGAGAGCTGTCCGGCGCCGGATTACGCACAGTAGGCGAACGAGGGTAAAGTAGCTGAGCGAGCGAAGCGAGCTCAGCTACTTGTTGGGGCGAGCGTGAGCGAGCCCCACACTAGCGTGACTTCATTGCGCTCTGCGTGTGTATGTTTGTTTGTTTGATGGATCTTGCAATTACCGTAAATTTTAAATCAGCGAATTTCACTTGCACGTGCACAATAATATTCATATTCAACGAACTCGACGAACCGTCTAGCTAGCTACCTGTAGTTGTTCGACGAACGATGGTGACAACAAAGACGGAGACCACTCGTGGACATTGGCTAGAGCATCATGAACATTCTTCCTCCTCGGCGACACTGACAAAGACAGAGACAGCGCGTGGACCTACACGTACCGCCTTGCCGGTTAGCCTAGCTACATTGCTGCTAGCGGCTATAAACGCTAACCTGACTCGCTCACAGTTGCTGTGATGTGCACGAGAGGATGCAGAGAATATAGCTACAATGACATACTAAAAATCGTCTTTCAGCAACTTCATGCTAATGCGTACAACAACATTGTTAGCAGACTCAGAAACACTGAATGGTTCAGCCAGCAATAGCCCTCTTCGGTCACACACTTGCTTTCAACAATGCTGATCATGGCTTTGACCGTTTTCATATACTGCCCAGCCTTCACTACTATATTGACATGCAGTACGTCAGGCGAGCCCCACAATGCCCTGCATTCTCCTAGTAATATTTACTAGTGTATATGCAACCATACACTCAGAATTGCAGCTACAAGATTTGGTTGTTATAACAACACAGTCCATGCACTGGTGGGCCTGGTTGTGGGGATAGTGGTTACGGGTGGTTTGTTTTGGCATTGGAGACTAAGACAACCAAAGAGGAAGCTTGACCATGCAGATCAGAATGGGTACCTGTGAAAGCCGGAACGCAGGAACGCGGAACGGAACACGGAACAGAACGCGAACGGAAGTAAGATGCGGGCCGTGCGCTATCATCACCGTACGCGCAGGGCGTTATTCACTGGACTGGTAGACTGGACTGGAGTGGACTGGACTCACCCAATAATCTGTTAAATGCCTTTTCAATGTAGGACAGAAGCTATGCATACTTATTTATTCACTAAAGTTGCTTGCATAGCCTGCTTTCGTGTCTTTCCTCGAGTCAGTAGAGGTCAAAGGTCACGTGCATATTTAATAAGCTTCAGCAAAATGTGCTTCAGTCAGTCGTGGATGATAGAATATTATTTTTTTTCTATGCTTAAGGCTGGAGTTCGATGTCTGCGGTAAATAAATGCTCTTCTAATCTTTTCATTGAATATGCACGTAACCTTTGACCTCTACCGACTTGAGGAAAGACACGAAAGCAAGATATGCAAGCAACTTTAGTGAATAAATAAGTATGCCTAGCTTCTTTCCTACACTGAAAAAGGCATTTTACAGATTTTTGGGAGAGGGGGTACCCACAAAGCCAGTATCACATTGGAGGTGCTTCGTACTTTCACAGTTGCTGTGAAGGAATTGAGAAACTGCACGAAGTGCGGAATGCACTGTGTAGTAATTGTGCAATCAGCATGTATTGGCACACCCATAGGCATACCCCCAGTATCTGTCACCCCCCCCCCCCCCCCCCCCCATCCACCCCTGAATAGGACTATTTTGGGTGATATTTGAGTGGTGGGTCCAAGTGGGTGATGTCCTTGAGCCACTGAATTAATGGATATCCACATTCTTTGTTAGTGCATTTATGAGTCTAGCAAAATTTTGGTAACCATCCATGCGTAACCAAGCTTCACCCCAACATGTTCACTTACAACACATGAAAAGCAGAGGGCAGGGATGAGGCAGATAAACGCTGGCAGATTACCATGCAGGAAGCACAGTACCATCATCACCACGGTGAGGATCAGGTACTCATTGGCGCGAGGGTGGATCACATGGAATGTTGGTAGAGGTGCTGAGGGCTGGTTCACCACCACCACATTCTGCAGGAGGACGTTACAGGAAATTATAGACAGACCACTAGGGAGTCTTGTAGACTTGTAACTGGAACAAAGCTATGAATTAGTGCTGTGAACTGATGTCAATTAATCGGTTAATCGTTCGATTATATACCTTAGCGATCAATTATTGGTTAATTGAAGTGAATTCCTTGTCGAGTAAAGCCCTAGTCCGTGCTACTTTACTTAGCTAGCTGTTTTACCAACTTTGTCAGCAAAGTTGACACGAACGCTGATTGGTGCAAGCTCCAAATGCCTGTCAGTAAATTTTCTGCAGTTTGGAATTTGACTACAAACCGGATGCTGGATTGGGAAAGGAAAAGCTGAAGGCTGGGAGCAAGGCAATTTATAAACTCTGCAAATATGTGGTTGCTCCTGCGGTGATATTTGTGATCGTATCATCAGATGGAGTACGAGCAGCCAGACAGAGTACAAGCAGCCAGACAGAGCAGCCAGACGGAGCAGCCAGACTGAGTACGAGCAACCAGACAGAGCAGCCAGACGGAGTACGAGCAGCCAGACAGATTATGAGCAGCCAGACAGAGCAGCCAGACGGAGCAGCCAGACAGAGTACGAGCAGCCAGACAGAGCAGCCAGACAGAGCAGCCAGACGGAGCAGCCAGACTGAGCCAGACAGAGCAGCTAGACGGAGCAGCCAGACTGAGTACAAGCAGCCAGACGGAGCAGCCAGACAGAGCAGCCAGACTGAGTATGAGCAGCCAGACGGAGCAGCCAGACGGAGCAGCCAGACAGACGGAGCAGCCAGACAGACGGAGCAGCCAGACAGACAGAGCAGCCAGACAGATGGAGCAGTGTAGTTTTTGCCATTTCCTGAGCAGGGGTCAAGGTTTAAGTACAGCTTACACAGTACCAATTAATTATCAATTATGAGGAATCCAATAATCCACTAGAGCTGTAGCTACAGTCAGGTCACAGCTCTACTATGAATTGTAGCCTCTTGGTAGTTGAGTCACATGTCAGTAGTTGGCTACACACCAACACAGGTGAGTTAAGCGTTCTCTATAACATCCACATAAGCCTTTCCATTTAACTCTGTAGAGCTTCTCTGACGCTTCAAACCTTGGATTGACATCACTTGACAGTAATGGATTCAGTCTAGACAATTCCATTACGTTTAGCGTATATTTGGTTAGCACTTTAAACATAGTGGATTTCATAAAGAGGGACCACTCCACTGAGCAAAGCCATTCTAGCGTAAAATCACACAGGTGAAACTCAAACCGTTTTTGGACCCAGTCATTATAACTTACATGATTGTGTTGAAATGGAAGGAATACATTTCCCTTTAAAGTGATTTATGTGTGCTTTGGCTAACGGGTTCATGCAACAATGACGCCTCACCGAGCTGGATTGTTGTGAAAGGACAGGAGGGGCTGGGCTGTAGCCATACGGGGGATGCTGAACTGGGGGTGGCAGATGCTGGGGGACGGGCATGTACCCCTTTGGTCCGGGGCTGTACTCGTACAGTGGTTCCACTCCTATATAAGAGCAATTTAAGTGTTCAAAGAACACACAATATTATCATGACACTAATGAGCTTTAGTACTGACAGAACAGATTTAGAACTGGCTATTGACGACATGTGCACGCAACAAACCATATAATTATGTGAAACTGACCCTGCTGGGGCGGGTAGGCAGGGTTGTACGGTGGAGGTCCTTCAGCGGCCATTGTGATACAGTGTTCTTTCTTTAATACTCAGTGAGCCAGATCCAATTGATTCCAGTGACGGAGCCTAACACGGCTTGGAGTATCACGCTTGAAACTTGCTGTGTTAAGCGATCTGTACAATTTTGTATTGGGGGTGGTATGTATATAAATTCCTAGCCACTAGCGGAAACCTTAGGGTAGGGACAGACACTGGTTACAGAAAAACACTACTTGGGAGGGTAGCTAGCTGACAAGAGAACGGAGCATACACACTATACGATTTCTAGGTAGCCTGACGGTGGATCTAGCTAGCTTACGAGACTTTAGGTTTTGTTCCCGACGCCAACAACTGTCTGCGAGATCACATACTCGGAGTGGCTCTAGTTCACGTCACGCAGGTACTAGTAGACATTCTGACATTTTCATCAGTCTAGTCGGACCCGTCTATTTACTACAGTTGGAAACCAGAAACGGAACGGAACCGGAATTGTTTGGCAAACGACCAAGACCGTTAGCCTCGTTCCCAGTCTCTCCCGAGCCTGGGAACGAGGCTAGTGAAGTGAAATAATATTATCTATAGCTGGGAGAAGATTACTATGGAATGTATTTTGTTTCAAAATTCAATGCCTCAAAATTTCAATGAAAAACAGAGATTACAGAGAGTGTAACGGATCTGGGGTCTGGATACTAGTGCATTGAATTATTTAATACATCAATCTGCTGTCATTACCAGTTCAGTAGCTAATGCTTCTCAATCACGGTCCTTCCTCACGGATGAGGATCCCATATGCTACAAGCATATTAGCTAATGAGCGTGGATCAGTAATTGGTAGCTACTAGTAGCGATTCCGGACGGATTTTTCAAATTGGTGTGAGCGTTTTGAAATATTTATCATAAAATTCTGCACTGAATTGCGAGTTGACTGGCTTTTGTCCGGTGCAAATCGGTTGCGTAGAAGTCGAGATACGTAACTCAGAAGATAAGTCACACACGAAAATATTTCCCACTCCTTTTAAATAGAAAAGTGGTAGGCGTACATTTGCGGTATATTCACGTGGTCTCCATCAAATTGCAAAGTGTTCATATCTCGAGAACGGCTGCACGGATTTCACTGAAACTTGCACCAAATTGATCGCCATTGAATTTGCAGTTCAGCTGTGGCGATTCTGTATCTGTAGAAGATGAGACGCTGCACTCCTGGCAATGAGGTATGTGACCTGATGTGTGTTTATACTTGTGGGATCATGTGGGAAGGGGTAGTGCACCTGGATTAGAGCTAACAAGCTCAAACACTCTTGCTGAGGCTGCTCATCTACTTATGAGGCGGTTTTCTTCCCCTCTTTCTAGCCACAGCTACTGAGATCATTCACCATTTGTGGCACGTTGTGGAAAGGGAGGGGCTACAAATATTATATGACCATTGTGATTGAGTTTATGCTCCGTAGTCATGAAAAGAGCACACATGGGCACCCAAAGAAAAGAGTGGATGCTTGTTGAAGTGTTTCCATACCCATACACACCTCAGCAGACAGGAAATGTTTCAACATAGCCGCCAGATTTTGAAGCCGGCAAGTTGTGGCAGCTCTGAATGGCAGTATGCCACTGTGATGTAGCTATAGTCCAGGTGGCCGAATTAGCTATGACGTTGTGATCTGCTTCTCAAGTGCATTTCATACCACGGAGATGCACAACACTTGTCTAGTAGTGCACTGTGCTATAGCTATGCAAGACAAGTTCAAGGGTGGGCATTTATTCAAGTGTACTTTGATTCTATACACAGAATTGGGATTGTAGTCCTTAGGCCTCTACTTAATTACCATGATGCATGCATAAATTGGTTAGCTAGTCATCAATTTGTGACGAACCTGAGGAATCCTGCCTATCATGAAAGTCACCAGACTCTCTCCACTTGGGTCATGCTGCCTACATATCATCGTTCAAGTTTTGCCGCCGGACAAACCGTATATTTCTTCCTACAGACGGCAATACTACTATCAAACAGACTGGCTTACTGCATGTTTGGCAGTTCTCATTACTGTACGTTGCTATTCCCTCCACATGCAGGTGTATACGTCGCTATTCCCTCCACATGCAGGTGTATACGTTGCTATTCCCCCCACATGCATGGTGCACCAGACACTAAAGTGCAGCATCACTGAAAAACCAAGCATTATACTCAAGGGACAAGTCGTCTGTCTTGTGACGAAGACCGTAATTGTGCATACACTTTCAGTTGCATACGTGTAGGTACTAGACATTATTTTGGCATTGTCTTGATCTCTCCCTCAGCTATCTGTGGTCATTTTGAACACTGTAATAATTACATTCCAGATTTTTTAACTGTAGCTATCGTTCTCGCTGGGTGTCACTGTTGCCTTCCGGGTTCATAAGGACTGTTTCAAGTACTTTCCGAGTCGCTGATTCCGAATATGGGCGTTGGTAGCACTTTCGAGGTCTGCAACACCATGAATTGGAGTTTTTAAGGACGATTTACTCCGTGGTATCCCACGACTTGATCGTTACTTTTGCCAACTCACAGAATCGGATTCTTCAGGCAATGGCGATTCCAGCGATATGTATTTTACCTAGGTTTCGTTGAGAGAAAGCGTGCGCTTTTGTTTACAGTCGATGCCCTTCAACGTACCACTTCAATAATTCAAATTTGGCCGGAAAAATTTCGTTTGTTTACGTAACTTCCGGAATCGCTACTACTAGTAGTGTAAGAGGTTCAGAGAGTAGCTAGATATAATTATGTCGGATGGCAGGATGATATTTAGCTAACACAATTTACAACATCGCCATTGATTATTATAGTCTAGAAAAAGCAGGTGCAACATTTCAGGTACTACTACAGCCATACAGATCAAAGGCATGGGGTCTATAAATCATAGCATACCTTATCATGAGGTACTTATTCATTTCATGAATATCAAAGCATTTCATGAATATCAAAGGAGAGTTTGTTGTTGTTTTCTCTATAAATTAAGTTTATGCACTGACTACGAAGAGATATCATATAGCAATAGCTAACAGAGCCAGCCCTAAGGGACACAAAAATAGGAAACAAGTACATACAGGACAAAATAATGGAAGCCTAGTAACAGCATACTTCAATAGGTATAGTAATTGAAAGTTTAAGCCAAAGTAACCAACATGCACAATAGATACAGTAATTAAAAGGTTCAGCACGTTTAAGCTGACACTTAAGCGAAAAGGATGATGGAGCACAAACGGAGCACAAACAATGCTTTCTGGTAGATAGTTCCAAGTCAAAAAAAGACTGACACAACAGTGTGCACAATCAAGGTGAAAGTGACAACCTTTGGTGGCATAGAGTATAGGGCTTCTTGGGTTGAGCTACCAGGGCAGAATCCAAATTGACGAGGGGACAAGAGGTTGTTTAGAGAGGAGATGACTCTTGATGCGATTATGAACAATACATCAAGCAGCTTCGATGGCAATGTGAGCAGGGAGTTGGATCTATAGTAGGAGATTCCCTTGCCCTTGAAGACTAATATTGGCCAACTTCCATTCAGATGGAAGACACCGGTAGAGAGAGATTTGATAGCAGGGAGGAGATGGCAAGGAGATAAATAGTCGACCAGAGACTGGATAATCTGCAATGTCATCAGCATTTTCCCATTTGATACCACACATCTCATCATTTACAAAATCAGGTCATGTGACTTAACATTAATTGTCCAGACGCAAAAATATTGTGGTACCATACTCTCACAAAAGAGCGCCCATGGGCGGTGCACCTTACATGCTCACCGAACAGGGGGTGGGCACTCATCTTCGCGAGACTACGGTAATCCTGTATGTAGGTAGTTCAGTAAGTATAACACCATAGCATGAATTTCAGCATGATATCTATTTCTTTGTACCGCCAATGGAATACAGTCTCCATGCATTGAGAAATAAATTTATAACTACCGTAGTGTTTCGAAAATACGCCCACCCCCCTTTTTCGCGGCAAGTTGTTGCAAACTGTCATTTATTACTCGAAAGTACATAATAATTGTTGCGTTCTCTATTGTGGTATAATAGTACCGGGTACCTGCAGCAAACACAGGATGTTGCATTACGAAAGTGTGCTATCTCAATAGCCTCGTTCCCAGGCCCCTACCCAGCTTTTCGTTGCTTGCAGTGCGTAAACTGAAAGCAGCGCGCAGGCCTGGGAACGAGGCTACTATCTCAATACATGTACAAGTTTGTCAATCAATTTTCTTTATCAATGGTTTGCCTTACAAGCTCAAGTTCACAACAGTCAGACAGGTATAACAGTTTAGCCAACAGTGCAGTGCTGTTCCCCCCGAACATCACTGTATATTAACATTGGGAACAGTTATCGGTTGGAGAGTGGGCAGTGTGAACGTTGTATCTGCTACAGCATCAGCTGTGGCAACCAGCGCGGAGAACCCCACTGTGAAGTAGACAGCTACCAGAACAACACCAGCCAGTATGAGCAGGATGTAGTAGACGAACACCAAGCTGTTACAGCAAAGGGCAACTTTGCCAAACTTTCTGGCGGACTCGTAGTCTCCAGAATCATTGTGGCTGGAAGCCTGTGGGGAGTTAGAAGCAAAGTGAAATAAATCAGCATGCTCACTAGCTGCACTTGTACATGCAAGTGTGTGTGTTTGGTGTGCATGTAGGTCTGAAAGCCCCCCCCCCCCCCAACTCCACAGACTGACACGCCTATGGCAACACTCGTAGTTTGACAAATGCATAATCACCACATAGTGCATGATGCTAAGACAGTACAGAAGTGGAAAGCAGTGGCATGCAGGGTAGTGGAGAGTGGGGAGTTGCCACGAGAGCCCTTATACATGGTATGACTGTCAAGTTTAGGCCGGGTGTGTAACAGGCTCGCCCCAAACAAACATTATGATACTATAGGTGTGTATATAGCGTGAGCTCTTACAGGCTAACACTATGTGTAAACTATACATTTAGCTATAGCTACCTAAGTGCATGTTAACACCATACTTGTTCACTTACAACAAATGAAAAGCAGAGGGCAGGGATGAGGCAGACAAACGCTGGCAGATTACCGTGCAGGAAGCACAGTACCATCATCACCACAGTGAGGATCAGGTACTCATTGGCACGAGGGTGGTGTACATGGACTGTTGACATAGGTGCTGAGGGCTGGTTCACCATCACAACATTCTGCAGGAAGACATTGCAAGGAAATTAGATGCTGTTTTCAATGAGTGTGATTACTTGCATGGGGTTAACTGAATACTGGAAGCACTAGAGCCTCACTGTGAGCAGCTGCTGCTCTCAACAACAAAATTAATGTCAAGTGACAGCCATACATAAACTAGTTTGTGATCACTGTCCACTCCAGATTCTCTACCACGGCAAAACAGATCGAGCAGTGTTGGGTGCATTTTACGAGGGGTATGACAGGACATATGGCACCCCCGCATAACCACTGGGCAAATAGACGTACATTGTACTATATAAACCCGTTATACTTATGTTTGTCCTTGTGTTTTCATCTGTGTGATATGCTATATAGTTGATGTGGGGTTAAGCAATCAGTTTTGTCTGTCTGTCATCTGTCTAGTGTCTGTCCATCGTCTGTTGTCTGTCCAGTGAAAATCTCGCAACATAGACCCCCAGACTACGGCTGAGCTTGCACGGTAGACGACGCCGATTCAGCAATGAGAAGAGAATACAACCAAGGACAACAATTGACACAGCTCACATGCACTTTATCAAGGGCGCATCAAGCCGCCGGAGGCGGCGAGAGGGTATGCGACACTCATAGACGGCAAAATGCTGAGTGTTACTAAAATTAATATAGAATTCAAATTTGGACTGTATAAGCACGAGATCCATAGACGCGCGCGCGCCCCTTATGCGGTCACTTACTTGGATATGTCTGTCTGCAGCGTTCATCTTTGACGAGGACCTAGCTACCTAGAATGAGCCCCCTTCGATGCTATCATTCCCTCCCTCCAACTTACGCAACAGCAAACATCTGATGTTGTCGAGAGCGGCGAATGTTGGGCTTGCATCCGGCAATACTTTCTCCGAATCTGGCCTGCTACACTGGTAGGAGAGGTACCCGGTGTCATGGGGAATTTGGCACCCCCGATTTATGGCACCCCCATGCAAAACCCTAGGGAAATTGGAAACCCCAAGCAAAATATGCTGAGGGAATTTGGCACCCCGCGGTGCACCCCTTTGGGAATTTGGCATCCCGTTTCGGTACAGCTGAACGTATACCAGCGAATCAAAGCTAGGCATTGCTGAACCTATAGTGACCTTATCAGAAGGTGTCAGTCATGGAAAATGTATTAGTCACATGGCGGAGATCGAACTTGGAACGGCGGACGGTTCGGATGAGATCAAGGTCTACGATGAAGTGCAAGACTATTTAGCCAGCGGAAGATATTCCTTAGGGAATGTGACAACCCATTTTTCTACTTGAAAAGTTTACACGAGTGCCATATTCCCTAGGGAATATGACACCCCCTTGACAAGAGGGTGCCAACAAGTAAAGTTTAACAATAATTAATCACTGTAGTGTACTATTATACATCAGTATGTCTACTTGACACCAATGAAAAATTTGCATGGGGTGCCATATTCCCTAGGGAATAATGGTAAGGGTGCCATATTCTCTGTTGCATGGGGGGTGCCAAAATCCCTGAGGGGGTACCAATATCCCTAGGGAATTTGGCATGGGGGTGCCAAATTCTCGGGGGTGCCAGATTCCCTATGACACCGGACTAGAAGAAGTACTTGGGCTAGAGATCGCTTGGATGGCGTTTCTATACCGAAATCGGTAGCACTCATCTTCCTTGCTCCCATCTCTTGCTGCTAATTCTCTTGTTCCGTCGAACGTCCGTAACCACCCGTGCACGCAATTTGACGTGCTTAAAGGGAAACGTTATTTTTACTAACACTCAGCACTATGCTGTCTATACGTAGTGTCATGCCCAGACCACACCCCGTCACGGGGAGAGACGGTCTGGTGAACGAAGTCGAATTCTTGGGCTTATTACCGGAATGTGGTAAGGACCAATGAGATTGTGAGATTGTTAATAATTACATAGTAATCGCTTTGAATACTCACAAGCTGGAGAAGACAACGGCCAAGAGCCTTTGCCATGCCAGTTTGCCCTTAGCGCTTGACTGTGTAAGGCAACACTATGTCGTGGCGCCAACTTCAGAAGACTTTTGCGCTCGATTGTGCTAGCTGTGAGCCCTGTGACATCGCTTATGAAGGATCAAGTTGAGAGCTTTGGAAGTGAGGTCAGTAAAGGGATCAAGTACAACGAAGCGGCTCCTCTAGGTTCAAGCTAATGCTGGCCCTAGCCCTAAGGGGGCGTTCTTCGTAGTTTACGCCAGAAAAGTGCCTGAATGGACTGCCAAACAAACGGGAAGCAGATTCCATGTACCGGGCGAAGGATGCTTCAAAAACCTTCTATGGGCCATGGGTGAGCAGCAAAAGGTTAGTACATTTTCTCTTTAGATATGAGTAGCCACGATCACGCTTGGTCGACACGGGAGCCTTCACCGGACACTTTCGCAGGCACTTAACACATACAATGATTATACATTCCGTAGTATGCTTCAAGCCCAAGAAATTCGACTTTGTTCACCAGACCGTCTCTCCCTGCGAGGGGGTGTGGTCTGGGCACGAGACTAGTCTATACGTGCGCTATAGGAAGTTGCATGCCCTCTCGCCGCCTCCGGCGGCTCAATGCGCCCTTGGCTTCATATATACACCTACAAAGCCTAAGGGTATTGCACAACATCCTAAACTGAAGCATACAGAAAAACCACAGAAGCCATGACCAGATGCCCAACAGAACTGTGGCTACAGGAAACATCATACAGTGACATACACCCACCACACAATAGACAATACCAGGACAAAAGCTGCACTCCACTGACCAAAAACCACGAACCCTCCGCTGACAGCATTGTCCCTTATACCCTCTATCGCTCCATACCCTCTAGTCTGATTGGTTTGTTGATCATGAAAAGTGTGCATTATAATTACACTTATCCAGAAGCAGTTGTAAAAGCACCAAAAGATGTCATCTATAGAGTACAAGACGAGTATAAGTTATCCCTCTCATCGTAACATCATCTTATAGAGTAGGGTGTGCACAACGGTCCTGTAATGGGTTCACTTAGAAAACCTCACCGAGCTGGATTGCTGAGAAAGGACAGGAGGGGCAGGGTTGTAGCCATATGAGGGAGGTGGTTGCTGGTGGACAGGCATGTACCCCCTTGGTCCAGGGCTGTACTCATATGGTGGTCTCATTTCTAGGAAGTGTTGAATGAGATTACAAAGGTCATGCACTGTGAATATGTTTCGTGGTCAATCATATAATTGAAGAGGTGTGACTAATAGTGCGCAAAAAGTTAATAGCTCACTGATTAGATAAATAGTTAGTTAGCAGCAGCGTAAGAATTAAATACCTTTTCGCTGGCACAAAGCACAACGTTCAGGAGGCTATGTGTTATATCCTGCCAATCCTCCACAATTGAGGTACCAATTATTGACTGTGCCACCACTAGCTCCGCCTAGCCGCACATCAACATCATTGACACACAACTCGGATTGAATACTGTACTCAACAACATAATATTGTACCAAAAACTAACTCATGTCCAAACACACTTTGTACAAACAGCAAATACCGCCCATAAAGTGATTAATATTAGTGCCTACAAATCCACATTAGTACATATACTACACTAATTATGTGGCGAAACATCTTGTCTACACTGTCTAGCATAACTGGACCAATCTCGGCTGCGCCTCGCGCAACTTATGCCAGCTTGCATTCGCAGCCATGCATGCTGTTTAAACTGGTACCTAGGCCTATAGGCTGTAGCCATATCTGCTGAGGGAACTAGACCACTTTGTACACAATATATTTTTAAACTGTGCATACCATCGCTTCTAAAGCCAGACCCAACCAATTTCCAAGATACCTGGGATGGTAATCATGGTTTTTCTCCCGTACACAACTGCAGGTTATTCACCGAAAAACTTCGTACTGTTAGCTAGCAGCTAAGCTACTTCACAGTGTGACTCACCAGTAGACATTTTGGTAACTTGAGCTAGGCCAGATAGATAGATGTTTTCGCCAGCAACACAATGTTTCGCTACAACTGAGCAATAGTATTAATATACACCAAAAGAACAGGAAACCAATACAAAGGAACAGGAAACCAAGGCCTAAGATATGAGGCGGAATGAAGCAATAGCAATATCCTATACAGCAAAAGAACAGGAAACCAATACAAAGGAACAGGAAACCAAGGCCTAAGATATGAGGCGGAATGCAGTACAACTCAAGGATATAACACAGGAAATGAGTATGCAACAGCACAAATCAGAGAGTAATTTACATGAAATCATAGTAACTAGGTAGCTAATTCTTCTCCTTCTTCTTCTTCTTCTTCTTATTATTATTGCTTTACAGCACAGTGTGACATGACAGAAGATAATATGCAGAACTCAGTGTGGGCGAGGAGTGAGGCCGTACAACAGTGCTATACAGAGAGGGGTGGCAGCCTGAACAAAACAAAATGAAACACAACAAACAATAACCATGACTGTGAAAATGTATATTTGAGCAGGTCATGCCTGCAATAATATTACTAGTAGCTAGGATCGGTTCAGATAAATTAAAAATGGGTCTAATGAACTGGCAGGATGAGTTCTAAGTTTGTGGATGAAGGTTAATAGAAACGGCACCAGCTTGTATAACCCTGATCCGGATGATTTCTCAGTGCAGAGGATTATATATGCACATATTGATACATACAACAACATAAGGCCGCTATAATTTTAATTCATGATCACTATCTTCACCGAATTCATGTTCTATAACCTCATCTAGCTCTTCACCATCTCTCATCCAGTCTTTCTGGCAGAATATTGTCTTCTGCTGGTCCAGTGCTCCTGTATTATATCGTCTACATGTACTTCGAGAGCTGTCACTCTCACATTAGAAGGTGAGCCCCAACGGTACAAATAATGCTGTGGCATCAAGGTCCTCAGTGCATGTCTGCCGTGCATTTTATAGCCGCAACTAATGGCTGCACATCCTGTGCAACCACTTAGCCACATGTAGCCACTTAGAACCAATTGTGCATGCCTATCAGGCTATGCTGTCTACATGTATGTTCACTGGTACCTCCCGTACCACTGACCGTGAATCGGCGGCCTTCTCAATTCCATCCATATATACTCAGGTCAAGCTGTGGATTCATGTGACAACAAACCCTCTATATTATAGTGTCAATATACAGTGTTTTGTAGTGATCAGTATACACAACCCAATTGGGAAGCTGCCATGGCTCTGCATCAAATGCTATAACTCTCTTATGGAGCATCTCCTGGCCCAAGCTGTACATGTTTTGCACATATTGTCCTATTGCATTCAGTGTTGGTCAGTGTGTACTCTTCCCTCTGTTTTCTTTCAGTGCTATAGGATGTGTATACCTTGGAGTACTCTTCTTGCAGAGCAGTGAGCAGAAGCTGCACTGGCAAGGTCGGACGCTGTTAGCTGAACCTGAATAATATCTGCTGACTCTGTTTGCTAGCACTTTATACTTTCATCTCAAAGTGTGAAGTGCTCTGTACCAGCTGACTCAGAAACAGACTTCAGAGCCTCTATGTAGAGTTCCGTCTGTCATGCATGCAGTAGCTATGTTAATGCCGGTGACTATACATTTTCTCATTCCTGCATGCATTAAATTATGTGGACAGTTTATACCATTTGTACTACAGTGATGACGCACTTGAAAGGTGCCGACCACAGTTTATATAGCGTAACCTGCTACCCGCCGTCTAACTACCATAAACCCGTCGTCTAACTACCGTACACCCTTGTCAGCACAAATTAGTGTACACAGAAGCCACTTTAGTATACTCAGGAAGTTCACTTAGAAGCCACTGTAGAACAAGCCAGTTGTACTACCAGCTGCTGTGGTTTATCAGGAACACACTCGGCTGTTATTCAATTAGAAGCCTCGGCTGCGCCTCGGCCTCTAATTGAATAACAGCCTCGTGTAGTCCTGATAAACCACAGCAGCTGGTAGTATCAATATAATATATTATTAAGATTTCGAGGGGCAACCGCACTCCTGGTAGCCGTTGAAACGCCGGCTGCGACTCGCCGTAGCGTTAGTTCCAATTAACGCACATGCCACGTGGCAACCACGCTCAGTCGATCGATCGCGAGCAATGGCGGCCAAAAGGAAGACAGACATTATTACAGCACTCACAACTTAGCCAGCACGGTGAGTTTTGGCATGTAAGCGTCAGTGAACGACAGCGATCACGGCCGTGTGGTAAGAATCTTCGTGTGCCTTTCCTAAGAACGGTACTGCCACCGGAAGTCGGAGAGAGCGCTCAAGCAATGGCGGCCACGGCGAGACAAAAGCGCTTGTATCTCCAGCACCATGGTGAGTTTCAGCACCAAAATTGTTCGGTGAGGACAGTGCATGATAACGATCACAACGGTGTAGTCAGAATCTTTGCAGGCCATTCGCAAGTAGTCAAACGTTAATTATTTAATTATTTAATTATTTAATTATTTAATTATTCGAGGGGCAACCGCACTCCTGGTAGCCGCGTTGCAACCGGTTGCAGCTCGACGATAGCGCATAGGTATTGCAACACATTCCAATTAACGCACATGCCACGTGAGACCATGAGCGCTCGCGTACGCGTCGCGTCGATCGATTGAGCTGAGTCAGCAATGGCGCCCAAGGAGATCGAGAAGACAAGAAACTTGTTATATAGCGCTCACAACTTCGCCAGCACGGTGAGTTTTGGCATGTAAGCGTCAGTGACCGGCAGAAACTTCGCGTGCCTTTCCTAAGAACGGTACTGCCACCAGAAGTCGGAGAGAGCGCTCGAGCAATGGCGTCCACGGCGAGACAAAAGCGCTCATATCTCCACCACCAAGGTGAGTTTCAGCACCAAAATTGTACGGTTGGGACAGTGCATGATAGCGATCATGAAGGTGTAGTCAGAATCTTCGTAGGCCATTCCTATCACTCGACCGAATTAGTTATATTATATTATATTAGATTCGAGGGGCAACCGCACTCCTGGTAGCCGTTGCAACGCCGCGGTTACCTCGCCGTAGCGAAGCTAAATTATTGCAATTCGTTCCAATTAACGCACATGCCACGTGGCTCAGTCGATCGCGAGCAATGGCAACTAAAAGGAAGACAAGACAGCACTCACAACTTAGCCAGCACGGTGAGTTTTGGCATGTAAGCGTCAGTGAACGACAGCGATCACGGCTGTGTGGTCAGAATCTTCGTGTGCCTTTCCTAAGAACGGTACTGCCACCGGAAGTCGGAGAGAGCGCTCGAGCAATGGCGGCCACGGCGAGACAAAAGCGCTTGTATCTCCACCACCAAGGTGAGTTTCAGCACAAAAATTGTACGCTTGGGTCACTGAACGATAGCGATCAAGATGGTGTAGGCAGATTCTTTGTAGGCCATTCGCAAGTAGTCAAACATTAATTATTTAGTTTACATTACGCGGCACAATTTTCTCTATACCAGGAGTGTAAATATTAGATTATATTACATTACGCGGCACAATTTTTCCCCTACCAGGAGTGTAACGAGGGGCAACCGCACTCCTGGTAGCCGTTGAAACGCCGGCTGCGACTCGCCGTAGCTATAGCGCAGGCTAAATTAGTTCCAATTAACGCACATGCCACGTGGCAACCACGCTCAGTCGATCGCGAGCAATGGCGGCCAAAAGGAAGACAGACATTATTACAGCACTCACAACTTAGCCAGCACGGTGAGTTTTGGCATGTAAGCGTCAGCGAATGACAGCGATCACGGCCGTGTGGTCAGAATCTTCGTGTGCCTTTCCTAAGAACGGTACTACCACCGGAAGTCGATGGAGCGCTCGAGCAATAGCGGCCACGGCGAGACAAAAGCGCTCATATCTCCACCACCAAGGTGAGTTTCAACACCAAAATTGTACGGTGAGGACAGTACATGATAGCGATCACGACGGTGTAGTCAGAATCTTTGCAGGCCATTCGTAAGTAGTCAAACATTAATTATTTAGTTTAGATTAGATTAGATTCGAGGGGCAACCGCACTCCTGGTAGCCGTTGGAACGCGGCTGCGACTCGCCGTAGCGTTAGTTCCAATTAACGCACATGCCACGTGGCAACCACGCTCAGTCGATCGAGAGCAATGGCGGCCAAAAGGAAGACAGACATTATTACAGCACTCACAACTTAGCCAGCACGGTGAGTTTTGGCATGTAAGCGTCAGTGAACGACAGCGATCACGGCCGTGTGGTCAGAATCTTCGCGTGCCTTTCCTAAGAACGGTACTGCCACCGGAAGTCGGAGAGAGCGCTCGAGCAATGGCGGCCACGGCGAGACAAAAGCGCTTGTATCTCCAGCACCGTGGTGAGTTTCAGCACCAAAATTGTTCGGTGAGGACAGTGCATGATAGCGATCACGACGGTGTAGTCAGAATCTTTGCAGGCCATTCGCAAGTAGTCAAACATTAATTATTTAGTTTAGATTAGATTAGATTAGATTTGATTACATTACGCTGCACAATTTTTCCCCTACCAGGAGTGTAACGAGGGGCAACCGCACTCCTGGTAGCCGTTGAAACGCCGGCTTCGACTCGCCGTAGCGCTAGCGCTGGCTAAGTTAGTTCCAATTAACGCACATGCCACGTGGCAACCACGCTCAGTCGATCGCGAGCAATGGCGGCCAAAAGGAAGACAGACATTATTACAGCACTCACAACTTAGCCAGCACGGTGAGTTTTGGCATGTAAGCGTCAGTGAATGACAGCGATCACGGCCGTGTGGTCAGAATCTTCGTGTGCCTTTCCTAAGAACGGTACTACCACCGGAAGTCGATGGAGCGCTCGAGCAATGGCGGCCACGGCGAGACAAAAGCGCTCATATCTCCACCACCAAGGTGAGTTTCAACACCAAAATTGTTCGGTGAGGACAGTACATGATAGCGATCACGACGGTGTAGTCAGAATCTTTGCAGGCCATTCGTAAGTAGTCAAACATTAATTATTTAGTTTAGATTAGATTAGATTCGAGGGGCAACCGCACTCCTGGTAGCCGTTGAAACGCCGGCTTCGACTCGCCGTAGCGCTAGCGCTGGCTAAGTTAGTTCCAATTAACGCACATGCCACGTGGCAACCACGCTCAGTCGATCGCGAGCAATGGCAGCCAAAAGGAAGACAGACATTATTACAGCACTCACAACTTAGCCAGCACGGTGAGTTTTGGCATGTAAGCGTCAGTGAACGACAGCGATCACGGCCGTGTGGTCAGAATCTTCGTGTGCCTTTCCTAAGAACGGTACTGCCACGGAAGTCGGAGAGAGCGCTCGAGCAATGGCGGCCACGGCGAGACAAAAGCGCTGGTATCTCCAGCACCAAGGTGAGTTTCAGCACCAAAATTGTACGGTGAGGACAGTGCATGATAGCGATCACGACGGTGTAGTCAGAATCTTTGCAGGCCATTCGCAAGTAGTCAAACATTAATTATTTAGTTTACATTACGCGGCACAATTTTCTCTATACATGTACCAGGAGTGTAAAGATTACGCGGCACAATTTTTCCCCTTCCAGGAGTGTAATAATTATTTACGCGGCACAATTTTTCCTATACCAGGAGTGTAATAACGGTGTGTTTGTGTGTCTGTGTGTAACGGAAGTGGGATGTTCGTGGGGCGGGACTAGACTATAGTGACGCGCGACCTTCGTACTTGAATTTTTTTACTGAACCTCGAACTCCGCGAAGAATGTTCGAGAACATTGGGTCCGGGGCATGGGCTGGAATCCAGCAAGCGCAATGGGGGAGCAGCAGTCGAAGCGGACGTAATCGGGGAGCAGCAGTCGAAGCGGACGCAATCGGGGAGTAGCAGCCGAAGTGGACGCGATCGGGAGCAGCAGCTGAAGCGGATGCAAGCGGCGAGCAGCAGACGCAATCGGGGAGCAGCAGCGGAGGCAAAGGGGGAACAGCAGTTGAAGTGGATGCCGCAATTGGGCCCGGGAGCAGCAGCTGAAGCGGACGCAATCGGGGAGCAGCTCTGCTGTCTGCACAGAATCGAAAGCTGTCCGGCGCCGGATTACGCACGGTAGGCGAACGAGGGGGAAGTAGCTGAGCGAGCGAAGCGAGCTCAGCTACTTGTAACTATAACTTAGATTGCTGGAACACGGAAACTGATGTAAACCCTAACTATAACATTCATACATCAACAAAATACCTACAATAGCTGTCCAGGAGTTGGTTAATGCAAACGGCACCAGTTTTTGTGAAGATGGTGCTCATTTTCACTCAAATCCAGTTGTCAGGTCATATCTGTCGTTCTGAGTAAGCTACAAACTTTTCACATGCATTGGTGCGTAGAGCTGCTATAGCTGAGCATGCATACCAAAAATTATTAAAATCACTACACCACATTCGAAGTTTTTGTGCGGTCACTTCAGATTTAGCTATACCGCATACTTCCCGCGTTACGCATACGTGCCGTTGTAAATAGATTTGTACAGGCGTGAATGGTATACGGTGGCGATTGAAAGCGGCGCGCGGGCCTGGGAACGAGGCTAGTTCATGGAGAAGTACGAAGGTCCCGCGTCACTAGTCTAGTCCCTCCCCACACTTCCGTCACGCACACACACACACACACACACACGTTAAAATCTTAAGGTAGCATTATACCTTTGCCGTTAGGGTACCTTTAACCGTCGTTAAGGTAGCATTATACCTTTACCGTTAGGGTACCTTTAACCGTCGGGCCCCGACGGTTAAAGGTACCCTAACGGTAAAGGTATAATGCTACCTTAATGTATTATATATTGATCCTGTTGTGTGTACTGTCCTGATAGTACACCAATGTATTGAAAGTACCTGTGTGGATGTTGCCAAAGCCTTCCAAAGGCGCATAAAATGGTGAAGTGCAGTAGCTATGCAGTCGCGGCTAAAAGGGCCTGGAGACATAGCCTTGTTCCCATGGCAAATGACTGCCCCACTTGTATCTAAAATCCCACAGAAGCAGAGGGTAGTTATGAGCCATAATTCCGGTATAGCTTGTAGGGAATTACGGCTCATAATTCCCTCCCGGGGTGATAGCTATATACCAACCAATGAAGTTGAAGATGCATGCATAGTGACAGAACAGGGTGCACTTGCATTGCTGCAATACTAGACATGAATGGCAGCAATACTAGACATGTCCTAGCACTAAAACTTAGGATCACAACCCAGCTTACTACAATTTATACAGCTTGAATGCTCTGTCTGCCTCAATATCTACACCAATGCTAAGCTGCTGCCGTGCTTCCATTCTTTCTTGCAAGAAATGTCTCGAACGTCTAGCTAGTGGTCCAGGATCACAGTGGACACACCCTAACCTGTCCAAACTGTCGCCGAACCACCCCACTACCCCCCGCTGGGGTCTCAGGGCTGCAGGCTGATTTTCACGTTGAGCATTTGTTTCAGTGAGAATTGAGACATGCTATCGAAATTAAAAGAACCACAGAAAACGCAATGTGAGAAACTGCCCCTGGGATTTCCTGGATAATGGCCAACTTCGATTCAGATGGGAAGACACCAGCAGAGATTTGTTAAAGATGGCAGGGAGGGATAGTCGACCAGAGACTGGATAATCTGCAATATCATCAGCATACACAACCATTTTCCCATTTGATACCACACATCCCATCGTTTACGAAATCAGGTCATGTGACTTAACGTTAATTGTCCAGACGCAATAATATTGTGGTACCATTATTACCATACTAGTATACTCTCGCAAAAGAGCGCCCATGGGAGGTGCACCTTACAAGCTCACTGAACAGGGGGTGAGCACTCTTTTGCGAGACTATGGTAATCCTGTACGTAAGGTAGTCCAGTAAGTATAACGCCATGTGCGTGAGTACCATGAAATTAAGCATGATACCTATTTCTTTGCACTGCCAATGGAATGCAGTCTCCATACATTGCCAAATGAATTTATTACTAGTGGTAAAGGTGGGGAGGTGATTGATATGGGAGGACCTAGAGCAAGAATTACATCCAATATACTGACAGCATACGCGCGTTTTAAATGTGTGATCATGAGAGAGTCATGACCTCTTATTATAGACTTTAGGAGTCTGTATGCGTGTACTGTCTGGTTTAAAATGTTACAGACTGAACTGGTGATCAGTTCGGCTCGTTGAGCTGAGAGCTCGCTAAAGCTTGGGCTAACCCATCTGTGGCTTAATCCAACATGCCACATGTGCTGATTAAACTACTTGCTACAAGTACCAGCAAAGGAACTTTGAAGTGCACACAGGAAACTATTTGAAGGGCTGAGAACCAGAGTGGCCTAACCCAAAATCAAGTACTGGAAATTGCATGGATTGCACAAAAATGGAGTAAAAATATGCAATGGGTATGAGCATATGACTGAAATTTTGAACACTGCAAAAACAACATGTTTGTTTAACCAAGAATTCGGTAACCTCAGGTGCAGTTCAGTGTCATAGGATCCATCAGGTGACCATGCCTGACCTGTTTGTAGCTACCGATATGAGTCACAACCACTACGATGTGTCGCTTCCACAGTGCATTGTACTGTCAAACCTTGCAGCTGTGAGTTGTGTTTATCACAAGGACATGTGCATGTTATACTTTTAACCATTTAGGAATACTAGTACTCTACAATCTATATAGCTATGCATCCCACTGTGGAAACCACATTGTTGAAGTAACAATACAGTTTGTCATCCCATGACTTGCTTGCGCAGCTGTCAGTTGTGAGTATTGCATGCACATGCAATGGTTATGATCAGCAGATGCATCCCATGACTAGCTAAAACAACCATGATGTTTGTGCAGTGAACTTCTTGAAATTTCAGCAGCTCCTGAAACACATTTTAACAGTATTCTCAAGTTTAGGGGGGCTAGTTCAATGTTTGTGGGTTAGGCCACTCTGGTTCTCAGCCCTTCAATTTTATGAACACCAGGACGCTGCAGCTAATACTGCCACATACTCACTGAAACCAGTTCTATCATCAATCTTCGTTGTTTGGAAACGTTTTCTACTGTGGTATAATAAACTTAAAAGTGAAAGTGTACAGCAAACACAGGATGTTGCAAAGTTACGAAACTGTGCTCAAAACATGACAAGTTTGGCCTAAACACAAGGTTATCAATTTTCTATACTACTGTTCAATGGTTTTGCCTTACAAGCTCATGTTCACAACAGTTGGACAGGTAGCAGTTTAGCCAAAAGTGCAGTGTTCCCCCCAAATATCAGTGTTGCAGTTAGCACTGGGAACAGTTGGCAGTGCACCAGCTGTGCCAACCAGCCAAGAAAACCCCACTGTGAAGTAGACAATGATCACTGCAACACCAGCCAGTATCAGCAGGATGTAGTAGATGAACACCAAGCCATTGCAGCAAAGCACAGCATTGCCAAACTTCCTGGCTGACTCGTAGTCTCCAGAATCATTGTGACTGGAAGCCTGCAGGCATACATGTGGAGAGTTAGAAGCAAATTGAATTAATCAGCCTACTTGCTAGCTGCGCTGGCATGGTATACAACTGAAAGAGGCCTATACTCCTGTTATGTGTTTGTTCGGGGCAAGCATGAGATATCTAAAGCCCTGGCTGTAGCCCCCTCCCCCCTACTCACTGACACACCTATGGGACACTCATAGTTTGATAATCACCACACAGTGTACAATGCCAAGACGGTACGGAAGTGGAAACCAGTGGCAGGGGAGTGGAATGTGGGAAGTTGCCACGAGAGCCCTTACGTGGCATGACTGTGTCAAGTCTAGGTGTGTATCAGGCTTGCCCCAAACAAACATCCTAAGTGTGTACAGCGTGGGCTTTACGGGCTTGCTCCAAACAAACACTGTGAACATAATCTATACCTAAGTGCATGTTAAGTAACCATGTGAAACCACTTAGCTACACCGTAATGTGTTCACTTACAACACATGAAAAGCAGAGGGCAGGGATGAGGCAGACAAATGCTGGCAGATTACCATGCAGGAAGCACAGTACCATCATCACCACGGTGAGGATCATGTGATCATTGGCACGAGGGTGGTGCACATGGACTGTTGATATAGGTGCCGAGGGCTGGTTCACCACCACAACATTCTGCAGGAAGACATTGCAGATACTGTTTTAATATTTACAATGAGTACGATTACTTGCATGGAGTTAACAGTTACAACGGTGAACCAGACTGTGAGCAGCTGCTGCTCTCAACAACAAATGTCAAGTGACATCCATACAAATTTGTGATCACTGTGTAAATCAGGGTCCCTGCACTCCAGAGCAGTGTTGGGTGCCTTTTACGAGGGGTATGGCATGACATATGGCACCCCTGCATAACCATTGGGCAAACAGACGTACTATATAATATCTTACTGAAATAACAATAGCAATTATACTTAGTTATGGGATTTGTCTCTTGTGTTTTCGTTTTCATCTGTGTGACACGCTATATAGTTGAAGTGGGGTTAAGCAATCGGTTTTGTCCATCTCTCGTCTTCATGTCCGTCTGTCCATTGTCAGTCATCTGTCCAGTGAAAATCTCGTGAAACGTGTACATGATTGAAGTCAAGGCATGCTTCGTTTCACTGTTATTTCAGCTATTTCATAACTATCCATAACATTGGCTCCACCGCTTCATCATCACAGGGTCCTTTCAAAAACTCACTGCATCTGGAAACTTCATGATTCAAGATGAATGCTAGATCTTATCCCAGCATTCAACACTTCACAGACGTCAGGACTATTGTTTCGGCTGTTTTTTTTTTCCAGCTACTTCCTATTCTTCATAACATTTGGCCCCACCTCTTCACAATCATAAAGTCATTTGTATACAGCAGTCGGTCAGTCCCACTCCCTGGATGCGGGCATACACAAACATAGTACATGCGATAGCACGGGTTTGCAATATATGTACTGAAAAAGCTGACAGAGAGAAGCACCGTTGATAGTTGCACTCCATCCTGTAGACCCTCCGTGTGCCATGGGGTATGTGTTCCAAGGAACAGCACCACTTTGTACCAACTTGCTCACCCCATTGATGATTATCAGCCTTGATGTCATGTAACGGAGACTATTAGTTGTCTGTTGCTTAGCAACCCACACATAGGATGGTATGATAATAGATGTGATAGACTACGGCTGAGCTTGCACGGTAGACGACACCGATTCAGCAATGAGAAGAGAATACAACTGAGGACAACATTTGCACAGCTCGCATGCACTTTATATAAACCTACAAAACCTAACAGTATACTGTATTGCACAACAGAAGCATACAGGAAAAAACCATATACAGAGTGTAACTCAAAGCCATGACCAGATGACAAACAGAACTGTATACTCTAACTACAGGAAACATCATACACCGACCACACAATAGACAACACATTCCACTGATCAAAAGCATGAACACTCAACTGACAGCATTGTCCCTTATATTCTGTATCGCTCTGCACCCTCTATAGTTCGATAATTCAAGCAATCAGATTGGTTGAATAAGACGCTGGCAAAGGTATGCTGTTGCATCATGAAAAGTTTACATGTACATGCATTCCAAATGCCCATAACTATAATTTGTCTTATCCGGAGCAGTTGTAAAGCACCAAAAAAATGTCACCTACAGTACAAGACGAGTATAAGTTATCCCTCTCATTAAAGTCACAGCTCTCTAACTGTCCATGTAATATTATACTACATGATGCCATGATTGACTGCTAAGTGTATGCATGATTATACAAACAAACAATATTGAAACAACAACTAGACTCTATATCCATGCTATACCAGCCTTTGATACATTGGATTGTAACATCATCTTATGCACAATGGTCCTATAATGGGTTCACTTAAGAAAACCTCACCGAGCTGGATTGCTGTGAAAGGACAGGAGGGGCAGGGTTGTAGCCATATGAGGGAGGTGGTTGCTGGGGGACAGGCATGTACCCCCTTGGTCCAGGGCTGTACTCATACATTTCTAGGAAGTGTTGAATGAGATAAAGGTCATGCACCGTGACCCATGGGTAATCATGTGACTACGTAGTTTAGTACCTGTACTTACGCTCCATTGAACATTGAAGAGTGTGACTAATCGTGTATTGTGTTGTGTACTTGTGCCTTAAACAATGCAAAAAACTGTAATAGCAAGCTGATTGGTTGAATAAGTGTGCAAAAGGCTAATAGCGCACTGATTAGATAAATAGTTTGTTGGCAACGGTGTAATAATGGTAGCAACAAAAGACCTACTTTCGCTGGCACAAAGCACAACATTGAGGAGGCTATGTGCTATATCCGCCCAATCCTCCACGATCGAGGTACCAATTTATTGACTGTGCCACCGCTAACTCCACCTAGCCGCACGTCAAGTTACTATTGGGACTACCATGCTCACAACTCGTATTGAATACTCAACAACATGCACCAAACACTAACCCATGTACAAATACAGCACAAGCATTCACCGAAAAGCTTCGTACTGTTACTTCATACAGTGACTCACCAGTAGACATTTTGGTAAACTTGCTATGTTTCAGCCAGACACAGACTTCAGCAAGATGTTTCACTAGACAACAACAACTGCGGGCGGAAGTGTAATTGATTACGTCACTACGTGGAATATTACGTGCACATGTTAGCACGCATAATCTATTCTCGATCGCTCATGCAGACTCGGCAATGGCATCTGTTTCTCTTCCTAGTTCTGGGCCTACCATTGAAACTCCACACAAGCCAAGGTCTTTTTTCTTCCCCACAGTTGCGTGAGCGAAAAAAAAAAATTCACATGTATTTTTAGCGACGAGGAAGCGCTCTCGCAGCATTCAAACGGCCGTTTTGGGACTTGGCGGTAGTGGATAAGAGTACGACTCCGCCAGAATCCGGGCGGATCCAATCAGATCGTAGAACAAGTAATCTCAATGACGTATACGAATATTGATACCGGTGTCAAGTGAAAATAGGCACCCCCGAAAATGGGCATCCCGGATGCCCATTTTCACGCAAATATAGGCATCCCGATGCCCATATTTACGTGAATACAGGCATCCTGATGCCCATATTTACAGTGAATATGGGCATCCCGCTGTGAAATTAGGCATGCAGCTAAGATTTTCATCCATGCAGATGCTCAATTTCACACAAATATAGTCAGTCACCCAATGCCCATAAATTTGGGCATCCTAATACCCATTTATGTGCATCCTGCTGTGAATTCAGCGGAATTATAAGTTCCATGTAGAAATACATGAACGTACAAAAGTAAATAACAAACTTGGTATACTATAAATCTGTAGAATACAAGACTTAAATTTTTGAATGTACAACTAAGTAGTAATTTATGTATGTATAAGAACTAATCATTTCCTAAAGTTCATCTTCATCTCCAGCTATGTTGATCCTTCTGGGTACTGCTGATAGCGCAAGTAATTGTATATTACGCAGAACGAGAATCGTCCATCTGTGCATGGCTCAGAGTTCGGTTCTTGGATGGTGTCTCGATCTCCCATTCTCGCACAGTATATATCACTGCAAAAACAACATGTTTGTTTAACCAAGAATTCGGTAACCTCAGTTGCAGTTCAGTGTCATAGGATTCATCAGGTGACCATGCCTGACCTGTTTGTAGCTACCGAGATATATGAGTCACAACCACTACAATGTGTCGCTTCCACAGTGCATTGTACAGTCAAACCTTGCAGCTGTGAGTTGTGTTTATCACAAGGACACGTGCATGTTACTTTAACCATTTAGTACTCTACAATCTATATAGCTATGCATCACTGTGGAAACCACATTGTTGAAGTAACAATACAGTTTGTCATCCCATGACTTGCTTGCAGCTGTCAGTTGTGAGTATTGCATGCACATGCAATGGTTATGATCAGCAGATGCATCCCATGACTAGTTAGATAATAAGAGCTGCAACTGAGGTGGCTAAATTTGGTTAAAACAACCATGATGTTTGTGCAGTGAATAGTCTACTTTGATTTATGCTCTTTGCGCCTGATTTTTTCCCACTTTATACTCACCCATCTAGCATCTGACACGTCTTGAGAACTGAACCCGTACCTCTATATAGCGCCGGACGCGCCATGAACTTTTAAGTACAGATTCGCCAGCGTTCAATAACAAAGGTGTTGTCAAAACTTCTGGATTTCAGCGTGCTTAAAATACTGCCAGCGCTACTCTCCAAGTTCAACAGCATCTGTATGCTCTGGAAGCACGCCTTGGACACGAGGTCAGAAGGTAGAATCTCTCCTTTGCTGCATCCAACACTGACACAGCTCGCTGATCCCAGCATCCACAGATGGCGAAGTGCCCAGATGCCGACGATTGCGCGAGTCACTCGCAGTGCTGCTGCAAACAAGGCATTTCCAAACCGAGCCAAGCACAGCGATCGTGTGTCGGTACCGCCTCTACGGCTTGACTCTTGATGACCACGTGTGAAATTTTGATGTGTCCTGATAATTTCAACAAGTCTCAATTAACGGTAATGAGACCTTACGAATGTGCACTATATCTACCAGACCCTTCCTTCCCCGCGCGCGATACTAAAAGCGATCCGTGCTGGGGTTGGTTGAGTCTGGGACCGAGACTATACTTGTACAAGTCGGAATTAGCGATGCATGCAGCGACATAAATAAGTGTTTGCGAGAACAAATTTTTGCGGGTACAAATTTTCGCGCGCGTGTTAGCAATCGATCGCAATAAAAAAAAAACGGAAAAATTTATGCCTCACTCGGTCTCGTGGTACCAACTGCGTGAAAGAGCCGGGGGGCTCTATCCTGTCTGCTCTCATGGCACTGGGAGTATTCTCGCCTGGAATGGACGAGTCAGAGCATAGATAATAGAGCGTGTTATCTATGGTCAGAGCGAGGGCTCTTTCCACAAGTATGTTTTGACAATGTGGTGAGTCCGCAGCAGCTCGATCTTTTAGAAGCTGGGACGGCACGCAAGTACAGCGTATCAGGCGAAAATTGGTGTTGCATAATATTACCTAATGCAAACATTTTTATGCGAACAGAAGACTACGGGTCTCGCGATGTTTACTACCTAGACTGTATATGCAGGTCTGCACTCTGCTATAGCTAGAAACACTATAATTATGTATTCAGTGCACTTGTAGCTACTGCAGAAACATTATAATTAGCAACAAAGGAATTGTATAAAGCCTGAATTCACATGCTAATTCAAACAATGCAATGGGGGTGGTATCAGCTCGGATTACCCCCCCCCCCCCCCCCCCCCCCCCCCCCCCCCCCCCCTTTAGGTATAGGTACGGAGTGCATGTATCTAGAAACGGACCTGGCCCTAATAATTATACCCTAACATATCGCCCTACCTCCTGCATGCCGGACCCATCTGTCGTCTTTGTCTGTTGTCTGTCTTGTGGAAGAATTGAATTGCACGATCTACCCGACAATAACATTGCAATCCAAAATAAAATCTGTGTCTGTGTACCTGGTATAGTGACCAAAGCGCAAGCGCATCTATGCTATGCTCTATCTTTTTCTAGCCCCCTTACTCTTACAAACTTGTCTACGCTTTTGCACATCAACTAGACAATTATGTTTGTTGATGTTGACATGGTTTCATGGGCAATAATATATATAGGATATGTCCCTTGTCAGTGACAGCCACCTACGTACTGGCCCAGTACAAAAAGTATACTGCATGCAGCATAGCAACAACTGACAAGGACTGTGAAGTTTAAGCCACATGCTGGAAAGATGAATGAAAAGTTGTTTAACTGGTAATGTCCATAGCAAATCATATTATTGATGTGTATGTATAGTACCACTGCAAAAAGACAAAGACCAGGATTCTTTTAACTGAGCTTGGGTAACCCAGTTGCGATTACAAAGCATGCATCCTAAAATGCTATCCCATGCAGTTCTAGCCTCGTTCCAGGACTTTTCGGACGGGGCCTGGGAACGAGGCTAATACAGCTCAAGAGTGGCCTGGATTGAGGTCATACAATGAGCCATGCTTGTTACCAAAGTGTTCCTTAATAAAAGCATACAATGTGCCTGCTTGTTACCCATTGAAGTGTCCAATAAAAAGCTTACAATGTGCATACAATGTGCTTGTTACCAAAGTGTCCATTTAATGCTTACAATGTGCCTGCTTGTTACCAAGTGTTTCTTAAAAGCTTACAATGTGCATACAATGTGCCTGCTTGTTACCAAAGTGTTCCTTAAAAGCATGTGCCTGCCATTGAGCTTGTTGCCAAAGGGTGTCATGCATGTCGATGATGATAGAGGGTACACATACTGCTTTTAAATTAGCTTCAAGTGAGAAGCTACGTTTACCCTGATCATTTGTGAACTGTTGAGTTGTTGCCCAGAAAACAAATCACTTTACTTTTCACATACCACATACAGGTGGTGTATTTACTATAGTGTGAGGTTACCATAGGTCCATAACAAGCGACTGTTCCAGTGCAGTAGTCTTACATCAGCAGCATTTGAACGCTCCATCTTCAAACACTCATCACTCCATGATCCAGTCACCCCATTCCGGATTCCTTATACTGTTGCCTGGCACTGGGAATGAGGCTAATACGTACAGCATGCATGCAGTTCACACATAGCTATTCAGTGTTCACAGCTATGTTCTTCTACATCCATTCACACTGCATAGTTCTACAAGTTATAGTCTCTTTGCATGCAGCCTTTTACAAGTGAACTAGCTACCATTCGTTTCGCATTCAACATAATATGTTCCTGTAGAGTCCCTGTACTTACATACAATGCAGATCTATTTTATGACTTCTAACCAGCACATGGATATCACCCATGATGGGTTTATCCAACTTTGTACTCTAAACACTACCTGGTTGTAAATGACACAATTGTAAAGGATATGTAGCAGAAGTGATCATGAAACGTTAACTGGTTTTAAGTGACAAACCGTAAGAGGATATGTGTAGCTACTTGTTATTAAAGAAGAAAGACATGAAACGTTGGTATGTTGTATAACAACTCACAGAAGTTAAATACAATGCCTATAATTCTCAAATTATGTTAGCATAATCTGTCAAGGCCTACAAGTGACTGATATTTGTATGAAAAATTAGATCTACAATACCAACAACAACATCTGTTAATACACGCATCAGTACAGGTCCCAACTAATTACCTTAAGCTTAGAAAAAGTCACAAGAGTCAAGCATATAGCTACAGGTAGCTAACTAGCAGTTTAACCAACAGTGGTAGTACATTGTTCGTTCCCAAAAAAATCAGTGTGACAGGTGGTTGTTGGGATTGTTATGTCTGCTACAGCACCAGCTGTGCCAACCAGCCACGAAAACCCCACTGTGAAGTAGACAATGATCACTGCAACACCAGCCAGTATCAGCAGGATGTAGTAGATGAACACGCCACCATTGCAGCAAAGGGCAGCATTGCCAAACTTCCTGGCTGACTCGTAGTCTCCAGAATCATTGTGGCTGGAAGACTGTGGAGAGTTAGCAGTGAAGTGAAGTAATCAGCACAGCATCACAGAGATAAAGAGTGGTTCGTACCGTAATCTCCCGATAATATGCACATGGGCAATGAAGTGGCTGCTCAAAGAGGGGGTTGGGTGTATTTTCAACAGTCATTCTAGCAACATGTTACTACTACTACTCCCGGAGTTTCTTAGTGAGCAGGAACTTGAATGACATGGAGTGCGCAGGCCATCTTTGGGGCTTGCCAATTGCTGCTGCTTCTGAGAATTTGTAGTGCGCTGCTAGTGCTATGCTAGACGATTGCACACACGAAGATAAAAACATGCAATGCACAGCGTGTGCACGGTGCTGATTATCGAATGACATACAACATAAAAAAATTCATTGGAAATAGCACCGCTATAGCCAGCCTTCATTTCTCAGTCTTACCTCTTTGATAGACAGTACTGAGCTATATATTCAAGCACTTTCCCATTTGAGGTAATAGGGTGGGTGCATACTTTCGAGTAACAAATGACCCTTGCAACAGCTACAACTTGTTGTGAAAAAGGGGGGGTGGGTGTACGTGTAAACACAATTTGACACTATAAGCACATGTTTCGGGAGATTACGGTACATACATGGATACTTAGTAAACATCTACATGAGTAATCCGGCGCCAGACAGCTCTCTGTGCTGCACTGCTGATCTAGAGCTGCTGCTCTCGATTGCGTCCGCTTCAGCTGCTGCTCCCCGATTGCATCAGCTTCTGCTGTTGCATGCTCCTTGATTGCGTCCGCTTCAGCTGGTGCTGCTCGCCACTTGCGTCCGCTTCAGCTGCTGCATGCTCCCCGATTGCGTCCACTTCGGCCCATGCCCAATGTTCTCGAACATTCTTTGCAGAGTTCGAGGTTCAGCAAATTGAAATGCGAAGGTCGCGCATCACTAGTCTAGTCCCACCCCACGAACATCCCACTTCTGTCACACACATACATACGCACGTTAAAATCTTAATATATTGATATATTGATCCTATTGATCCAACATAGCCTCATCCCCATGGCAAATGACTGCCATGTTATATGTATTATACATATCCTAAATCCCATAGAAGCAGAGGGTAGTTATGAGCCATAATTCCCTCCCTGGGTGATAGCTACCAACCAATGAAGTTGAAGATGCATGCCCGCATAGTGATAGAGCAGGGTGCACTTGCATTGCTGCAATACTAGACATGGCAGCAATACTAGACATGTCCTAGCACTTCAAAATGGCAAACTCCACTGGTGTGTTCACTTGTCTCCAAGGCAGTGCTACAACAGTCCCTTCTAGCAGGGACTATTGAAAACATAGCAACAGCTTGACAAGGGGGTACTATAGTATGTTCACTTACAACACATGAAAAGCAGAGGGCAGGGATGAGGCAGACAAACGCTGGCAGATTACCGTGCAGGAAGCACAGTACCATCATCACCACGGTGAGGATCAGGTACTCATTGGCACGAGGGTGGTGCACATGGACTGTTGATACAGGTGCTGAGGGCTGGTTCATCACTACAACATTCTGCAGGAAGATAGCACAGGAAAATTAAATGTGTACAGCCCATTACTTTCTGCATTAAATTTACAAAGGCATGTGATTGCAATTATTGTCTGTATGTACCATACAGTATGTGAACAGCTGTGGCCTCACATTCCTGTCTGTATCTAGCTATATTGTGTATGCTTCAAGCTGGATGTCTGTGTCCATTGACCAAGGGTATCCCTGTGCATATAAGGCACTGGGTGATTGTACAAATCAGACTCATACTATCACCAATGCTGTAAGATACTCTACCGTAAGCGCTCTAAATTTGTGCCACTCTAATTCTGCGTCAATATTGATAATTCCGAAATGGTAATTTCTAAATTTTGCGTCAAACTTTAAAAAATTTACCTCGTGTCTATTCTATTGTTGCGTCGCCCCACGAAGTGTTCTTTGGCTGGCTTGCAATTGCGGGTGTAAAATGTGCAAGCAGAAGCTGCACAAAGGCGGCGATGTCATCTGGCTTGGTGGATCCTTCGAATGTTCGCTGTCGCTACTTGTAAATCAATGGGCTCTACTACCCTTCAAGGTTTCCGCGATCCAGCTCGGAGTGACTCTGCACTTGAAGTCCAACCATTCGGCAGGGGTCCTTCTGTACGTGTAAAGAAAGCTATACAGGTAGTCTTAGCAGCCATAGCGCTCGATCTCACACACGCGCTCTTGCAACAATTTCTAATTATGCGTCACATTTATGTATTTTCTAATCTTGCATTGTCTGGAAATATAATTATTACTTTGGTGACGCAAATTTAGAGCGCTTACTGAATGTCGGAGCCGCGATACTACACAACGTTTTCGAATAGCAGTCTTCATCAGGGAATAACCCCATGTGACAACTTGAGAATCAAACTTTAATAACAGTGAAACAGCATGCATATATCAAACAGAAGCCATTAATAAGTAATTTCATTGATGCTGACTGAGCTGAAAGCAAATACCCGAGTCAAGAACACAGATGCCTACTACACTTGTCAAAATTATATAAGTACATTCAGATTAGCCAGACTGCATGTAAGCCGCATTCCTTAAAATGATACAAGCTGCTGTTCTCAACAACACAAAATGAAAGTGACATCCAATTGCCGAGCACCTTAGCACGAGGCAACTAATCGTGCAGTCTGAAAAGTACAACACATGCAGCTCAGCACTTCTTCCAAGGTAAGACTTCTAGCTTGGATAAATTGGTGTCGCTCTCTTCGGGCCATTGACCTGTCTTCGTACACGATTGTAGCTACTGTACTAGTCGGTAGAGGTCTTAAACAGATGACAATTTATGACGGCCGCAGCATGCATCACGTGTGAAATCCGTCCAGGCCTTCCCCCCAATTTTTGTACTGCAAGTGACACAAGCTGGGCATGGAGGCCTGGGAACAAGGCTAAACTTCACGTGGAGCTAGAAGCGGCACAGAATAAATCAGTACACTGATTGTGGAGGATCGAGCAGACATAGCATAAATAAAGAGTTGGCATCCAGTGTTCACTTCACCCAAGAGACATGTCATTTGGCACACCAGGAAATAGACAATATTGTCCTCTCATAATAAAATCATATTCGAAAGTAATTAACACAACGACAGCTATTACTACAAATAGCTTCGCTCGCTCTGCTACTTGCCCCTCGTTTGCCTATATGAGTAATCCAGCGCGGACAGCTCTCTGTGCAGAGTTGCTGCTCCCCGATTGCGTCCACTTCAGCTGCTGCTCCCCAGATTGCATCCGCTCCCCGATTGCATCCGCTTCAGCTGCTGCTCCCCAATTCAGCTGCTGCTCCCCAGATTTCATCCGCTCCCCGATCGTCCGCTTCAGCTGCTGCTCCCCAATTCAGCCGATTGCGTCCGCTCTCCGATTGCGTCCGCTTTGGGTGCTGCTCCCTGATTGCACCCGCTTCAACTGCTGCTCCCCAATAGCAACTGCTGCTCCCAGATTGCATCCACTTCAACTGCTGCTCCCCGACTGCAGCCCCAGCTGTTCCAGCCTATTGTCCAATTCTCAAATATTCTTCATAGAGTTCAAGGTTCAGCAAATTGAAGTACGAAGGTCGTACATCACTAGTCTAGTCCCGCCCCACGATCAAACATCCCACTTCCGTCACGGACAAACACATGTTAAAATCTTAATATACAGATACTTGTGACACGTGGCATTTGTCTCCATCATGATAGTTTACATAATTATGCCGTCAGGCAATAATATTATCCTATTTAGGGCACAACACTACTAGTAGGAAACTCACCCCACTAATGATTAACCAGTACAACGTTGGTGCAGCTTTATCAATCCCTTGTTCGCCCTCACATGGAATATGCCTCTGAAGTTTGGGACCCTCATACCCAGAAAAACCGAAACAAGCTAGAGGACATTCAAAAATTTGCATGCAAAATTGCAACCAGAAGATGGGATCTGGGCTATCAGGAGCTCCTCGAGCTGACAGGTATTCCCTCCCTAGCTACCCGCCGGTTACACCTAAAACTGTGTACGTTATACAAAATTGTTTATAATTTGTGTTCCTTCCCTTCTGGTATTTTGGTCCCCCGAGCAAACTATAGTCAGCGTACAAGCCACCCTCTCCAATTCCATCAACCTCATGCTTACACTAACTCTTTCCAGTACTCTTTTGTACCTCATGCTATATCCATGTGGAATTCCCTGCCCTGGTCTACTGTATCAGCTCAATCATTGTTTTTATTTAAGAGCAAACTTGTACTGTAATAATCTTATCTTCTGGGTACACTTTATATTAGCTTTCACTTGCTATTGTGTATCCTATGCACTTATTGCATAAACTTTTATAAACAAAAAAAAAACCTTGAATGTATCATGTAACACAGTGATAAAAATTTCTGTTGCTTAGCAACAAAATGAATGTAGGAGGAGGGAGGTGGTATGCATATGAATAACTCCACAGAGCAAACAAAACATGAATACAGAGGTTTCCGGAGTTCTTGCAATTTTCAGACCAGAATGAAACACCGGAAGTCACGTGAATGCAAAATTCAAATCGTAAGAGCTCGAGCGCTCTCGATCTCACAGAAATGGCTTTGTGTGAACCAGGGCGGACAAGCGCTTACAGCAAAGACTTCCGCCAGGTCCTACAATGGTATTCTGTACACCGATCACCGGTAGATCCAGAAGGCTGACTAGTAAGAAGGCGTGATTGGGCGCTTTGCGGTCGAATCACTTGCTGAAGCTGTCGAATTAACTTCCTGCGGTATAGCATTCAACTGTGAGTCGTAAACGCTGCCTGGATCTGCTAGTCTATCTACTGTACGTAGCTCGCAACTTGTGACTACTATACGCTGATTGGTCAGAGAACTGCTGTCATGTGACTTCCGTTCTACAAATTCAGTTGCAAGATCTCTGAAAACCTCTGTACTGCTGATGCTGATGCCTGGGTGGGCCAGGGTTTGCATGCATGGCTGCACCACTGGTGATCTCAAACAATCAGCAGTAGCCAGCCAATCTTTAGATACACCCTTGATTGGACTGTCACAATTGACGGTGGATATAGTGCAGTCTAGGTTCCTTACCGAGCTGGATTGCTGAGAAAGGACGGGAGGGGCCGGGCTGTAGCCATATGAGGGAGGTAGTTGCTGGTGGGCAGGCATGTACCCCTGCGGTCCAGGGCTGTACTCATACGGTGGTTTCATTTCTGTGAGTGTTTGAAGAATACACAACACTAATACATGAGTTTTGTAAACTGTCAACCTGCATTTTTCTATAAAATTTTGCTAGTTTATCTGCAATTCTGTGTGAGCTTGAAGGCTTTTATCTGCGCATGTATCATCGCTTCTCAAGACCCAACGAATCCCACCACCCAGCGCGCCGCGGTCTTTGCTGGGGATGGTCAAACCAAGAAACCTTAGGGTAAGGTTTGACTAGGCAGGCTGAGTGCCTCGTACGCGTATTGTTAATAGTAACTCACCAGCAGACATTTTGGTAACTTTGTGCAGTCGGCTACACCAAAATTAATAGACTGTGTTTCGCCGGCAGCTAGTACAGTGTTAGCTAGCTAGATAGCTACTCGTACCAAGGATACTTGATTGCTCGTACAAACATCCTAATTTCAGCGCGGTCACTTCCTGTCTGAAAATGGCGTTTTTTTAGTGACGTTTTTTCTCTCGTCGAAGACAGCGAGCATGAAGGGAATTAGTGTGCTGATGTGTAGAGTGACAGTCTAGCTTCTTTGTATTCGAAGTTTGTGGATAATTGAAGGTTAATAGAAATGGTACCAGCTTGTACAACCCTGATCTGGATGACATCTTAGTGCAGTTGCCTAGGATTCAGCACGTATGCAGGCACATGGATACACACAACAATATAACACTGCTTATTTCTAATTCATGATCACTATGTGTTCATGTTCTATAATCTCTTCTAGCTCTTCATCATTTCTCATCAAGTCTCTCCACTATAGAATATCACCGAAGGCTGTGAATCGTCTTCTGCTTATCCAATGCTCCTGTTTTGTATCATCTACTTCGAGATCTGTCACTCTCACACAGAAGGTGAGCCCCAATCGTACAAATAACGCTGTGGCATCCAGGTCCACAGTGTCTGCCTTGCTTTTAAAGCCACATCTGATGATCATTACCTGCACATGATGCTGTATGTTGACACTCAGTGTGCCCTACCAATTGGGGGTGCCCTACCAATTGGGGGTACCTGGGTTAACGGTTGTGCCTTAATAAGGCCGGCTGGTTACATGGATATTGGTCCAGCATGAAGTGCATACTTTAAGTACATGTATAATTATATAGATAACAGGAACACATGTGCATCCAGCACTCCTAATCCATCGCCCTACTCACTGCCGGTGTCACATGAAGTTTGGCACCCCCATGCAATTTTTCCTAGGAAACCTTGTCGCTGAGGAACGAGAGATATGAGCTGACAACTGGATTTGAGTGAAAATGAGCACCAATTTCATGAAAAATGGTGCCATTTCCATAAACCAACTCCTGGACAGCTTTCACAGGTATTTTACATGAGGTTCCGTGTTCCAGCAATGTAAAACAGTGGGCATAATTTAATGCATGTGGGAATGAGAAAATGTATAGTCACCGGCATTAATAATAGTTACTGCATAACAGAGAACTCTACATAGAGGCTGTGAAGTCTGTTACTGAGTCTGCAGAATAAGGAGGATGAGTCTGTTCCTGAGTCTGCAGATGATACAGAGCACTTCATACCTCCAGATGATAGTATTACAGTGTTAGCAAATGAGCAGATAGGTCTTATTCTGGTGCAGCTAATGGCGTTCGAAGTTCCGAGTGCAGCTCCTGCTCACTCTGCAAGAAGGGTAACCAATTGGGTTGTATACCGGCTGCACATCCTGTCTTGCATCTGCAACCACATGTAGCCACTTAGAGTCAATTGTGCCTATCAAGCGATGCTTTCTAAATGTATGTTCGCTGGTACCTCCTGTACTTCCTGTAGTCGGCCTTCTAAACTCTATCCATACACTCAGTTCAAGCTGTGGATTCATGTGACAACAAAAACTCCCTCTCTATATACTACCACATGCTCAGAGATCAGTGTAGAATGTATTTGTGGCAGACGGCTGAATCTGGGGCGAATTGAGCAAGCTAGCGATGTCGAGGTTGTCTGGACAGACAACTCATCCAGGACGTCACCAAAGGATCAGGGCCAGAGCTACACCGTGACTGCAGAAGGCACTGACCTGTCAACCGACGTGCTGTCGATAGATGGAACCTTCACCAGAACGTCTCTCTGCAGCATACATCTGGAACTTGCAGTGCAAAGCACAAAGGTGCCATGAGAGCCCATCCTGATAACGTTATTTTTCTGCGCTTCGGCAGCATGATGTGTATATACCCACCCCTGTAGTGCCCTACCAATTCTACATTTCTGGCTACCACTTTTTTGCTCACTGATGCCACATGTCGGTTGTTTGAATACGTATCTTTATTCGTCCTATATATATCCTACTGACTTGGGTTGGATTCCCTACAGTCAATAATGCATGTGTAGTATTGTGTACCTAGGTACATTGACTGACTGTTTAAGTCATTTCTGAGCTTTTAGCTATGCATGTGTATTCTGGCAGTATTGTAGTCAGAGTTAGTATAATGTTGATCACGAATGGACTGCATTCAATTCTGTCCTGCATGCGTAAGGAACAGAATAGCTTTTGGCCTGCCTTTACCACATTAATGATTAATTTTTGTCAAAAACCATCATCAGACTGGCAAGGCTCATTGTTATTTTCAATCACCGGGCAGAGAAATTAGCATTGTACCAAGAGTACTACACAGAATCTGATCTGTTTTTGTGAAACATCATGCCTGGATATCACCCATGCTGTATTAATAACATTATCGTCGTAAAATGATACGTTTCAGCCCTTTGTTCCTGTTGCTCTGTGCTTGTCAGCCTCATTTCTTTCTCATTCTCCATCGAGTCCACATTCCACACATCATTAAACTTAGTGTTCTGTACATTAAGTTGCTTGCCAGCACAATGGACCACACAGACAAACTTGACATTGAAGACACTAGTGTAGGGTTCACTCACACTTGCCCAATTCTACAAATGTACGTACCAACAATTTCAACTGTCATGCAACTCTTTCAGTTTTATACCCTGTTGTCCTTGCAACGTGACCTAAATTAAATCCAATTCATATACCAAACATCAACACCTGCAATAATAATGCATGCATTCAATTGACTGAAGTTCACTGAGAGATTAGGAGTAATTGCAATGCCATTCTCTGCATTCAGTGATTGGCCAACTGGTAGGACTCAAATAATCATCGGCTGTATTGAACCCCACAGTGAAGTACACTGCTATCAGAACAATGCCCCCAACAATTGAGAGACCATAGTAGATCAGCACGGCAATGTTGCATCCCAGGGCAGCCTTCCCAAATGAGTGAGCTTTGTGATACTCTCCAGAGTTGCGGTGGTTTGAGGACTGTGTATGGTACAATAATGCAGTGTCAACACTAGGTAGCACATGAATGGTCAAAGATACCATAATTGATCAGCTATAGCTAGTAGCTATAAGCATTGAAGGAGATTAAATCATGACAAGAAAATGAGGTAAGCTGTAGAGCAGCTTGTATTGCATGCATTATTGTTGTTGTCACGTTTAAAAAAATAAAAACTCATGAAGAAAAAAAAAGAAAAGGATTGTGCATGCAGAGCTTGTAAGTTCAATTCGTAAAGTTAGCTAGCTAATTGCAAAGTCATACAGTGTGGCCTTCAACAATGCAACCACTATAACTCACGATTACTCCAAATATGATGGCTGGGATAAGGCAAAGGAGGGTTGGCCAACATGCATGGATGGTGCAGAGAACTGTCATGACAACTGAGAGGATGAGGTAGTCCTGGGCACGTACACAGGGTTGCCTCGCCACAGTCACTGCCGGGACTCTCACAGGAGCTGCCTGGCTGACAACAACCACCTCCTGTGGCATATATACTATAGTTAACAGAGCCTCACCACAGTCTCAGCTGGGACCGTCACAGGAGCTGCCAGTCTGACACAACCACCTCCTGTGGCATATAGCTATTGGTTCATAGTTAACATGGCCTTGCCACAGTCACAGCTGCCAGTCTGCACACAACCACCTCCTGTGGCATATAGCTATTGGTTTATAGTTAACATGCCTAATGGCCTTGCCACAGTCACAGCTGGGACTGTCACAGGAGCTGCCAGTCTGACAACAACCACTTCCAGTGGCATAATATAACATGGCCTTGCCACAGTCACAGCTGGGACTGTAACAGGAGCTGCCTGGCCGACAACAACCACCTCCTGCTGTGGCATGATAGCTATTGGTTTATAGTTAACATGGCCTTGCCACAGTCACAGCTGGGACAGTAACAGGAGCTGCCAATCTGACAAACAACCACCTCAAGTCCTGTGGGCATGATTGTTATTCTGTCAATTAAAGAGAGAGCCTCTCAGCAGGTTTTGCATTCATTGCAGAAAGGATTTCTGTAAACCATCTTGAGCAGCTTGAACTGGAAAACTCTGCACTAGGAATATCTATAGCTAAAATGATCATGATTTACTTTATAGTGATCCTGTCTTCATTTTATTACCCACTACAGCTCATCATTGCATGAATGCGTGAGTAGATGGTGCAGTTGATGATGTCTGGATTGAGCTGCCACTGATCATGCCTAAAATAATATGCTCTGGCCAATTTCATCATCGACTCAGCACATTCATGCATTGCAGGCACACATACTGTGCTTTTCTTCTGAGCAGAATTGTCTGCAGGTACAGGGGTGTAGCCAGAGGCAGGAGGAGGTGAGGGGGGCAATGGTGACTCCTCCTGAGGTACAGGTTGGTAGCCACCCTTCCAGGAAGCTGCCGGAAGCTGAGGAGGTGGAGGCTCATTGAAGGTGAAGTTTGACTGGGGGTGAAGTTCTGAACATGCATGTTTGTGTGCATATGAAATGTATGGAAAGTGAGGATTCAAGTGGTAAACACCAGATGCAAGTATCTTGTATTGAAAGTGAGAAATGTATGGGACTGAGTGTGGTAAACTCCAAATGTGACTATATCTTATGTGGTGCTGCAAAAGGAATTTGAAGGGGGATCTTCCATTTTTATGCTGCAATTAAGCAGTAAAAGAACTGGAATTCAAGTAGCTAATTATGAGCATCCAGCTGTGGATTTTAAGAACAGCTTTGTGCAGAAACTATCTGCTCTATAGCTAGCCAGCTATCTCTCTCGCGTAATGATAAGCTGGACTGATTGGTACAGACTGTGCTTGACAATTTAGTAATTACAGACTATCTATAGCTATTAGCTAGTTGCATCTAAAAAGCTAGCTAGCCATATACATTTGAATATAAAAATTACTGTATCATGCATTGTATGTTACGTAATACCCATGATTTTTTCGTCTGCTTCTGTTCCTCAGTGACTTGCTTCAAGGCCTAATCTAGCAGCCCCGGTACGTTCTCTCTAGCAATCCAAGCACATATACTAAATGCATAGCTATACTGGATGTTGCTTAATGGAGACAACACTAACCTATTCATGTAAAACAGTTGTCCCAGGAGAGGGTATGTATCTGTACAGGGTATAGATTGCACCCCACAATACAACCACGATGTAGACGCACAGACAGTTCTATAGTGCAGTGAAAGGTTCAGAATGACTACATGGATGCCAATATGAATGAATGGCTGATGGAACAGTCAATCACATATGCTAAGTCTGCCTGGCTAGGCTTGCAATAGCAAGGAACAAGCCACCAGAACGATACCAACAATCATTAGAGCTTATCATGGCCGTCACATTGAGCCACAGTGAATGGCTAGCCACTGGCCTTTTGTTTCTCGCTTTTTGATGGTCACCTCTGCATGCTTGTTTGCTTCTCATGCCCATGTATAGTCATGTGCATAGTACAGTTAATGAAGGAGCAATGCTGCAGGGGGGCAATGCTAGTAGCGATATACTGTTCATTCATGTCCAGAGAGGTATGGATAGCTACTACTTCTGTGCCTAGAAATTCAGGAGAGCAATCACAGTGACTTGGATTCCAGTGTAATCTACGTTGTTCTGAGAAATACTAGTTTGTGTATGTTGCATGTATATTGCATGTGTGCGTGGGTGGATGGGTATGTGCATGTGGAGGGGGAGGACGAAGGAGATGGATGTGTGTGCATGTGAAAGGGAGAGGAGGGAAGGATATGAGCAAGAGGCCGAAGAGAGGAAAATGTGGAAGCGGTCTTGTTGGCTGACATTGTATATGTGGAATCTTGTAGAGGATGAGCTCATCACCAGAGTAGCTATTTGTCTTGCTCCTTGCCCCTACTGATACTAAATGTTTACACATTCACGACTGGCCACAGCTTAAATAAAGAACTTAAGGCCAGATACTACTGCAGCGACTGTGTTGAGACTACATGCAGGGCTGGGAAGTTTGCAGTCTTGTGCCTTGTCTGGGATCCCCATGCATGTACGTGGTGCATGGGTGCTTGATACGTACTCTACGGTATTGGTACATGCAAATGGTTGGGGGGTCAAAACTTCTTGGAATAGGCTGGGTGTTTGAAACTCCAAATCTCACCAGGCGGCTTGCTACAACTAGCTAGGCTTGGGTGGATTATGCTGGCAAGAATACTTTTTGAGCATTAATAGGTACATTTTGAGCTTACTCAGTTGGGTGGTGTCTTCAGACCGTGTCCCAGTCCCAGTGATAGAGTCTTCACATGATCACAGAGTCTGGTGGAATAGCTACAATTGTCAATAAACTGCCATCCTGTCTCAATTTATTCAGTGTACAATAATTATTTAGTTTGCTCCTTCCAGAAATAATAGGCATAGTTTGAGCATAATGGGCAAGTTTGGGGCATAATTTTAGGCATACCCGGTGCAATTTTGAGCATAATGGGTAAAAAAATTGAGCATAATCCGCCCAACCCTAGCTACAACTACCCAGTCAAACAATGGCTTCGTTTGTCACACCATTTTCTTCATTTGCACGCATGCACACAGGGAGTGCTGGCGTTGCCATCCATCCAGAGAAGGGTTGACTCAAACTGCTGGTTCTGATTCTTAGGGGAGTTGAATACTAACTATGCTATCATCCCTACCTTGTTTCCCATTCTGCGCTATCCCTACATCCCATTATTAATTGTTTATGTCATATCTTTTAGGGGAGTTGAATACTGAACTGTTTTATGCTATCATCCCTACCTTGTTCCTTACTCTTTACCCCATTCTGCTATCCCTACATCTCATTACATTTTCTGTTTCTATTACTTGTATTCTATCCACACTGAAGGCAAAATGTATATCTACAACACAAGGTATTGATACTGTGCTATCTCACTACAAGTTTGTCCTAGACACAAGCTCAAATTAAGGGTTGCCTATGTAACACGTTCAACCTCAGAAAATTTTAATAGTCACAACTGTCAGACAGGTAGCTGTTTTAGCCAATGATCTCTGTACATTGCTGGTTCCCCCAAACATCAGTGTAGCACTTTGTGTTTGGGACTGGGAAACTTATTGGTGGGAATGTGGGCCCGGGGATCGATGGGAATGCAGTTATTGGTAATACTATCCCTTCTGCAGTATCAGCTGGTCCAACCACTGCGGAGAACCCCACTGTGAAGTAGACAGCAACCAGAACAACACCAGCCAGTATCAGCAGGATGTAGTAGATGAACACACTGCAGTTGCAGCAAAGGGCAGCATTGCCAAACTTCCTGGCGGACTCGTAGTCTCCAGAATCATTGCGACTGGAAGCCTGTGGAGAGTTAGCAGTAACTCAGGTATACTACTATAGAACTGAAATTGGCATGTTCATGAAATGAATGGTCAGGATGCATAGTACTCAGTACTTGATGCTGTTAACATCCCATCAATAGTATGCACCAGACCCTTGAAAGTAAGCCCTGCACACCTTGTAACAAGCTTATCGTTCGAGAATAAGCCCATCCTGAAATAGTACCCACCCATACATACTTCCAATACCACAAACAAGAGCTAGTGCATCACTTCATGGAACTATCGCATATACTGCCTGATTAGCATCCAAGCAACGTCTGTAGCTACTCTAACCCTTTTCTGTGTATGATTTTGTGAATGGTAATGACTTGCATGTGTTTGATTTCAAACTTGCTATTACAGCTATACATCTATAAATTATACAGCTGACACTCAAAGATATTTTTTAATGTTGGTTTCAAGTGGGTGGTGTTTTTCATAAGCACTAGCTACACTCATATCCACATTCTGTATGCCGAATTGAACACATTGTACAGTCTCGCAAGGTGTTCCTACTTCCCCTGGAACTAAGAAACTCATCAACAGGCCTAACTGATTTTCCTTTCAGAGACTATTATTCTTATAGGATCAAAATAGGGCATACTTTAGTCTCGTTCCCAGACATACGTGCGGAAGAGAGGGTCTGGGCACGAGACTAGCCATACTTGTGTGCTCATTCTTTGATCATTACATGCAGTGGAAGAGGCAGGTGGTCAAAACAATTAACCCTTCTCTGTTTATACGTACTTGTACTTACGATGCGTGAAAAACAGAAGGCAGGGATGAGGCAGGTGAAAGCTAGCAGATTACCGTGCAGGAAGCACAACGTCATCATCACCACGGTGAGAATCAGGTACTCTTTGGCACGAGTGTGGTCCGTATGGACTTTTGTTTGAAGTGCTGAGGGCTGGTTAATCATCACAGCATTCTGCAGGAAGACGTTACAAGGGGTGTGATTATAGCAGCTGTTGTCTTGTGTATACAGACATTCATCTCATAGGCAGAAATAACATCATGCATACTATGTACTAAGCATGTTTACTTAGAAAAGGCATTTCCTTTTAGAGTAGTACCAATATGTGTACTTTTGTAGTATCTAGACTGGCATTGCATGTTCTATATAAATTCTCGGAGTTCATCCACTTGAACTAGCTAAATGTTCTTTGAAGTGCATGTGCATTAGCTAGCTATGTCCTGGTAGTGACAACAGTCGAGAACAATGTCATGGAGCTAGAGGAAAAAGCACATGCAGCCCACAGAGAAGGCCATTAAGTTAAGGTAGCTAAGTTAGGCTAAGTTAGCCCTATAAGCCCCAATGATGTCTATAGACATATACACACTTGTAGGGCTTCTTGTCAGACCAGAAAGTGCCATCAACTTCAGAGGGCTTAGGGGCAACTTTGTGGGAAAAATTTGGTCAGTTTTCGGCACTCACTCCCTGTAAAACCTCGGGGTTCCCGAATGGGGGGAATCCCCACCTTGGTTTGTGGGGGGAAGTGGGTGCAGTCTCGACGGTGTTTTGAATTTTAATGAGCTTCATAGACTCCACCTAGGGCCTCAGACGGATCTTCAAGAAAACATGCAGCTTGATGGTATGGTGTGCCACCATTCAGCTCCAGTCCAAGTTTAATTAGGAAGATCCTGGGTGAGGATCTGGCTGACTCGGCATCCACATTTGAACTCTAATTGCAGGGCTTGTGGGTGGTCATGAATATCATTAACAGGTATTGCCAGAGGGGCCCTCCATGTGTGCTAGCCCATCTAAGTCTGGCCCTTGAGGAGCAAATGCTGTGGGAGGGGAGCACCTACGAAGGCGGTGTGTGCTGAATGCATGAAATGTGTTCTCTTGGGGAAAGCATTCCGTCGTTAAACAATTAACTGATAGTCACTTCTCTGAGTTTGACAGCTGAAATCGCCAAGTACACAATCATATACGGTAACCATGGGTACCTAAATGGACGTACTACAACACAGATTATTATGTTCAGAAGTTAGAGCAAAAGAATTACTTCTTACTCATTATTTTAAATTTTAGTCCGATCAAAAGACAACAGCAAAATTATATCTAGCTATTCAATTGGGCACATAGCCTATATATATACATTTGTGCGATGGGCCTGCTGCTATTCAGCTAGCCTGACACACAGCTCCTGTGACTTCATGTGTTGGTGTGATATTCTGTTAGTGTCCTGAGGTTGGGCTATGCTCACTCAAATTCTGATGACAGTCATGATCATTTGCATGCAACTGCTCCACATTCTGCATGTCAGAGTACAAGTGCAAGCCACAAGTTGGCCTTGGGAAGCACTCTTAAATATTGGGCATAACATCAAGTTAGTGTGGGGCACACACTGAATGGTCGTAATAGGTTGATGCCATAATTATTATTATAGCAAATCCTTACCGATCGCGAACAGGATTGTTGTGAAAGCACAGGAGGGGCAGGGCTGTAGCCATATGAGGGAGGTGGTTGCTGGGGGCCAACCATATACTCCTTTGATCCAGGGCTGTACGGTGGGCATGGTTTCATTTCTGTGAAGAAATTAAGTGTTTGAAGAACAGCACACATTGTCAGCATTTCCATTACTTTTGTAAAATGCGCATTGCAAATTTTAGTAGCTAGTACCCATAGAGTCGTCCATTCAGTAGCGCTACGCGTGCTGCATGAGGCTCTTCCATACGCGGCGGCAGCCGAAAAAGTCTCGCAAGCCAGATGACACCGCCCTACCTATAATGGCCATGCAGTGAGGTATACCATCCCCATATACATACGGTATGCATGGGTACGGAAAAAGCACATACGTGCACCATGTAACAACACCGCGAGACGCGCAAATGCCTCGTATGGATAATTACACTTCAGCAGAAGCAGCTGGAGAGGATCGCATTGATAGTTTTGATGCTAGCATGCACTCTCTGTCGGAATAATTTACAACAGCGCGCTAGTATAGCGCCTCTTTCAGTGTAATCACTAATAGCCCTTTACTACTTAGAGTGGCTCACCAGTAGACATTTCTGTAACTTGGTGCCGTTAAATACGTTTCTCCAGATAGACTATGCTTTGTCAGATAAACAGTTACTGTGTCTTGCCCTGCTAGATCAGCGAGCGGTCAGCAGTGTGATATAAGAAGTGTGGTGTTTCGGACGATTACGTCATTAGTCTCATGCGCGTGCGCAAGTAAAATTCGCACAACGTCCTAGCTAAACGACTGTCAGGAGGTGTGGGCTCTATCCTGTGGATTATTTGTCTGACAGCTATACGGGCAACAGAGCGAGTACCTGTGGTCTCTGAACAGTAAGACTGGTAGAGTGTGTGATTTGTATGTTATCTTTGTGTTGCTATACCATTTGCTGAGATGAGGCGCTGTTCGAATGGTAGGCATGTGGAATTCTCTTCCGGAAGAACTGGTACAAGCACCAACACTGAACGCATTTAAGGCAAGCAAGGCTGGACAGGGCTTGGATGAATCGCGATAAAAGATACAACTACAGAGCCAAGAGCTAGAGGAACTTGAAACAGACAAAAAATTTGAGACGTGGTCTTAGAAGTACTCTATACACTTGTGACCACTATATATATATGTATATGTGTTCGCTGTCCGAGGTCTTGTATTCCTCGGTTCTTGATAGTTGTTTGTTGCGTCTAGCTGTAATATTCCCCCAATGGGGTTGTTCGATGAACTTTGAACTTTGAATGATAATTACTCTGCGCACGCATGTCAGTGGTTGTAGCGACCAAAGCGCATCTCTTATTAAACCACGGTAGCGTCCGCCATTATAAATGGTCAGCAACTAAAAATACAGGCGTACACGGGCTAAGGCACGTGTTAATGTACATATAAAGTTCAGTGTTGGGCCCAAAAAGGAAAGCATGAAAATAGGGAAACAAAAGGGACAAGCGAAGTTTACGAGAGTCAATGTAGCTACTCTGTCTACCTCTGAGATATGGGTGGGGAGGTGGCTGATCCACAAGGTGGCGTTGCCTCTACACAGGCAGATGGTGAGTCGCTGGAACAAATGCTGGGCAGATGTGGAGGCCGGAGGGGTACCAAGGCGTATAATTATGACTTGGAAGTAAGGCACTGTAGCTAGCACTCACCACGTATGCAGAATGTGGCAATTTTGTGTAGCTACCGTGTGTGATGTGCAAAATGCTATGTGTCTGGTTTCCCACGGAGTAATATAGACAGGGGAGTCACGACTTGCTTGTTACAACTAGGATACCCTGATGGGCACAAGTGAGTGTGCAGCAACATTGTTTGACCAATTTTTCAACAGTCAGGAACAAAAAAAAGCACCCTATGATGTGCTATAGCTAACTTTGGTCAGACTGGATCATATAGCCTCGAAGCTAACTGGATCATGGCATTCCAAGTTTGGCCTCCAACATGAAAACCATGGCAGCATAATATGCCAAGAAAGGAGTCTATAGATATACAAAATCTTTGCATGTGCAGCAGTTAACTCTGCACAACTAGCCACATCTGTGTTCTCATTGCTATGTATATAGAGCTTATTTCGTTCCTGAATCTCCATTATCATGCATGTCTTCACCCATTTTTGTTCTGAGTTGCTTGTTGCCACATTCTGCCACCCAGCACTGATGACCTCTTGCAATGTCACTCTAAGAGCTTATCATGCAACGCAGTGGGTACACCATGGAAACAAACTTGTAATTTAACACATTAATATACAATTACTTTGTTTTCTCAGTTTCAGTATGATAGCTACTATGGGCGCACAGTAGGAATGATGCTTTAATATTTGCAACTGAGATAACAAAAAATTTGTGTTGCAACTCAAATAACACAGCAACTGCATTAGAATGAACATTTGCTTTTGCAAAATTGTCCCATATTCAATCTGTTTCGGATGTCACAAAGCCACTCAACACATTGGTGTGTCTTTCTCTGTAGAAAGAATTCAAGTGTTCAGGATATGCATGAGTATGCTGGTAGAACTGCTGAATTATACGTGTAATTGTGAGAATGGGCCCTCAAAACGGCCTAGACTTGCACTGTGTGCCACTTTGGGATGGTTTTTAACCTAGCTACTGCATGCACATCCAGAAGAAACTTTGTTAATGAAAACGTTTGTGCCAAATTAACCACTTGAATAGAACTAGGTAGCTAGCTAATTTTAATGCACCCTGGAACAAGACAAGTGATACAACAACTTTTAATTGTGTCCCTTCACTCCCTTGGTACCATGCTGTAGTAGCATTTAGTGCACTTCATGGGCTGTATATACGTAGGTGGCACTAGGGATGATTTTAATTTGGAAATTCATTGGTTTTTAGCCACAGATCAAAAGTACTACTCATTTTGCCATATAAGGAAAAATGCATAACTAAGCAGCCGACTGGTACCTGCCCAGTTATTCCAATGTTCTGTGACCAACTGAGAGTCTGCATTTGTGACTTGCTACCAACTGAGTGTCTGCCACAACATCAGCACCTTCCACCGCTTCTATCTGGTAAGCACCACCACGTAACCACCACGGTCCACGTAACCATTCCCAGGCCACTCCCTAGGAACATCTGAGTGTATATCATGGACATACCAAAGGCTATCCCTCCCACCCATCATTCTAGTTAGCCAAAATTTTGACACTGCAGACAGCTAACAACTATAGCCACCTTGCAGCCATGTGATAGCATGACAAGTAGCTATCTATCTATCCAGAAAAGATGCTGTTTAGATAGACAGCTACAGGGCTGGGATCAACACTCCTGGTGCTAACCATGAATTTCAAATAGAAGGTAGCTAGTCTTCTAAGTAGTTACAATTAGGAACACTTCAAAATTTGCAAACCATTTCATGGCAGCTATTGGTTATGCTACATGACCTATAGCTATTCGGTTACTCATTCCCATAGCAAGAAAGAATGGATGAGCCACCCAGTGTCACTGAGAAAGCACTAAAAAGGATCACAGCCCAGACTGAATGCTCTGTCTGCCTGGACACCTACACCAATGCCAAACTGCTGCCATGCTTCCATTCCTTCTGCAAGAAATGTCTCGAATGTCTAGTGGTCCAGGATCGCAGTGGACCTACCCTAACCTGCCCAAACTGTCGCCGAACCACCCCACTACCCCCCGCTGGGGTCTCAGGGCTGCAGACTGATTTCCATGTTGAGCATTTGTTTGAGATTCGAGATATGTTATCGAAAGCAAAAGAGTCACAGAAAACACAATGTGAGAAAATGTGAACAGACTCTGGCAACAGGATTCTGTCGTGACTGTGGCCAGTTTGTCTGCAATAAGTGCACTGAGATTCACCAAACATGGAAAGAATTTAGCACCCACCAGATAGCTAGCCTCAGTGACATCCAGAAAGAAGCGGCCAACCTTGTACCTCCAACTAAGAAGGTCATGTACTGCCCAAAGCATCCTGAAAAAAGTCTCAAGATCTACTGCGAGACCTGTGCAGAGCTCGTATGCAACCACTGCACCATACGCCTCCACCAGGGACACAACTATGACCTGGTCACCGACACATTCCCAAAACACAAGGAGGAGATACTTTCAAGTCTGCAGCCAGTGAAGCAACAGCTAGCCACTGTCAACAAAGCAGTCCAGGCACTGGGCACCAGAACAAAGGAAATAGAAGACCAGAGAGTGACGGTCAAAGCTGACATCCACAAACACATCGACTGCCTGCACCAAGCCCTTGAGCAGCGGAGAACAGAACTCATTGGCAATTTACACCAACTCGCACAGCATAAGCTCAAAGGCCTGGCAGCACAGAGAGATCAGTGTGAGCTAGTCCAGACCCAGCTAAGTAGCTGCCTGGATTACGTGGAGGGCAGTCTGAAGACTGGCAGTGAGGGAGAGATTCTAGCGATGAAGACCCCTGTGCTCAAACAGATTGGACAGATCGCTGCTGAGTTCAACCCTAACACACTAGCTCCAGAACAGGAGGCAAACATCCAGTTGGTGGCTGATGATAATCTGGACCTCCTCCAAGCCTGCAAAGAGTTTGCTGGAGTAGTATCTCAACCACCTGCAGTCTACCCTGGGAAGTGCTATACCACTGGAGATGGTCTGAAAACTGCAACAGTTGGAGAGGAAGCAACGGTCACACTGCATGCCAGGGACAAGGATGACAGAGAGTGTACAGTACCAATCCAAAACCTTACTGCTGAACTGGTGCGCACCAAAGATGGTACCACTGCTGAATGTCAAGCCCAAGATGAGGGTAGAAGCAAATATGTGATCAAGTACAAGCCAACTACACGAGGGAACCATGAGCTACACATCAGAATCAAAGGGAAGAGTACAAAGGGCAGTCCATTTACAGTGACAGTCGGACCATCCCTGCAAACACTCGGGACTCCCATCAGGGTTATTGGGAATGTGAGTGTACCATGGGCACTAACAACCAATAGTGAAGGCCACACCATAGTAGTGGACCAGAGAGCACACTGTGTCTCAGTCTTCTTTCCAGAGGGGATGAGGATCCGATCGTTTGGGAGCAAAGGGTCAGCAAATGGCCAGTTCACTAGTCCAACAGGAGTAGCAGTTGATAATGCTGACAATATCTATGTAGTGGATAACAGAAACAATCGTATTCAAAAGTTTACATCAACAGGTGAATTCACTGCTGCAGTCGGTACACGTGGCAGAAATCCCCTGCAGTTCAACAGCCCTGTTGGCATTGGCTTCAACAAGAAGAATGGCAAACTATACGTTTGTGATAATTGTAATCATAGAATACAAGTGCTAGAAACAAATCTGACCCACCACAGTAGCTTTGGAAGCTATGGAAGTGAAAATGGTCAATACAACAATCCTTGGGATGTGGCATTTGACAGCACTGGAAAAGTGTACGTAGCTGATCACAACAACCACTGCATTCAAACCTTCACTCCAGATGGTCAGTTCCTGCAGAAGTTTGGAACCGGACAGTTACAATCTCCTTCCTTCATTGCCATACATGGTGAAATGGTGTATGTAATTGACTATTACCAGAACAGAGTTTCAGTGCTCTCCTCCGAAGGCAAATTTCTTAAGTCGTTTGGTGTGAGGGGAGAAGCACAAGGCCAGTTCAATACACCACGTGGAGTAGCAGTTGATGCGAATGGCTTTGTTCTTGTAGCCGACCATAGCAACAATCGAGTCCAGATATTCTGACGTTGTTACCACAGCTACTTAGTGTCTATTTCAGTGTAGCTATAGATACTTCATTAGCAATGAATCATTATGTACAGTACGTGAATTTTGTCCCTGGAAAATTTGGCACTATACGGTATGCAGATCTTATGTTGATTGCATTATAATTGCCATTATTATATTGATTGAAGTTTGATTTTGAGTCCATACGTCATGACCATGCAGCTACTGGCAGCACTGTGTTCGGCAATTAGTAGCTGTAAATTATATAATAGCTATCCATTGCAAAATGAAGCTGGTTCATGCAATACAGGATCGAGAGGTCAGTACAGTCCTGATCCATGTAATAACTATAGTAGCCAAAGGGATGAGTGGTCTTTGATGAAATGTCTTAGGTCTTATTCTCACCTCATGGATACTTCAGCAGACTCAGCCAGCAGCTCATACTTACAGCGTACAAAGATTCTAACCACTCCGCTGCATGTGATGGTGCACAGACTCAAATGTCGAAAGATTGTGCTGGAACTCCTGGTGAAGCTTCCAGCTATCCATAATACAGCAAACGACTATAGTAATAATTATGTAGCTAATACCAATAATATCATGTCTTCAGCACCTGTCCCTTGCAATCATGTGGTGACTTGCATGCTTCAAGGTCAAGGGTTTAGCACTGCATGATAACTCAGGCAACTATGTATTATTCTCAATCACAGTTTGTTTGTCCGTATAGTTGGCTATTATTATTAGGTATATTATATTATGTCTTAAATGTGTGAAATTTCATCACCTATATACTTCTAGGTTCTGACCTGAGATACGAGTGGATAATTAAGGGTTGCATTGTCAATCGAACCAACAATACCGAGCGGTACTTTCTCGGCTCCACCCATCTCTCTAGCAATAATTCAAACACATGCAGAACTGGATGTTGCTTACATGTATATGGAGACACTATTGTATAAGTTATCCCTATTCAGTTGTCCCGGGAGATGGCATGTATCTGTACGAGGTATAGATTACACCACACAATACAGCTGTGATATAGACAATTCTCTAGTGCAGTAAAACGTTTGGAATGACTACATGAATGTTGCAATGACTGGATGGCCAATGAAATGGTCAGTGACATAATAATTATGCTTTAGTCTATCTGGCCGGCTGGGGTTGCAATAGCCAGGAGCAAGCCAAGAACAATGCCAACAATCATGAGAGCAATGTAGCCAATCATGGCCGTCAGGTTCAGCCACAGTGAATACTGTCCTTTCCGTCTTGCTTCTTGATAGTCACCTCTGATGTTTGCTTCTCGTGCCTGAGTGTGTAAATTTAGTTTCAGTAGGGATGAGAACAGGACACACTGCGGTGACTTGCCTATCCTCTACGATTGCACACTGTCATACGATGTCAGTATATCACCAACAAGACTGCAATAACTCCCTTTCCATCTGTTCTAACCTCCCCCCCCCCCCCCCCCCCCCCCCCCCCCCTCCCCCCCCCCTCCCCCCCCCCCTCCTCCCCCCCCCCCTCCCCCCCCCCCCCCCCCCCCCCCCCCCCCCCACACACACACACACACACACTGTCTACATGTCACTTCCACCTCCTTCCCCCCCTTCCACACCTACCCACCCACACATCACATGTTACTACACATGTATTTCCTTGAATAAACGCCTTCCTTGAATAAATGCTGGCCATGAACACATGCCAGGTTTCAGCCCAGTATTACCACCATTAAATACTGACTGGGTTTCAAATAAAGGCTGAGGATCAAGATGGGGGTGTGGCACTGCAACTTTATTGCCGAGCGCCTTAGCGCGAGGCAACTAATCGTGCAGCGTAGTCACATCGCGTCTGTATATATATATATATGTATATATATATATATATATGTATATATATATATCCGTCACACTTTAATTGCGAGGGGGGCAGGGGGCGGTTGCATCGCTGCGGTTTCTGTGGTCCCGTGCTCGTGCACGTACTGCGCGTGTGAAATGCAAAGAAGCGATCTATACAGGGAAAAGAGACACTGCCTCAGAAGAGAGTAAGGCAAAGGAGAGAGAGTCTGATAGATTGACGAAGAAGCGATGTATACAAGGAGAGTTTAGCGGAGTAGCGGAGACAAGTAAGACAAACGTTTAGTCTAGGCCATGGTACGTACATATAGAGTGTTGACAGTGTCGAAGGGTGTAGAACCTCGCTAACGTCTTCGTATTCTTCCTGGCAACGCTTAGCCATCTTCAACCTCAATCAGCAACTTCGCACAACTTCGAACAACTAAACTTCGCACGCTGAACTGACTTTCGCACCTTCGTTTTCTTCCACAGGAAACCACGCCTACTATACTATTACAGATTGTGAGCGTGCGCGCGCGAGGCACAGACACTGCGCATGCGTATTCCTAGTAGCTGTACATAATTGTGTATACTGTATAGGTGCTATAAGCACTAGTTATTGCATGAGTGCAAGGGCTATACGTCGAATATTGGCATCGAGCCCGAGGGCCGCAGGCCCAAGGGCGAGTGCCAATATTATGACGTATAGCCCGCGCACTCATGCAATAACTAGTTTGTTGCATGATGAGGTGCCAATATATCATGCTGGCATTGTGGTCAGTGCCATATATTATATATTGGCATAGCGGTACCTATGAACTTGTAGGGTATCATGCAACAAGCGCTAATAAACTATTACAGATGTGCAATAAACACTATACATGCAGTGCAAACGCTGACTCTGTTTAAACACTGCCTCTGTATGCCATGCAGGTCAAAGGGTCTCAGGAGAGAAAGCAATACCTGTGGGCGTCTATTAGAGGAAATACGGTTGCAAAATGCTATGCTGTGTTACACAAGATGCCAAACATTATGATTTTCAAGAAGCTATGTAACATATGCATGATATTGCATACTTGCCTTCATGGACCAATACAGTGCAGGTGCAAGGCAAGCAAAGGCAAAGACGTTCAGCAGAACCCCACATATAACCATCATCACAACTGTTAGAACAAAGTTATCGGCAGCCCTCCGCTCCAAAGTGACACAGATCTGTGAAGAGCCTGGCTGGGTCACAATCACTGTGTTCTGTTATGGGGGGGGGGGGGGGGGGGGGGGGGGGGGGGGGGAGGGGGGGGAGGGGGGGAGGGAGGGAGGGAGGGGGGGAGGGAGGGAGGGAGGGAGGGAGGGAGGGAGGGAGGGAGGGAGGGAGGGAGGGAGGGAGGGAGGGAGGGGGGAGGGAGGGAGCAAGGGAGGGAGGGAGGGAGGGGGGATGGAGGGAAGGAAGGAACAAGCGAGGGAGGGAGTGAGGGAGGGAGGGTGGAAGGGAGGGAGGGAGGGAGGGAGGGAGGGAGGGAGGGAGGGAGGGAGGGAGGGAGGGAGGAAGGGAGGGAGGGAGGGAGCAAGGGAGGGAGGGAGGGAGGGGGGATGGAGGGAAGGAAGGAACAAGCGAGGGAGGGAGTGAGGGAGGGAGGGTGGAAGGGAGGGAGGGAGGGAGGGAGGGAGGGAGGGAGGGAGGGAGGGAGGGAGGGAGGGAGGGGGGAGGGAGGGAGCAAGGGAGGGAGGGAGGGAGGGGGGATGGAGGGAAGGAAGGAACAAGCGAGGGAGGGAGGGAGGGAGGGAGGGAGGGAGGGAGGGAGGGTGGAAGGGAGGGAGGGAGGGAGGGAGGGAGGGAGGGAGGGAGGGAGGGAGGGAAGGATGAGGGAGGGAGGGAGGGTAGGAGGGAGGGAGGAGGAGAGAAGGAAGGAAGACACAGAGGGAGAGATTGAGGAACAGCTACACTATAGCATAAAGTCAATCCTAGTTGGTGATTCCTTGGTCAATGCAGTTTGCTGATATACTATCGGTAAGATGTGGTAGCCTCGTTTTCATTGCTTCTTGCCAGAGGGTGGAGGATTTGACCACTGTTTGTGCACAGACCATATTTGCAAAGCCTGGCTTACTGTTTGTTTAAACAAGCTGCACTGGTATGTAGCGCATGTAGTACACAGCAGAATAATGATATAACTGTGCCTCAAAGTATTATGCTACAGGAATACTAGCAAATGTAATTGGTTGCTATGGTTTCATGACTACGTAATTCCCCCTGCCCCCATACCAAGATGTTTCTCTAAGGCTGTGCCTCTGAACTTGGAACAGGGAACAACTGCCAAGAGAAGAGTGATACTGGAGCTCTGACCTTTGTACTGCTCTGTCTACATGTCTACCCTTGATAGGTAACATGAATGCGTTAATATGACTCCTCTCTACCTATCACACCTGTGACATGATATTCCCATGGGCAATGAATGCTAGGCTACTCCATGATTTCACTCAAAATAGACCCACCCACACCAGGGGGGGGTGGGACAAGGTCCGTGCGCACGTGGTACAATTAACATTCCATAGGTATAGTGCACAATAATATACAAGAAGTATGCGGAACTAGCAGACTAGTAACAGCTCTAGCGCTGACTTATCGCTGGGGTTCGATGGGGTTCGATCGCTTTATTGACTTCCTACCTGATGCTAAACACTTGAGTGCGGTCGACAAGTCTGCATTCGCTGATATTCTCGGTGAGTCTGCATGGTCACTTACATAACTGCTCAGTACAGGCACATAGTAGTGTGTAGTGGCTTATACCCAGTTCGGTCACAGTCTTTGCATGGAGGTTACTCTTCAGGATGCATTGTAAGCGCAATGCAGCCTTCTTTCACGGAGAAAAGCAGTAGAACAACTTTGCATTACGTCATACGAAATGACAGTGCACGTGATCTTGTCCTACCCCCCCTGCACCCACACTGTGTCAAGAGTGTGTGCTGGATGAGGGTCATGTGACAAGTGACCTGCAAGCAGTAAGTTGTACACTGAGTGCACAGGAAATTGCTATTCCAGTTATGTACAAGTCATGTGAGAATTAAGGACACGACAGGAAATGAGCACACACATTTTCCTGTGACAACATTCCTTGCCTGTTACTCATACTAGCTGGTCACAAGTGACACCACAGTGGGTGTGGCGGTAACAAGCGGATGTGGGGGGGGGGGGGGGGGGGGGGTATTATGCTGATCACCGACGTCGGAGAACAGCAGCGCAGACACTTCCTAGCTCGTGACATTTGAAATGACGTCACCTTTTTTTAATTCCTCCATGCCACAGAAACCTGTCTATAGTGACTAGACGTTCTTTTCCCTTCCCCCCGCGCGCTGCGAATGTCTAGCCCGTGCGATTTCTGTAAACTCTAGTAAACTAACGTCTGTCCTAGGATATGCTATCCACCCTAGGAGTGTTGTCCATCCCAGGGGTTCACCAGATGACAACATTCAGTAGACAACAGTGGTACTTACCGATGTGCGCTGAATAACTGGTGGGGCAGGAGAGTAGCCGGGGGCTTCTGCCTCCGGAGTGTAGGCTGGAGGGGCCTCGCTGGGAAGGGGTGTGTACGGGGGTGGCTTAGCTGACATCGTTACCTTGGTAATAAGAGCTATGAAGAGATGATACAAGGGTGACGGGAACACAATATACAATAGTTTCATAGATAGCCCCATCCCCCTACACTGTGAACACGGGTATACTTGCGCAAACAGTAGTCCAGCATGTGATTAGTTTTACCTCGCGTCGTGGGCCATCGCTCTACTTGATTCTGTCCCCGACATTGCTACTACAGCACTAACCTCTTCCAGTTGTAGCCGGTACACCGATTCCTCCAACGCCTGAAGTTACGAAGTTTGTGTTGTCAACAATGTGCCAAGTCAGCTGCTCACTCAGCACTTCCGGAATAACAAGCCCCGTCCACCATGGTTGCACCTTGAAACCATCCTTTTTTACGTGGTGCACGATCTTCAAGGGGCCATGCTGTGAAACTTTCACCAGTCGACCTGGTGACTGCCGAGGCCAGCCTACAGCAGAACTAACTGATGTATTTTGTGACTTCTCTTTTACACTTTTGCTTTATATCACCACTTTTCATTAATTTTTATCATTGACCATCTTCACATTTTTTCATGACAAAAAAAAACAACCATGGTTGCACAATCGTTGCTGGACGTCGGACTACTACGTGTACACTAATAGCAACAAAACAGTCTATTGAGGTCCTACTCGAACAGTAAATGTTAATATTCAAATCTGCACAACATAGAGTTGAATAAAGATTACACACAAACCAAATATGACCAGTATATATTCGGCCATGGCGAGTACATTACACAAAAACGCTGCACACCCAAAGGACCTGGCTTTCCTGAACCTCCTGTGGTGATTGTGCTCCCTCGCCTGAGTAGGTGGAGGTACACATGCATGCACATTGGCCTACATGTAAACTATGGCCAGGAGGTGTACAGTACAATAATCATCATACTACCTGAGGTGAAGGAGATTAATTTTATGGCGATATTCCTGAAGGACTGCTGACCCAAAAAGTACATCCCCATAAACCTCCAACACCAACAGGTAGTATATACACCAGCTGGCCATGGCAAATAACACATTGAGGTGTATAATGTACACACGCAAGATATACTATACCTGCCATTTCCTTGGCAACATTGTGATGCTGATTACATGCATGCATGATCTATAAATAGACCAAAATCCCACTCGGAATGAGTAGTGGTCTCGTCTCAGTCACAGAACCTTACTTTTAGGGTTCCACCGATACTGATATTGGTATCGGTCCCGATACCAGCCAGTGGTGAGGTATCGGAAATCGGCTATTGGAATTCTGATGATTTAATTGGCCTATGACAAGAGTCTGACTGAGCGCTTGCTCGAGCAATCAACGATGGGCAGGCAAGTTACTTGCCTGCCTTAGTTAAGAGAGGGTTTTGGGAGCCTTTCTGTGTGAATTCTGATGATGAAAGCAATTAAGGCCTGCTCCAAAATTTGGGAAGAAAGCTTTGCAGGGATAGTATACACCTATCACACAGTGGTATCGGTATCGGTATCAGCCAATTCAAATATCGGAATCGGTATTGTTAGAACACTACTTACACCAATCTGGTTATACAAAACACTGGGTATACGCTAACGTCTGCAGCAAATTTGTTTCGTTACCAGGCTGGAGATAACCTTGAGCTGACCTGGGACTGTCGACCGGTGGTTAAATCAATGTCAATGTACAAGCTTATAATTACCTTCAGTGAGAGAGCAAGTGCCACCAGAATGAAGAGAAGTGCTGGGATGTTGGCTTGGAGGGTGCAGCACACCAGCATCGCAAATGACAGTTTAAGGTAGTCATTTTCTGGCTGTCCTATTCCGTGGCGTATTCTGACAGTTTGTTGGGTGATTGGTGGTTGTGAAATTACTGTAGTTGTCTATTGAAGCAAGAGAGAGAGAGCTGCATTATGGATGTTACAATAACTGTGATAGATAACCTCATGACATTACTTCCAGACCCACCAATTAGTTAGGGCGCAACAAGGCTTATTTACCTGCCAACCACAGAAGATTATACTTACCTCTTCCCATGGCAATTTACGGCACTTTAATTACCCCGTGAGTGCATGCTCAGCAAGCAACTAAGGGTGGTCCGGCAGGAAGTACATACTTTAGGTATAGGTACCGGAAACGCACGCGCATCTAGAACCGCCCTGGCCCTAATATACCCTAACCAATTGCCCTACTTCCTGCCGGACCAATATCCACTTATGTTTGGGTGAAATAAGAAAACCTGCAGCCAAACACCCAAACCTTACTAAAACTCACCACCGATGGAAGATGTCTTCGATTTGAAACTGGGTAAGGATCTGAATACTGTATCTCTCCTGGAAGTACAGGAACTATTGTACCATGAAGCTGTTGTCCATATCGGTCAAAGATGACCACAGGAGTCTGGCCTCTTGCGGATGAATTATAGCCAGGTGCACATGACTGCCAAGAGTTATGAGGTGGAACAAACGATGGGTTGGTTGGTGGTCCCGGGTATGGTGGAGGAGGGTCACTGATCAGTATCGGACTATCCCTCCGGTTGCTACTTCTTCTGTTCACGGCCTGTGTGTTGTGAAAATCTGATCTTGGATTCCTAGTTTCATTCTGAGCTCGATCGCTTTGAGAAGTTGGGTGATCTTGATTGCTTGTTGGATTGGAAGTTACTTGTGTCTGCTGCCCGCCATCAGTGTCAACTGAAATATCCACTACTATGTCTTGTACTGGTTGAGTAGGAGCTGCACTAACTCTCCGACCCTCCATCACTGTTTGTGCTGTTGGAGCAGCCAACTCCCTCTCAAGGTCCACTTCGGACTGAGTTACACTCTGTAAACCTATTTGGAAGGGGGGAGAAAACGGATGCTGGATTAGGTACTGCCTTTGAGTGTATCGAACAGCTACACACGAATTTAGCATGAGATGTACGACCTTACCGTCATGGTCCATCGTGAACAAGTGATACAATCTATGGGTAATACATAGACAGTCCACGTTATCAACACTACTACTGCTGACATCACCGATTGTTTGTTTATTGCGCGTGCGCTACAGCAACGAGCCCCACCCACTACAACGAACCCCGCCCACTACCTGCTGGCTGGACGATGAATATCTCTGCCATTTATATCTGCATGACTAATTGTACAGAGCCTGAAAGCAGTGATGCACGGTGTCTCCGAAATATCATGTTTTTGACTCCTACTATATTTTGTATGCATGAATGTGACGAAGGCGAAGCAGAGAAATATCCAGAGGAAAAACCATTATTGCCATTTTTTGCCCATTTGAAAGATGAATTTCAAAGAAGAAAGACAAAAGTGAATGATATCTCAGGAAAAGCAAAGCTAGTTCTGCTGGCTAGCGGAAAGATGTTGCCGGTGTTCTTCAAATTTTTACCTCTGGACATCATTACTTTCTTACTTTGTACAAAGCATGCATTCCACATAATTACACAAATCAGCAGCATGATTGCCATGAGACTAAAATACAATAATATGAGCATAATAATTCTCTTGAGGTACCTCCAGAGGAAAGTATACCGAGGTACTAGATATGGCTGAGGCAGAAAGGGGACACTGCACAGTGCACAAACGACAAAGACTGAAAGAAGACATAAAAAAAATTAATATCGCCACAGAAACGACAAATAGTTGTTAATGCTGCAGCTACTGATTAAACAAACACACCAAATACAAAGTGAAGTAACAAGAATGTGGTAATGACTGCAAGAACAAGAAGAACGTGAAATATGATCCCACTTATGTTCAGACACATAACGTATTCTGAATGCTTCTTGGCATCATCGTATCGCCTCTTGAGGTTATCTCTTTGCACCTGCAAAAGGAATAATTATCTTGCTATACATTTCTCTCATGGGAAGATGTATTGCTAACAGGTCCGCATAATAATATGTATTTATATGGGATATTGACCCTGAGTTTGAAGGAAATTATTTCACAGACTACCAAACTCTGCAAAACAAACTAACCCAGGACAGAACATCATGGACAGACAAATATATGTAATTTTATGTATCATAGTTAGTCATTCCCAGGCTCCTCCCTAGCGTTTTGATGTATGCAGCAAAAAGATAGCTGCATGGTGGAGGAGCCTGAATATGAACGCATAAATGAGCATACCAATCACTAAGTTCCAGATACATGCATGTAGCTATATCTCATTATCACTGCACTGGCCCCCTGTGTACATTTTAGATGCTACCCATGTTCTTTTGTTTGTACTTCTAACAAGATATTGTACGGAAATTTTTCGTCACCTCCCTCCACCTCAATCCTCACAACAAGCTTACCTTTTGTGCACAGATGAGAGCAGGCACAGAGCAGGCAGCAAGGACAAAAATGTCGCAGCAGAGGAAGTAGAGGATCAGCAGCAGCTGCACAAACCGGATGTAGTCGGGAGGGGGAGGCTGGGTCTGCGGTCCCTGCAGTTGTGATGGTGCATCAGTACGTCGATCCTAGGGAGGGATGAAAATAGAAGTCATATCACACACTAAGCAAGGTGTGTACAGCTATAGTATACAGCTAATTTATACAGCTATAGTATACAGCTATACTAATGTATACACAGCCATAATATACATACAGCTAATGTATACAGTTATAGTACAGCTAAGTAGCTCATGTCAATAATGGTACAATGCTCCATGGAGATGATGAGGTAGTTACATATCTCTAGAATCTACATGGCTATTACTTCACATGTCACCATGACAGGTGGCGATAGTTTCAGTTTTAGTTAACTAAAAACAACACTGCTATAGTTGCCATAATTGTATCATGGAGTCAGTTACGCCACTGATGTAAATACACTGGTACATGAATCCACAAATATGCCAACCGTTGCATCTGCTGGAATGCACATGTACTGGACCTACCGGTAGCTAGCTATATAGCTGCAAATCAACTTTGCTCACATTACCTACGCAGGAATGTAGAATACATATCACAGACATTAAGCTACATTTCTGAACTGACTTACTGGAGCTGGCGGCTGAGTAACTGCCCCTTTTGCAGAACTATGAAATGTCTGCACTTGTTCAGGGGACAATGGAACGTAATAGCCATCCTCAAACATGTACATATTGCCCGATTGAGGGTTGATAAAAAGGGGGAGAAATTGGTTTTCATGTGTTGATGTGAAAGGAATGGGCTGTGGAGTGCTGCACCTTGAGCTGGGAACACGGACAAGACCATAACCACCCAATTGCATTGGAGAATCAGGCACTTGAGGGGTTGTTGGACGTGACAAAGGAACCTGCGGTGTTGTCGGTCTAGATAGGGGCGTGGGGATCATTTGCCTTGCAGGATCCAGGACGGGGGTTGGAGTGTAACGAAATGTTGGTCCTGGGGTATCATCTTCTCTAGCCATGGAGAGAGGCCGCCGTGGTGATTGGAAGGTAGTGGTGGGCTCGTGTTCTGATATGGCTTCCAGGACGGGAGCACTTGGGACTGAACGCAAGGGGTGATGCATTTGCAGCAGTGACAATTGTGGTCTAAATGCATTGTAATAGTCACTGTTTGTGACTGCCACAGAGTTTCGGTAGTGTTGTGCACGTCGGTGGGACTTGGACTTGACCGAGGGGAGGCGCAGGTGGACAGCTGTTGAAGCATCGATAGCATCAATGGCAGTGGGCATGGAAGAGCTCCGTTCCAATGGATGTCCTTCGTAGCTCTTCCCTGCTGGCTGATTGCTCCTTGGAACTAAATAAGATACAAGAGCATGTACAGATTCTTGCAAATGTCACCACCTGTGGATGCATTTGTCTAGCATGATAGTGAAACTGTAGCTAGCTATATAGTTTATAGGCATTTAGTAAGGTGAATGCATACATACATATATATAATGTGCTATGGATGACTTATTAACATACCTGAAGCTGCCATCACACACTTTCAGAAAATTGAGCTTTCAGTTGTCAAATAACAATCAGACACTTTTCCTTTTCTTCAACAGATACTCTATACTTTGAGAGCTGTCAACTATAGCAAACAAGCTAGAGAGCTGTAGCTACATTAAAGTGAGAGTGGAATGTTGAGAACTCAATAGCAATACCTAGTCAGGGTTGGTTGAGCAAAGGTATTTATCAGTTGGTATTCAGTAGCCACCATAGAGACCATAGCAACAGTGGAATCCTACCAGTGATTCCTATAGGTAACAACACGAATTTCAACTTACAAATTGTCCTTTGATGCCTCAGATTGAGAGTGTATTGTTGCCATTATTGCCATTACATATATTTTTTGATGTACACCACTTCAATTCTGCCATCCATATACTGAGTGATGATACACAGAGAGCATGCGTGGTGTGTGTGGCCATCCTGGGTTTGTTTACAATAATGGTGACAGCATTCATTGTTAATTTGATTGATGTTGTGGAGATGTTTGCAAGAGAGTGGCATGGATAATGCACAGATGCATGTTAGAAATATATTTAACAGCAGGTTATGCAATCAATGTCAAAATGCATTGGCTACGTACTAGCAATGTTGTTTTAGTTAACTAAAACTAAAACTAAAATGCATTTTAGTATGGCATATTTCACTTTAGTAATTAAAACTAAAACTAAAATGAGGACTGTCTCAGCCTGTTAATTAAAACAACAACTAAACTAATAATGAAAATCACCCAAAAATGGTGGTTACTAAAACTAAAAGAGCCTTTACTAACCCTTTTGAGATTTAGTAATTACAACTAACACTAAACTAAACGATTCGAATTCTACCTAATTGAAACCAAAAACTAAACAATTTCAGTTTTAGATAACTAAAACAACATTGCTACGTAGTGAAGAATAAGCAGAATGCCGGTGACAATGGCTGCAATGAAGAGTAGGTGTGAAATTCCTCCAAGAACATCAAAGCATAATGCTTTGTTTCCATACTTGACCACCTCATCGTATGCTCTCCTGTACTTGGCTTCAGCAGCCTGCAACATGAAAACATTTTGTGTATCAACCGTGTCTCCCAACCTGCACATCACAACAGACATCATGTGACTGCTACCTAAGTAACGTACTAAAGCCTATGGTATCCTTTAGCCACTTAGCCAATTAGGCATACATGGTACATCTCACAGCTCAAAGACTTGTGTACACCCCCCACAGGTAATTCAATCTCTCACACAATTGCATATTACTGTACAATTAAGTGTGCAAATGCTGAAGTTCAAAAGGTTGGTGACAATTACATACACACGTTGATAATAGTACCACAGCAATGTGACCTGCACATACCTTGTGGGCGTACCACACTGCAGGCAACAAGCACATACCTTGTGGGCGTACCACACTGCAGGCAACAAGCACATACCTTGTGGGCGTACCACACTGCAGGCAACAAGCACATACCTTGTGGGCGTACCACACTGCAGGCAACAAGCACATACCTTGTGGGCGTACCACACTGCAGGTAACATGCACATACCTTGTGGGCATACCACACTGCAGGCAACAAGCACATACCTTGTGGGCGTCCCACACTGCAGGCAACAAGCACATACCTTGTGGGCGTACCACACTGCAGGCAACAAGCACATACCTTGTGGGCGTACCACACTGCAGGCAACAAGCACAAACCTTGTGGGCGTACCACACTGCAGGCAACAAGCACATACCTTGTGGGCGTACCACACTGCAGGCAACAAGCACATACCTTGTGGGCATACCACACTGCAGGCAACAAGCACATACCTTGGGGGCGTACCACACTGCAGGTAACATGCACATACCTTGTGGGCATACCACACTGCAGGCAACAAGCACATACCTTGTGGGCGTCCCACACTGCAGGCAACAAGCACATACCTTGTGGGCGTACCACACTGCAGGCAACAAGCACATACCTTGTGGGCGTACCACACTGCAGGCAACAAGCACATACCTTGTGGGCGTACCACACTGCAGGCAACAAGCACATACCTTGTGGGCGTACCACACTGCAGGTAACATGCACATACCTTGCGGGCGTCCCACACTGCAGGCAACAAGCACATACCTTGTGGGCATACCACACTGCAGGTAACAAGCACATACCTTGTGGGCGTACCACACTGCAGGCAACAAGCACATACCTTGTGGGCATACCACACTGCAGGCAACAAGCACATACCTTGTGGGCGTACCACACTGCAGGCAACAAGCACATACCTTGTGGGCGTACCACACTGCAGGTAACATGCACATACCTTGTGGGCGTCCCACACTGCAGGCAACAAGCACATACCTTGTGGGTGTACCACACTGCAGGCAACAAGCACATACCTTGTGGGCATACCACACTGCAGGCAACATGCACATACCTTGTGAGCGTACCACACTGCAGGCAACAAGCACAGCAGCAGAAAGACAAAGTCAAAACAGATGATGAAGACAAAAATCATGGCAACTGTGCAGTAGAAGAAAGCGTGTGGCCGCCGTTTCTCAGAGACCACATCAGGGCGTGGCACCAGCAGTGCAGTTGAGTCACGTGCAATGTTCTTGGAATGTTCCATTTCAGCTGCCGGCTGTAGTTGCACATACTGGGTGAAGACAATAGAGTACATATGCATATGGACTTAAACGTATGGATTGTGCATAACAATCAACTAATTCTGAGTAGAAAAGTAGGCAACAGATGTATATGGTAATCTTGGTCCATAGCATGAATGTAAGTTCCCTCGGAGAGGAAAGCCTTTGCATGGGTTTAGGTTGAATGAATGAAATCTTGAGCAAGCATGCATGAGATTTACATGTGCATGACCAAACTCACAGATGTGGAGTGTTGAAATTCATCCTTGATTTGACCATCTAGTTGAAATGACTGTGATGAGAGAGACTGAGGATTTCTGATCTCTACATAGCATTTCCCAGTTTCCAGAGAATATAGTAGGGGGGAGGTGAGTGTTTCAGTGCCATCCAGTGCTGGTATTGGTGCATGTATATCCCCAGGCATGGAAGATGACGGATGTAGCGCTTGCCATGGAGAAAGTTGAGAATGTAGGCCGGATGCAGCAAATCTCCCAGACATTGGTGGTGTTGAATTATTCTCCGGTACAGGTGAGAGGGCTTGAAGATTAGCATTCTGCACTAGCGGGTGCACTGCAAAGCCCTCTGAATCAATCACGAGTTGCTGTGGCATTGGGGGAGCACTGGGAGTGACCCTGTAAGAGGGCATTTCTATGGAGTGATAGGGCTGCATATCGAGTTCTATTGCACTGTGTGGTGCTGCAGGTGTAGGCTCAGTCCAGGAGTGGGATGTCTCTGTGGAGTCTGATGGTTGGTCTGTGGGCAGTCGTATGGTAGGTGATGCCTGCTGTGGATGTTGAGAAGTGTTGGTGCTGGTCGTGGGAGGGTAAGGAGGGGGTTCATTTGGGTTTGGTGGGGGAGATGTTGTAGAGGCAAGTGACGGCTCCGTGCTCTGATCACCACAGTCTGCAAAATGGAGGCAGATCCAACAGTAATGTAATTGTAAGAAAATGCCAACCACAGGAAACTGCAGAGGAGCAGAAAAGCATCGGCAAAATATCAACCCCCCGTCACATGCACCTACTGTGCTTGCTATGTAGTGCAAGGTGGTCTATCAGTGGAGAGAAGCATGCACCTCGGCTCCATGCAGCTACTTGCTTATGATGATTGGTACTGCACTCAGGTCTAGGTCTACTATATACTATAGCATATCATTAATGTTTAGCAACACAGTACCATTCGATTCCTCGGCAATAGTGTGCAGGGGAGGGACAGTGGCAGTGGTACTAGCGCTGCTGGGGACGACTCTGAACTTCCTCCTCCGTGAGACAGTGCCAGGCTCTGTTGCTCCACCATCGGGGTGCTGTTGACCACCTGCACTGCCAACGTTAACTGCCACGACCTCACTGTCTATCATGTTAGTTCAACTGGCTAGCAATGTATGCCTGTACACACCAGCTGTATATCTAGCTATAACTATATAGCTACTAGCTATATCCTACAAATAGTTCAAAGTGCAGTGGTGGAGTTACCTCTGAAAGTATGCACTGCATGTGTAAATACAATCAGGATCCAATTTCAGGTGCCAACTCACCAACAGTTCAAGAATGTATGCTCTGCACTCTACATGGCTGCAGTGCAATCACAGTGACTCCACAGAAATTCCATGTAACATGCATATGAAAACTCATATGCGGAATACAGACACAAATCACGAATATGATGGCTGACTACTGAACATAAACATAAGAATTCTATAGCAAGTGCGCACAAACTACCAAACTTCCAAAAAGAAGATTTTATTACACCGTCATGCTGAATTGCTGACTAAAGTGCAATCATGAGGATCTAGGAACATGGCTACTGCATAGCAATTTTATGTCTGTAACTGTACGCAACATTATACTCAGAGAGCTATACAATATAGCTAGGGTATCAATTCGTGTTGATCTTCTTCTGTCAGTTGCAGGAGGAGTTATCCCTGCACTCGTACCACCAGAAACAGGATGCAGCAAACTGCTGCTACAATCCCACACAAATACAACACATGCAAGATTCCACCAATGGTGTTCAAGGCCAATGATTTCGTGCCATACTTGAGTGCATGGCTGTAATCTGCAGCCAATTTTGCATTCTTTGCCTGCAACGACAGCAACAATAACAACAATCACAACAATAACAACAATAACAATAGCAACAATAACATAACACTAACAAAAACCATCACAACAATCACAACACTAACAATGCATGGACTAATATTGTGGTTGCTAACGAGCTATTGCTGAAGCCATACTCAAAATGAAACTGGCTATTGCTGAAGCCATACTCAAAATGAAACTGAATTTTTCAAGAGATAGTTTGCAGCTGTGCACTTCATTAATGATACATCATGCAGCTATAGGGCATACCTTCGTGGAGAAGTAGAGTGCAGGAAGAATGCAGAAGAACAATGCAATGAAATCAAGGCAGAGGACAGTCACACAGATCATGGCAAACGTGCAGGTGTAATAGTCACTCGGAGGCCTTTGTCTGGATGCTTGCTGCTGTCCACTCCTTGCTCGGGGTCTTCCTGCTGGGGACACCTGCAGCTTACGGAAAGTATCACCACGATTAAAGTAAACATCAGAGAAAAGATATCATGATACTGACGACTGTGATTCTATTACCAGTTTCATTATTATTGAAACACAAAAATTAACTCCAACACAAGTCACACAATTAACGTAATGTACCATCAAGATATAGCTACCATCTTTGTATGCATGCATGAAACAATATTACTGCATGTTGGTTGAAACATGAAGAGAAACAAGTGAACATCACTCACATGTATTAATGGTTGGTCCGACTGAAGACCCATATCATTAATTGGGTGGGGAATGACATGGTAGAACCCATCTATATTCATTAAAATTTTCCCTGTTTCTGCTGAGAAGAACATGGGGTAGTGATTCCTAGGGGGGGCACCTGGCATTGTCTGTGCTTGGCTACCCGGTGGATGAAGAATTGGGGCTGAAGGCTGTTGCATTGGTGAGGCAATTTGCAGAGAATGTGGGAGACTGTCCGCTTGCCCCAGCAGTTGTTGACTACTGTACATGGTTTCTGGTGGGTGCTGGCTTCGTGGTATTGTGACAAAGCCGCTTTCAACCAGGGGTGCACTTGGGGTAACCCACGTGGGTTGCATTTGAGGAGATGCCATTGATGTGGGAATGGAAGGCTGCAATTGTAGTTGTACATGTGGTGTAGTTTCAGCAGGATATGGCGGTGGCTTAAGATCATAAGTTAGGCCTCCCCCTATAGGGTACAGAGAAAAAGACAGTGTGATACATAATAATGCAGTAATGCAAGGCCACTATAGCAGTGTTGTATGAACTATTTGGGTTACAGTAACTATTCCCCCCCCCCCCCCCCCCCCCCCCCCCCCCCCCCCCCCCACACACACACACACACACACACACCACACACACACACACACACCACACACACACACACACACCACACACACACACACACACACACACACCACACACACACACACACCACACACACACACACACACACCACACACACACACATACACACTGGAAGAGACAGAGGCTAGTACAATCTTAGACTTTGGAGCATTCACTGCTCAACCCCTTACCTTCCATATTGCACTTCACCAAGAGTTCACACTTTGAAGTTAGTAACAGAGACTAACAGTAGGAATCCAGAAAGTGGATCCAGACTTGTGGAATCCACTGTAATTTAAGATGCATGTTTATGCCTGCACATGCTCTAAGCAACAGTAGCTCTCAGTCTCAAATTCAGTGCGTATACATGCAGCTACTCCTGTCGTTATACCACAGATTATGCCAGTGTGATTGTGCATGTTTACTTAGCTAGCAAGGAGAGGGCTGCATCAAGGAAAGATTGGTCAAGGATTGCTCAAAGGGGAAATTGAAAAATGTATAGGCATAATGTATATATCAACAGGCTGGTGCCTGCATGGTTCATTAGCTCTAACATAATGCCACGTGGCACGTACGTACTACCGGGTATATGAGACAGCTCTAACATTACTATATATGGGACAGCAAAACTGAATGATGGTCCTTATAGGTACACAGTCACCCATATTGCTACTAGTAGCTACAGACTGGAGTTTGGATGGTTGCAATTCTTCGTGTAATCCTTAGCATATACCTAGATCTATACCTTTCTGGGAGAGATCAACAGTTACTAATGTTGTAGTCTCGGCCCCAGACCCAAACCCACCCCAGCACAGATCGCATCTAGATGCGATCCGTGCTCGGGTTGGTTTGGGTCTGGGACCGAGACTAGAGTTGCAGCTAGCATGCATGTAGAGAGCAAAAGAAAAGTCAATTAATCAATCAATTGCATGTACAAAGCTCTAGAAAGGAAAACACATAATACATATCTTACATCACAACCACAAAATATTAATGCAGCAGTCACCGACAGGTATTGTCTTCATTGATCTTCATTGAGTTGGATCGTGTAACCTAACGAACTCTTTGACATGCCGGGGTAGGTCCAGGTTTTGATACGGAATTCCTTCTGAAACTATCTTCCGTGAGGCATGGCACACGAGTGGAAGAGGATTGTCGGTTGGAAAAGTCTTCAAAACTTCATAAAATGCCTTGCCTTCAGCATTCACGGCGTCCAAGTGAGCTCCATAGTCCAGCAAGTGTGAGACGATTGTGGGATTATCCAGCTGTGCGGCTAGGTGGAGTGGTCTGTGGCCTCTCTGGTCAGGTACATTGATGACAGTGTCTGCTCCCCACCGTAGCAGAGCAACAATCAAAACTGGGAAAGTACTGGCTGCTTCTTTTCGCTCCATGGAAGAAATTCTTATGTGAAATTTGTTTTTTAATGCAAAATTCAACAAAGTAGATTCACCCATTGAAGATGTATCTAGGTGATTGTTTACAAATTCTCGGCCTGATGCTTCACATGCATCTGAACCGATCATTTCGTCCTCTTCTCGGACAGTAGAGAGCGAACTGTGCAGCATCCAACGAAGAAACAAGAAAAGAATGCTAGGATATGCCTGGTTTTGAGGATAGCTTCTGATTATTCGTCTTGTTTTATCATCACCACATGGTGCTCCCGTGCTACACTTCAACTGCAAGTGCTCAAGTATCTTCAGAGTCAAACGTATGTGCTTCTCAAATTGTGGGGACGATCCACTCTTCAACAATTGCTGAATACACTGACACATTTTGCTCACCAACACCTCAAATAAGACAACGTAATTCAACAGCTGATCACTAAAACTGTCACAGACACTCACTGAATGATTTGTTGGGTGTGTGATGATCTTTACCAGTGATGCGGATGACTTCAGCACCAGTCCCTCAAAGAGGTCACAGTGCTCAGAGGTGTCATCATGCAGGCTGTAACACACTGACATAAGCTCATAAAATAGAGATTCTCGATTCTGTCTCCTATCACTTTTTGGTATACACAGGTAACCAACACACCTTTCCCGGATGATCAGAGCCTGGAATGGGATGGCTTCAATGGATTTGGAACCAAACAACTGCTTGTGATCATCCAAAGTTTGGATCTCCACTGCGTTGTTGTAAGCTGACATGGGAGGCAGAAACTTGGGAGTGAGTTGATGCTTCTCCCTGATCTTGAGTGCCTGCTCCCAAAGCTCCTTTACCTCCCCAAGTAGCTTTCTCTCTTGTTCCTTCTTCAGATAGAAACTAATCTTCTGTGAACCTAGGACCAGCAGGGCATCTGCCCTACAAGCAGGGGGACACTCTGGATGAGCAGAGAGATCTGTGACTACATCTGAGTGCTGACATACAGCAGCAAGGTAGAGTGGGCAAGGAATGTACCCCTCTGAAGAGGGTGATGGCTCACTGAACATTGGAGACGCACCGTACGATAGAAGTAGTTTAATACCTTCTAGGTGACCACTTGCTGCGGCAACATGCATGGCAGAGAGTCCAGCGGGATTGGGTGCCAGCGTACTTGCTCCTGCCTCCAAAAGGTAGCGGACAATGTCAGTGTCAGTATTGGCCAGTGCAATGCATAGGGGAGTCGACCCATTTTCATTAGCAACATCGATGTGTGCCCCATGTTTGTGGAGGGTCTTCACCATCTCCAGGCTGTTTTGTTCCGTCGCTTCATGGAGCGGAGTGGAGTGTCGGCAGTTAGAAATGTTGACTGAGGCCCCTGATTCCAAGAGTACTTGAACAACATCAAGATGCCCATTGCATACTGCAGCATGTAGTGCTGTACAATTGTGACTATGTTGATAAATTCTTCGACTACTCCTCAGATTCTTACAACCATACAATGGATTTACTGCTGCGGTGTGGTTCACGTCGATAGCCCCTGGGAACCCTTTCAGCAGACCCCTCACAAAACTCACGTCACCCTCCCACGCTGCCTTGATGAACGGAGACTCCGGCTCCACTTTTACCTTGGGTTTGGGAGGAAGATGGTAAGTCGCAAGTTGTCCTCCGATGTACCTAGACCTACGGCGAAATCTAGGTCGAGACATGACAGTCAGCCTACGCTAGGTCCTCGGGACGGAGTCAAGTTGGCGGCTGAGTTATGAGACTGAGGCCTGTGTCAACAATGGTTGAGTACCTTCGGAATTTCCGGTTTGTCGTTTTGGAATGAGACTGTTCATAAATAATACACAAGTCATGGAACCAGGCTCATAATCTGAGCCAACTAGAGCGAACTTTGAACTAATACCTGCATCCACTCTAATTGACTTCCTGACATGCGCTTGCACCCACCCCAGCCCTACCCCCACGCTCCCACCCCACCACGCTCCCACCCCCATGTTCCCACTCGCTGGTTGGGTCTGGGAACCAGACTAGCAACTTAGTAAGCCAACTGTAGTCTGGTACCCATGCCACCCGTGAATGATGGAACGGAGTCTGGGAACGAGGTTTTGGACTTAGCGGTAACCGAGGAATAAAATAAAATTAATTAGTGAACTTTACCCTTTTCGCGCCGCGGTTCCAACATGGACCGTGGTTTTAGCCTCGTTCCCAGTCCCACGCCCAGCTTTTCGTCGCTGCCGCTTTACCGTACTAAGCAGCGACGAAAAGCTGGGCGTGGGACTGGGAACGAGGCTACCGTGGTTTGTCATCATGCTAAAAACATGCAAACGGTGATATGAACCCTCGGATAATACAGAGGTGAGTATATACTACGGTAGCATGATACAGAGGTGGGTATATCTAGTAGCATAGAATTGGTATACAAGAATAGCTCATGAAAAGTAATTTTCGCTTTATCTGAGGTAGGCAAGTGAAACAAAACCAGCTTCCTGAGGGTTCTGCTGATAGGTTTACACATGACCTGAGGTGGTGAGCATGTTCAAATTCACCAGTAGATCGTAGTTATTCATACAAACACTTACCAGTGAAACCACTCATTCCCAGGCTGTCTGCCGCTTGTTTTTATTCGCATATGTGACCTTTGAACCCTTGTCAGATAAGCTGGCAGAAGGCCTGGTACCACTCCTACATCATTTACAAGCAAAGTGGACACGGTTATGAAGCAACTCGACTACACGTATGCTTTCAAGTTTATATTGATACCACGAAGACAGGAACTTGATGCCAACTCAGCGCTAACACGAATACAGCATGCACTAACGTTTGACTACTCAGGCGTACCAAGTGCTTGGTAAGCTACTGTAGAGGTAAGCTATTGTAGTTACCTAGGCTACTACAACTGTACAACAAGGAGAACCATACCTGACACCTCCAGTGGTCCACCACGGTAGCGTAAAAGCCAACAATAACTCGCTAGGAAACCTGCCGTTAGCCCGTTGAACTTCTGGCAGCCTGACAGTCCAGAATAAGTTCACAGATATCACTGAACTTGAGTCTCAGAACCGAGTCTGGAACCGAATTAGAGACGGTCTTCCTGCGGGTCAACTGTCATTCCTACTACGTGCAGGTTCGGATACTCTGCCAACCCCAATGAATTTGAAGCGATGGAAGATCAAATGTGATGCAAAGTGTCCTTTATGTGACAGTCCCTGGTGTACCACCCATCACATCCTCAGTGGTTGCCCAGTGGCCCTCTCACAGGGGAGATTCACATGGAGACATGACTGTGCCTTGAAGAAGCTGACCTCTGCTCTAGAAAGACATATTGAGCCTGGGGAAAAGCTGTATGCTGACCTTCCAGGATTTCGAGCGAGTGACAATCCCCACTCAACCATCCCACCTGACATCCTAGTCACGTCCGCTAGACCAGACATTGTGTTAGTGAGACCAGGGGAGGTGATCCTCCTTGAACTCACAATCCCCTATAACTCGCCGGAGTCCCTCTCAAATGCTAAGGAACGGAAACAATCCAAACAAAACTATCAATTGGTCTTAAGTGACCTGGAGGCAAGGGGCTTTGCATCTTCCCTGTTCACCATCGAAATCGGGGCCCTGGGCCACTGGGTACCCTGCACCTGCCATGCCTTCCGCCGATGCTTCCCCTCGCTCACTAAAGCCACCACAACCAGGCTTCTCGACCTGGCATCCTCTTCAGTAGTAGCCGCCTCCCACATCATTTTTCGTGCTCGGTTGAGTCCAATGTGGAACTCGGAAGTATCCATTTAATCAGCAGTGACCTCTCTTTATTTGTTTATTGTTTGTGTATATTTACTGTACACATTATTTATTGGTTTATGTATTTTCGCCTTTGCCAAGCCCTTGTTATAGTTATATTATAAGGTACCTTGAAATCTGAGGCTCTCTCTATATTGGTTCCCTTTTCCCTGTGACTTGTCCTGTATTTTGGATGTTGCTTCACATCAAAGATGTTGGTTTCCCCCCCATGAAATCGTGTCCACCTACGTCACAATCGTGTCCACTTTGCTTGTAAATGACGTAGGAGTGGTACCAGGCCTTCTGCCAGCTTATCTGATAAGGGTTCAAAGGTCACGTATGCGAATAAAAACGAAGTGGCAGACGGCCTGGGAACGAGGCTACATAATGACATGTGTCGCACATGATCATGTTGATCTTTGTTGTGACATCATCACACGCCCGCATTTCCACTCCTCCTCCTCCTTTGCTTGCACTACCAAACAAGTGCAATTGCCACATATCAAAAACCTGTTTAGCTATTCAATTCACATTACTGTACTTACCTGCCTGTTGTACTAGGTTCCAGCCACTGGCTGTAAAGAATTGTTCAAGGGACGAAATATCATTGTCCACAACTTCGTCCGGAATACAGTCAGGCTGTGCCTCCACCTCAGTCTCTTCTACAAGCTGGCCTCCTCCTGCCACTCTGTCGACAACATCCTGATCGCAGAATCAGAGCAGCATTCCTGTGCAGTGTGAACAAGGTACATAATACTATACATGATCGTTACAAAACAAACCCATGCCCCACACACATCGTTTGGGCCAATGTAATGTGGCGATGCCTAGTGTTGAATTAGGTCTTCTGGGGTTCATCATTGACCACAGGCTCCCCTATCACGTCCACTACGGCCATCCTGAAGCTCAGTGGTCCGTCGACGCCAAATGGCGCATTTGGTGTAATCACCATGCCACGTTCTCCATTAATGCCAAACTCAACTGTCATAAGGGCGGGGTCTCTGGAGCTGTGCTTGTGCTCTGGCTGCTTTTTATATGTTCTCAAGGAGGTGCCAACATGCTCCCTTGCCACCATGTGGCCCCTCGAAGTTGAAAGAGTAGAAACCCCTGACATACAGGTCATGGACATTGGCAGTCAGCCTGGTGAACTCCCCATCCCCCAAGACGCCAAGGTTAGCTTTGTTCAAGGTCCTCCAGGCAACAGCTTCATTCAATTCAGACTCAAACTTGTCGCGTCCATCTAGTATTTTAGGGACCATCACAAACGCCACACTACCAGTGCCTTTCTGGGTCAACACCCAGACTGTCTTACTGCCTTCAAGTCGTCATACCTAGCTAACTAACATCACATGATCATGACACTCAAACTGCAGGCTTTTGTCACTGCTCTGTGCAGGGCTCTCAAAGAGGAGTTGGAGAACTATGAGGAGACTACTGATGTCTGGGCCATTAAGCGCAAGGTGTGGCATGCTGCCTGGTTGGATACAGACAGCAAGTTTGCTGCCATCAGGCTGTTGTGGGACGAGGCTTGTGCAATGCACCCTGCTGCCAATATAGCTCATATTCTGTGCACTTTCCAGAACCACTTGCTCTACGATATGGATGTTTGTGGTTGTGTGTGCACCATATCACCATGGTAACCTTGTACATCCACCTTTGTGTTTGTCTTCAAACCCTCAGTTTCACAGCTGCATGTAGTTTGGGTGAGGGTTGGGGACCAACGACACCCCCCCCCCCCCCCCCCCCCCCCCCGCATCCTTTTTCTTATTATTGGGGCCCAAACATGGGGAAGACGTTTAGCTGGTGTGGCTCTCACCTTCACATTGTGGTATTGATGGAAATCCCTGTGGCTGTTCTTGTACATGCTGCCCATAGCTGCATGTATGCTGGGAATAAGTTGCAAATGTGGTAGCAACCTCTCCACATGCTCCCCTATACTACAGCCAGTGCATTAGGCGTACTTGTGCTACAGAAGGCTATCTGTGCACTCTAACTGTCCCTCCTATATTGGTGGATCTATTGGAGAGCATTACCCAGTGTCAAAGTTCAACTGTAGTTCATTGAATTTTGCTGTATGTACCCATGCACACTATGATACTTGTTACACTACATCTAGTATGCGACCCCAAAAAAACAATTACCTGTTTGAATAGTTCTACTATGTTCAGTTGTTGCTCCATAAGGGATATTATCAGAAATCCATAAAATTAATACTCCAGAAGATAGACTTGTCAGTCAACTCAGAAGTGCGGACAGAGAATAGGCGGAACAAAAATGTTTGTGCTACACTATATAGCTACAGTGCTACACCCACCTCAATCCTCTTAAAAACTCTTGATCAAGAATCGTAGCAGAAACTCGTGGGCATCCTGTTGGCTTCCTGGTATCCATGCTGGTAGTATTGCTGAGAGCAGAAATTGTACATCATGCATGAATAAATTAAAACTTAGTCTTATAGTGCACTTCTGTCTTACATTTCAGGCCTTTGTACAGCTGCTTTGGAGCTACAGGAGCTACACATGGATGTTGTTGGCACTGAATTCCAAGACTGTGTAATGTACTCAGGAGCCAGAACTCATTCCCTCTTGTGTGACCTGTGTTATTGATCATTTTTTCATGCAAATAATAATTAATATGCACAACTGCATGATGCTTGCTGCTAAACTCACGGTGTAGTAGTTTCGAGGCGTAATGATTCCACACTGGACCCCAGCCCCACCCACCCATGCTCCCCCTTCCCCTCCCCCCCCAGCCCCACCCACCCATGCTCCCCCTTCCCCTCCCACCCCAGCCCCACCCACCCATGCTCCCCCTCCCATGCTCCCCCCCCCCCCCCCCCCCCCCCCCCCCCCCCCTCCCATGCTCCCCCCTTCCCATGCTCCCCCCCTCCCATGCTCCCCCCTTCCCATGCTCCCCCCTCCCATGCTCCCCCCTTCCCATGCTCCCCCCTCCCATGCTCCCCCCCTCCCATGCTCCCACCCCACCCTGGCGGTTAGCTAGGGTTAGGTTAGGGTGAGGGCTCACCTCTCCTTTACCTAACCCGAGCTAAACCTAACCCGAATGACAAAGACACAACTTGACGCTCTTTATATACTCGCAGAGAGCCAGCCGGCAACGCGTGACCTAGCCAGCAACGCCCTCATTTGATTGGTTGGTATTCGCAGTAAAACAAAATTTTGGTGGGAACGCGTGCCTGGCAAATGTGCATGCGCGGACTATTGCCAACGAGGAGCGTGCTTGCGTCTCTGTCGTTTTCTGGTAAGTAGACTATGGTGCTCACCTCCTCTGGTAGGTCCTCTGCCACTGGCACTCCCTCTCTGTAACTGTTGTTGTAGCTGACTTCCCAGGCTAGTCAGGTACCGAGACTATTCCCAGGCCTTCTACATGTATGCCTCCAGCTTATGCAGTGTCTCTGTTGCATACAGCACAATCCATGCAATCGCGGAAGCGTGGAAGGCTTGGGAACGAGGCTAAGTTGAATTCTGTTCAATTTTGGCAGTCAATCTGAATGATTGATGGAATGGAGTCTGGGAACGAGGTTTTAAACACTTAGCACTACTAGCAGAATGGGCCACGAGGAAGAGAGCAAGGAGTGCCAACAAGCTTAAATCCATGTGGACGAAGAGTATGGCATCCTCTTGGGTACATACAATCTAGTATATCTGTTCTGTCGGTTGTATGCTGCAGTATTGAATCCACACAGGGAATAGATCATGTAGCTATGTTTCATAACATGCTGTCGCCAAGTACTCCCCCACTTTCCCCAGAAGTAATTTGTATGTCCAACTTACTACAGAATGGAACACCCCCAGGCAGTTTAACCCACCAGACGTTTTGTAAACATTTCCTATGCATGGCCATGGTACACGGATTTCCAGCTATAGACTGAGTTTGTGCTAGCTAAGCTTCTTGTCATCTATGGCAAGATCATTTCATGTTCTAGAGTCACAGTTTTCATCACTCAAAAGTCTTCTGTCTGTCCAGCATGTTTCAAGAGAATCCATGTGTCTGCACACGCCAGATTTATGACTTCTCTTCTCTTGTGGTCAGGAGTTCAGCTCGTGTGCTGCCCCTGGGAGCTGGAGTCAGGTGATGAGCAAGACACTGAGGTGAGCATCATGCCACAAATCAGGCTAGAATATTGTTATACAGAACTCCCTGTAACCACAAACACCCTACCTCCCTCTTGTCTCCGGGCCCACCCTCCTTCCCCTTGTCCCCATGCCACACCCCCTGTCTCCTTGTTGCCGGGCCCCATCCTCCTTCCCCTTGTCGTTGCCGGCCCATCCTCCTTTCCCTTGTCTCCTTGTACCCAGGCCTTGTCTCCTTGTACCCAGGCCGCCCCCTAGCCTTGTTCACAAGCTCTCTCTCTCTGAAATGAAAAAAGCTAGAACCTGTTAACATTCGGGGGGTCAAACCTTGGACTTCTGCCACCTAGTTTCTGGCGGTACCATTCAGATTGCAAAACGTGAACATGTGACTATTTTGTAGCCCTGTTTGCCTTAGCTGCCGTGCTAACACACAAATTGTAGACTCTGAAATGAGCATTCAAGGACAGGCTACCTCTCAAATGTTGTTGAAAGGCAGATGACAGGCGTGCGAGAGGCCACTGGTCTGAGCTCGCTGTTCACTGCGGTTTGTGTGTGGGACCAGCTTGCTCATCATTTGTCACCACTTACGGGATCAATGGTTCACAAGCTGAGCTGTCCGGTTCACTTGTAAAGATGTCTCGGATCTCAATAAAACTGGGGACGCCTTGATAATGAAGAGTGATATTTTGAATAGTGTTCCACAGATTTGTAACTCACGCAACATTTACTACAAACTTACTTTGTGTATCATATGAATGATGACGCGCTGTAAGTCTATGGCTTACCCCCCCCCCCCCCCCCCCCCCCCCCCCCCCCCCCAATGTTACCAGGCTCTTTTACCTTTCGGAGAGAGAGCCTGCAGGCTAACGCCACCCCTCCTTCTTGTTTCCTTGTTCCTAACCATCACCCTCTCCACTTTACCTCCCTTTGCGCTACATGTCACTAACTCTGGGGAACCCACTTTGCATGGATTATTTACACACCTGTGACCATGCACATCCTCTACCTTGTAATGCAGGCCCACAGAGAATGCAGATGTGAAGATTGTTGCAGTGGACTTTCAGCTTATGACCCCCATCCCTGGGGTGATTCCAATCCACGGTGATATCACAAGTGAGCATTTTATGTTGAATGACACTCATTATGTTTGGTCCCCATGCAGCAGGATGGCTCCCCAACACTCACTTCATATACTATTCTCTCACATTCAGGAATCAACAGCTCGTGAATTCATTGGCAGACCTAGTGGTTTGTGATGGGGCGTCTGATGTCACTGAACTGCACGACCTCTCAGCTACTGCTGGCTGTAAGTGATCGCAACTACATTACATGAAGGGATGGCCTAGTCTCGTTCCCAGACGATGATTTTCACACGGGGGAGGGGGGATACGTCTGGTAACCCGCCTATTCCGTTTTGGTTCCGGTGCCCCAGAATGCTGGCGCATTGTTCTGTTTCAATTTAACTTGTAACGGGGCGAGCCTGAGCGAGTGCATGCATCCATTTTACTCATTTGCCGAGTGTAGGTCAACCTCAGGCTTGTAGAATTGCAGCACAAGAACTGTATGGACAGATCATGTATACATGCGGCACAAGCAAATGAAAGCACTCTCGCTGTCTTCTTTCGCTATGCAGTAGCTCCCATGACTGTAGCCATTGAAGAACAGAGGTAGGTAAGTCTACGAGTCAGTGACTTCAACATAGTGAGCAACCATGCAGCCGCAAGTTGCAATCGGTGAACGTGTAGCTAGCTAGAGTCAGTCAGAAGTCGCACTTTCGCAGTCTTTGTTACTGTGCGGTACCGTGGCGCGCATCGCTGTATCCATTGAAGAGGTAGACTCGTGAGTGGTCTCCGTCCCTGTTGTAGCCATCCAAGGAGTACACGGTTCCCGATTCATGCCTCTCAGAACTAACTCATTGAGTGCTTCGTTGTTGAGGGAGCACGTGTGAATTATCGTGACGTAAGGAACTTTCGGCTATTTGCATGCAGAAGCGTTAATTTACGGTACGACGTATGCATACATACAGACATGCAGACATACAGTCACAGTTTTCGTTTTGCACATCTATGTGGGGCTGTCGCAACCAGGGTTGCAATGGTTACCAGGAGTGCAGTTGCCCCTCGAACATAATTTGTCCTGTAATAACCTGTCCTACTCTACCTCTTGAAAACACGAGGAAACTAAAGAAATGCCATTATCCATCCTCAGTCATTGGACTGCACTGGAGAAACTAGCTGTAGATACAGGACTGGACGGGCACCGTCATCGTCAAAGTTGCTCCGTGATTGCACCGTCCACATGCTGTTCGAGTCCGTCGTGGGACCACTTCAACTTTTGAGTATTACATTATTTCCTGCATAGACCACACCTACGGGCACTCCTCTACGCAGGAGAGTCACAAAAGCCGAATACGAAACTTCAAATGGTCCCACCACAGACTCGACGGGTGTGCGGACGGTGTGGATACGGAGAAGCTCTGATGGTTACGGTGCCCGTCTAGTCCGTATCTTCAGGTGGTTTCTCTTGTGCTGAGTATGGGTAATGTCATTTCCTTGTTTCTTTGCTTTGTCAAGAGGTGGAGTAGGACAGGCCGTCACTAAATCCCTTTCAATAAAATCTCTTTTTTTACCTATGCCATTGCACGTTCTTACCGTCCCTATATTGTCGCAAGTTAAGCTTGGTATTGAGAATAACCGAAGGAACTGTGGATGGTGACCTCTTTGTGCACTTTGTTGAACATACGTTGCTCCCTATCTTACAACCCTTTAATTAATAATTAATGGAAGGAATGCAAGGTCAATTGTGGTTCTGGATAATGCGAGTGTGCATCACATGAGCAGAGTTGCTGAACTAATCCACAGTGTCGGGGCCCTGTACGCTATCTACCAGCCTACAGTCCAGATTTTCAGCCATTAGAAGAAGCATTTAGTGAAATATTTCTTGAAGGAGAATGAAGTGATTTATGATTGAACCGATACACCTAGCCAACTGCTGACCTTGGCATTCACTACTGTGTCCCAAGCAGACTGTTTGGGTTACATGCATTCTGGTACAATGTATTATACATGATCAACATTAGTCCAATCGCTCTAGCTGTGTCATGATTGAACCTCTGCGTTTCTCAAACTGTTCCGCAGTGACCGTGCCTCGTTCAAACATACCATGTGCCAGCTCTATCTGATGCAAAAGTTTACCCTGTAAATCAATTTTGCGACCAGGTGAAATGCCTACATTAGATGAAGTTGAGCTGGTAGAAGTTTTGGTAACAGGTGTTTCTTTTCTCACATCCGCTTCTGGGGACTTGATTGCTGTGGCAATTGTCATCGCCATATCACCCACAGACCTCAGCATGCTTTGTGTCTCTCTGCCCGAGTCACTCCTAGAATACTTCGGTTTTCCAACCTGACCTCCCCAGATGAGTCCGTGTGGGGGACTATCCCCTCTCTTGTGACGTTCGTTCGCAAGGGACTCAGCCCAAAACTTATATTGTACCATGTTATACTCGTCTCCATGCTTCTCTTTAAGTTCGTTAGCTGCTTGAAGAACTTGGGTCTTCCTTTCCTCTAGGGCAGATACCTTAGTCTTCTTGGATTTTCTTTTCGCTGGGGCTTCTTCTTCATCTTCATCATCAATTACATGTACAATGGAAGATGACCGCTTCCTGGCATCAATTCCCTCACACCATAAACTGTAACCTTTCTTTATACTCTTCTGCAACTCTGCAGAAACATCATCAGTCTCACTAAAGCAGATTTTCTGTGTACCAATCACATACCCAACATCAAACTCAAGATTGAAAGAAACCACCTTCTTACCAAGCTGCTTCAAAATCTCTTCCTTAAGAGACTTCAATCGAAAGCAACTAACACTCTCCAATCGTATAATGTAACTCTTGAATTCGCGCTTATTACTGGACTTGAATACCTTTATGACTAAACGATGATGAACAGGAGCATCCTGCAGTGTTGCAATCTGATGTGTGCTGCCAGTACGTCCGACGACAGTGGATGCGTTGCTGCCAGGAATCACAATGGCTGATACTGGTGCGCTGCTTCCTCCAGCAATAGCAGACTGGTTGTTAGTAGTAGTATTAACAGCAACAGCTGATACCTGTAACTTCCCTTGGGCCTGGGGCAAGGAGGTCGTCGTCCGTGGCAGCAAGGTTACTGGCCTCAACTGGCCGACACCTTGCAGCTGAGCTAGAAACGAGTTCAGGTCTGTCATGACGATCAACACAAACACCCAAACACTGGACCTAACCATCGCTTTTGACAAGAATTGACACGTGGAGGCGGTTAAATGGGGCCAGGCGATTGGCCAGTTTCGCCGAATCTGATTGGTCAATTTGAAAGTGCACGTTTCGACATTGCCGTTATTTGGACAACCAGCCTGAAATTTACTGTACCCCTGTATTCTTCCTCGATGGTTCGAGCTTGCAATGATCTACAGTTTATAAAAAAAGAAACTTGTGAGCCCACATGGACCTGTACTCCATAAGTTGAAGAGAGCGTCGAGCAGTGGCGGCCAACGCGAGACAAAAGCGCTCATATCGAGGTGAGTTTCAGCACCAACTTTTTACGTTCAGGTCAGTGCATGATAGTGATCACGGCGGTGTAGTCAGAATCTCCGTAGGCCAATCCTAAGTGCTCAAATTTTAATGTGCATGTGTGTCTGCGTGCATGACGGAAGTGGGATGTTCGTGGGGTGGGACTAGACTAGTGACGTGCGACCTTCGTACTTCAATTTACTGATGCAGAACCTCAAACTCTGAGAAAAATGTTCAAGAACATTGGGCATGGGCTGGAAAGCAGCAGTCGAAGCGGACGCAATCGGGGAGCAGCAGTCAAAGCAGACACAATTGGGGAGCAGCAGATGAAATGGATGCAATCAGGGAGCATGCAGCAGCTGAAGCGGATGCAATCAGGGAGCAGCAGCTGAAGCTGACACAATCGGAGAGCAGCAGCTCTGCACAGAGACCTGTCCGGCGCCGGATTACTCACGTACGTGAACGAGGTAGCTGAGCAATCAAAGCTACTTGTTTATATTAATTATATTGTTATTGTTTACGTGGCACAATTTACCCCTACCAGAAGTTTAACTAGAGGTGAAGAATGACATGCCATTATAGTTTGCTGGCCATATTTCTAGTCACTTATGCAATGACATCCGGGGTAGAGAGGACACAGCCTCGTCCCCTGGTACTGCCCAGCTTTTCATCACTTGCAGTACTACAAGCGATGAAAAGCTGGGTGGGGCCTGGGACGAGGCTAGAGAGGACGTGTATGTAACTATGGAGATCAATGAGACCTTAGGGAACGAATGTACCCAATCAGAACGTGGTGAGTTCAGGGTAGTAAAACATGCTAGTGAATCAAATGTACTAACCTCATTCCCAGCCCCCCTTCCAAGCGCCTGTGAACGAGGCTACAAATATACCTGCAGAATGTATGCGGGTTAATTGCTTGGTATCTTAAATCTAAGGAATTCCTCTCACTGTCCTGAACTTCACATTAGGCAGAGTGCCCATGTGCAACTAAGATTCTAGACGGTAAGAGTCCCAGCAGGTTGAATGTTCCCTTCTGTGTCCTTTTGTTCCTGGCGGGGAACGAGACTGCCAATTCCCATCGCACCCCTGATTATAATACCCTCTTTGTTCTCAATACTTCACAGGTGCTGAACATCACAACCCTTGTCCTGAAGGAAGGTGGGAACTTTATGGCCATGATCTTCCATGGCAAGAATGTGCAGCTGCTCTGCTCTCAGCTGAAGATCTTGTTTGGGAGGGCCACCTGCTATAGACCACGAACTCCAGCATAGGTATGGAAACGTTTAGTGCTATATACATGCAAATCTAACCTCATTCCCAGGCCAGACGATAAATGTTTCTCCTACCGACTGGGAACGAGGTTAGTGCAAGTCTGGAATGTATCATATGCAGTGGGGACATTTTGCAGGTATGGCAAAAGCAAACTTTCAGTTGCTATATACATGCAAGTTAGTCTACCGAATTTCTCTCACTCTGAAAGTTGGGGGTGGGGCGTAGAGAAGCCCTACACCCAGTCCCCAACTTCTGGAGCGAGAGAAATATGATCTAGCGTCATAGACAGGACTGTATGTACCTGTATACCCAGAGGTTGGACACGAACCAGTATACACAAGTCGAAATGGGGCCCATGTAGCATTGATACTCTTTACAACAGCTGTGCCCTAACATGCAAGTCTTCCTAGACCGTAGGAGAAATGTTTCTCCTACTGACTGGGAATGAGGTTAGTGCAAGTCTAGATTAGCCTCGTTCCCAGGCCGTTCCCACCGCCAGTATTTCATCGCTTCCAGTATGAAATACGAAGGCCTGGGAGATCTGGTCACGTGCGATGACATCAGGTAGACAACGGGGGGTGGTGCCCAACTGTTAAAATACCTGTTTCGTGTTGATCCGTCGCCGGCGTTGTGAACAACGAACGGTATCGATCGTCCGCCTTGTGAACGCTCTGATACAGACAGTACAACATAGGACGTCGAGATTCTTTGTTGGGCACCACCCTCCCTGTGTCAACCATGTGTCTACTTGATGGCATTGCACGTGACCAGATCTCCCAGGCCTCCCCCCCACCGTATTTCATACTAGAAGCAATGAAATACTGGCGGTGGGAACGGCCTGGGAACGAGGCTAAGTCCTGGATGTCATTTTGCAGGTAGGAAATATGGCATAAGCACGGCTTCAGAATTTCACATTGATCATGGTGAAGACACCCTCTTAAGACTGAAAGCTTGCCGTTTCTTAGTGAGATCCGAAACATAGTATCACAAAAAGTCCTGAATCTACGTGTGGACTCTGCTGAAGAACTATCCTGCCAAGAGATCAGTAATATTCCAACAGGTATACCCACTTCACCATGTTCTAACCATGCACTGTTTTGACGCTAAAATGATAGCTGCCAGTTGCCGTACTGAGAGGCGTTACTTGCAACTTGCGATCTCTGAACTGGTGACGATCACGACAATTGTGAACTACTATAGCCTTGTTCCCAGGCTCCTCCCCAGCTTTTTGTCGCATACTACAGTATGCATAAAAAAAAGCTGGGGAGGAACCTGGGAACGAGGCTAAACTACTACACTCTGTGACATTGACATACCCAGCCTCCCCCAAGCCTCATTCCCAGCCTCATTCCCAGCCTCCCCCCAGCCTCATTCCCAGCCTCCCCCCAGCCTCATTCCCAGCCTCCCCCCAGCCTCATTCCCAGCCTCATTCCCGGCCTGCGGCCTGGAAAGTTTGGGCTGTGCAGACTGTAGCTATTGGCCTGAGAAATATCTGAATCCTAAAATTTAGTCGACCACTACTATAGTCACTATAGTGAGACTGCACATTACACTGTACATGTATGTGTATGTCTAGTGGATAACGTGTCTCGATCCTTCTTCTCCAGAGGCATTTGTTGTGTACCAGAACTCCAAACCTCCGCCTGGGTCCACCCCTACAATGGCCAATCCCCTCCTGGATCACATGCAATTATGGTGAGTCATATATGGAATACTACCATGCATGTACATGTAGCTACATGTTGGCTTCAACCAATATCAGACCACTGGTTATACTCCCCTCCAGTACAGCAATCCTGGAACCCACATAACTTGGGCAGGAACATGCTTTCAGCACTTAATATGTCCACATTTGCAGTCTGCATTCAATTCTTGGTTGGGATAGAAGTATCATCTTACCCCACGCTACGTATTGAATTAAGGTGCCTTGAACAGTCTGACTGTGATCAACAGAGTGATTGTCCCCTTTTGGCTAGTGGAGACCGATCTGAGAGGGTTCGACTCCGACATGACCTACCCATTGCAGGTATGTAGGGAGACTGGGGACGGAGACTTGACCATGCATGAAATACCTTGCTTAGCATGACCACAGCCATTACTAGTACGTGGTCAACGAAGCCTGGCTTATCGGTTGGCAGAGCTTGAAAGATGTAGTCAGTGATGTACGTAGAGTGGATGTTTGGTGGATGCAGGATGGGGGAGTTGCATCAGCAGCATATAGCAGGACTCACATGACCCATGCACGGAGTGGTACGACACCAGTGTTCCCGCTCCTCTCCCGGCTCTCTGTACAGTATGCAGCAATAGCTGGGTAGGAGGAGCCGGGAACGAGGTTGACTTTCATACCTTGCACATCAGGGCGTGTTTTCCTTACTGCTGATGCCACTCCACGTACACGCACACACACACACACACTTCAGGAATCAACAGCTCATGAAATTATCGACGACTGTTTTGAGGGTGGCGAGGCAGACCTAGCAGTTGGTGATGAGGCACCTGACATCACTGGACAGCACAACCTAAACGAATACGTCCTGGCTCATCTGCTGCTGACTGTGAGTGATCACAGGCTTAATTACTAGAGATTACACATCGTAAGGATGGCCCTATTCCAAGTGTTGCAAGCTCCTCTTTTTGCTTCTTATTTTATACCTCCTCGATGATTCCCGGCGAGTGAGCTTGCAGCAACCTTGGAATGACATTGGATTGAGGATGTGAATATTGTACTTTGCATTTTATGACCTGCAGTTTGTGGGTATAATTTTTTGCGAAAGGACGTTAGAATTTCTCATTGGTCATGCCAATGATATATACATACCCTAAGACTGAAAGCTTGTTTGTGACATCCATTTCGAAGAGGCAGAGTTATTGAAGTTGAAGCAATAGCATGCCTGCAAGGATCTATGGACTGCTGAAGAACTATCCTGCCAGGGGATGAGTAACCATTTTGTAACTTCCAACAGATACCCACTTCACCATGACAGTGTATTCTAACCATGCTTTCTTTGACGCTGAAATGGGAGGCAGCTACCTTGCTGCCATGTATAGACAGGCATAACTTGCAACTTGTGATCTCTAAACTGGTGATGATCATGGATGGTATGTCCAAAATTACATAGTCCAACAACGTTTGTGAAATACTGCACCTTGTGAATTCCCAGCCTCCCCCCTGCCTCATTCCCAGCCTCCCCCAGCCTCCCCCCAGCCTCATTCCCAGCAGAATGGGGGAGTGGTATGCAGCAATAGCTGGGTAGGAGCCTCATTCCCAGCCTCCCCCTGACTCATTCCCAGCCTCCCCCTGCCTCATTCCCAGCCTCATTCCAAGCCTCCTCCCCTCAGCCTCATTCCCAGCCTCCCCTCAGCCTCATTCCCTGCCTCCCCCGGCCTCATTCCCAGCCTCATTCCCAGCCTACCCCGGCCTCATTCCCAGCCTCCTCCCCTCAGCCTCATTCCCAGCCTCCCCTCAGCCTCATTCCCTGCCTCCCCCGGCCTCATTCCCAGCCTCATTCCCAGCCTCATTCCCAGCCTCATTCCCAGCCTCATTCCCAGCCTCATTCCCAGCACCCAGTACCGTACAGAAATTTGGGGCTACGTGGACTGGTGCTATGGCCTGGGAAATAGCTCGTCAACCACTATATACTATGGTCACTATAGTGAGACTGCACATTACACTATTTGTACATGTATGTGCATGTACGCCTAGTGGCTAACTCATCTTGATCCTTCTTCTGCAGAGGGTGAGTGCCATAACCTCCTCCCTACAATATGGTCAATCCCCATCTGGATCACAATTATGGTGAGTTGTACCAAGGGTGTATCGAGCCGCCGAAGGCATGTAACTCCGCAAACGGCATAATCCAAATCGATTCTATTTCTAGAAATCACATGCTACATTGTTTGTTTCAGATCCGCGGCGCGCGCATCTCTGGCATGCTAACCGCGGTAGTCACAGCCACAGTTCCTGAAAATATCCATTTTCTAGTAAGTCAATGAACTTCTAATCTAAACTCACTGCTGTTACCCTGGACGGCGCTTACCACTGCCTTCTCCTTGCCTTAGTTTCACAAGTCACTCAGTGGAGATGGTCTTGAGCGAAGCTTACGGCACCTGCGCGCAATGGCTGCCGCATGTAGGACGGACGGGCACGTTGTTTGCAGTCGTCAAAACTTGGATGGCGTCCATTCATCCACTCTATGCACTCGGTCTATAGCTCTCTGGCCTGCTCTGCGATATTCCGCATAATCGGATAATTATATTCATTCACATAATATTTATTATACGGTTACATACCAATGTCTAAAAATAGTATATATCCAGTGGCCGCATTTGGATTTTGCCGTTTTCAGAGTCAATACAAGAGTTGCATGCCCTCTTCCCGTTAGGGTCGATGCACCCTTGGTTGTAAGGAATACTATCACAGGTGTACTTATTAGTGCAGGCATGGAGTTGGGAGGGGGGGGGGGGGGGGGCTTTGTGGCCCCCATCACCAGAATGGTGGTTATGTCCACTGACTGAACTACACTCCGGCGTGCCCGTGAATAGTAGCTAGCTCAATGTCTCTCTGCAGCATCGAACCTCGTACATCTGTAGTGCAAAGCAGCTGAAACTGAATGTGAAAATTTTACGCGCCTCCATGTTTCTTGGAAACGGATCTCGCTAAGAAACTGCAAGCTTTCAGTCTTAAGAGGGTGTGTCTTCACCATGATCATTGTGAAATTCTGAAGCTGTGCTTATGCCTCCACAGTCGTTACTTTTCTTATGATGATTGTCAACCAAGCATAGTTGGCTTCTTCATTGGTTTGCATTAAGGAAGAGCATGGAGGATGTAGTGAATGACATAGAGTGAATGTTTGGTGGATCAATGGGGGAGTGATAAAGCAGGACTCACATGACCCATCCAACACCGATCTTCCCAGCTCTCTCGCAAAGAGCCAGGAATGAGGAACAGTTGATTTTTACGCCTTGCACATCAGGGCGTGTTTTCCTTACTGCTGATGCCACTCCCTCCCTTGCATGACCACATGTGACTGTACCAAGCACGACATGCATGCATGGTACACACATACACACACAAACCATCCTTCATCTATGTTTGTATGCGTGGTCATAGGGCACTGATGACAGACTGTATGTGCCACTGGCTCCCATCCAGTCTCCTCTGTATGAGATAGCTTGTAAGCTCAAGAAGACCAACCTTCTAGATACATCCAGCCGCATTGGAGATTCACTAACTACAGTTGCAGACAAGAGGACATACACCTACCCCGAACAAAATACCAACCTTTAACTGCAACGTCAGGGGGTGACCAGAGACTGATCAAAGTCTGCAACCACATGAAGATTTGCAGAATTTTCTTTGAAGCAGGAGCAATAAGAAACGAATGGTGACTACTTTACAGTCAACAAGTTAATCAAACATTGCTGAATTCAGCTTCCCAAGGATGTACCTATGTGTGCTGTAACTTGGGAAACAATAATTTCTTTATAATGAAGTGCCAGTTCACTGGATCTGAATGTGAATGTATTGTGCTAGATATAAGCATTGGTACTCACAGGTAGTCTGTAAGCTGTGTAGAAAGCTGTACACCATGATTAAAGGGGTGGTGGGGGGAGAAATTTAACAGGTTTTGTTATCTTGTCGATCTGTTCGAAAGCTTGGTGGATACAGAGCTGCTTAGCCTCTTTCCCAGGCCCGAGACGGCCTGGGAACGAGGCTAAGATCTGCTGTTCTGCGTGTACGCGCGCACTTCCCGCGCCCGGCGCCCACGCGCCAGATTTTAATTTCGTGGAGCGTGACTGGGGGAAGGGCTGCTCTGGGTCACATTCTGCAACACTCCGGGTCACACTCCGAATCGTTCTGCAGAAGCCAAATCTCGCTGCTGCGCTCCTTGTGGCAAGACAAAGAACACCATCAGATATAAGAAACCCTTGGGCGAATATTACCGTAATGTTTATTTTGAGGGCTTCGAAGTCTGACGCCAACTGGTTCTGCTGCTACCTCCAGACTTTGCATTTCGGGTCTGTACCGCCTGATGTGTGAACGAGGGGTGTGGTGTGTAGGGCTGGGCGGTGGAAGATGGAGAAGGGGGTTGTGATTCGTTGGAAACAGAGTTTGCCCGCTGCTGACTGCGGAGGTACAGTCCCAGTCTGACCAGGGGTTGCTCATGCCCATCGTCCACTTCTCTGACTCCTTCACTCTTTATTAGGTAGGGGGAGCATATAGGGGAAGGGTGGAGCATTAGTTCTTTTTTTTTGTTTGTTTTTAGAAGGGTGGGAGAGCATATAGGGGATGGGTCGGGGAGCATAATTATAGGGGATGGGTTGGGGAGCATATAGGGGTTGGGTCGGGAGCATATAGGGGATGGGTCGGGAGCATATAGGGGACGGGTCGGGGAGCATATAGGGGACGGGTCGGGGAGCATATAGGGGACGGGTCGGGGAGCATATAGGGGACGGGTCGGGGAGCATATAGGGGATGGGCCGGGGAGTATATAGGGGACGGGTTGGGGAGCATATAGGGGACGGGTGGGGGAGCATATAGGGGACGGGTCGGGGAGCATATAGGGGACGGGTTGGGGAGCATATAGGGGACGGGTCGGGGAGCATATAGGGGACGGGTCGGGGAGCATATAGGGGACGGGTCGAGGAGCATATAGGGGACGGGTCGGAGAGCATATAAGGGATGGGTCGGGGAGCATATAGGGGACAGGTCGGGGAGCATATAGGCAACGGGAGGGAGGAGCGTATAGGGGACGGGTCGGAGAGCATATAGGGGACGGGTCAGGGAGCATATAGGGGATGGGTGGGAGAGCATGTAGGGTAGCGGATTGGGGAGCATATTTAGGGTGCATTTTTTCATGGGTTTCATTACTTACATTCTTCGCCTTAAATTTGTTTTGCTGTCATTTCTTTTTGTTGAGGGAAGGGGGAGCGTACGGAAGCATCGTCAACACCTTTTCATCATGCACATACTCCATTTTGTTTTTACCAACATTCTTTGCATTTCATGTTCTTTATGACTCCAGGATCAGGTGCATGCAGTGAAACATTTTATGAGTTCCATCATCACCTCATTTCATTTTCCATGGTTCCTTATCATTCATCACATTTCTGCTGGTGTTGGTTTGTTGTTTTAAGGAGAGAGGATGGTATACCATATCATGTTGTGAGCATGTCCGCTCCATACCAACATGCATATGTAAAGTCAATCAACTGACTCTATACAACTCTTTGCTCTCGATACTTCACAGGTGCTGAACATCACAAGCCTAGCTTGTCCTGAAGGAAGGTGGGAACTTTGTGACCAAGATCTTCTATGGCAAGAATGTGCAGCTGCTCCACTCCCAGCTGAAGATCTTCTTTGGGAGGCTCACCTGCTGTAAACCACACAGCAGCAGAACTCCAGCATAGGTACGTGTCCAGAACAATGTAGATGCAGGTTTGGAATGTACCACATGGGGAAATGTTTGCATGTGTAAAATTTCAGGGCTTTAGAATTTCACGTTGGTCATCCTGAAAGCACCCTCTTCAGACTGCTTGAAAGTTGTTAAGGAGATCAAGGATAACAGCTTCCAAGATAAAGACTTCCAGAGGCTAACATACCTTAGCCTTGTTCCCAGGCCCATGCGGCCTGGGAACGAGGCTAAACACACCTAAAAGGATCTATGGACTGCTGAAGAACTATCCTACCAGGGATGAGAACTCATGTAATATCCAACTGATACCCACTTCACCAGCTTGTAAATCTCGATTTCTTTGGCTCAGAAATGACAGACAGCAGCTACCTTGCTGCCATGTAGAGAGGCATAAGACATAAGTTGCAACTTGTGATGTCTGAACTGATGATGACATGTCCAAAATTGTAAAGCCCAGCGACATTAAAATGGGGGGCGTGGGGGTGTGTTAACGGGAGACTACGGTAAATTTTACCATAGTCTCCTGTTACCCCCCCCCCCCCCCCCCCCATTTTGTATACTACATCCAGTCCAAAGTGGGGAGGGGGCGTATTTTCGAGTATGCAATAATATTAGTCATGTGAAATTGTCTGTCATACTGTCTCATTCATGACCCCCCCCCCCCCCCCCCCCCCCCCCCCCCCCCCCCCACCGACTTATTCCCAGCCACGAGACTTCACATTGTACTGGCCTAGTGGCTAACTCGTCTCGATCCTTCTTCTCCAGAGGTGTGTGCCAGAACTACAACTCTCCGCCTGGTTACACTCCTACAATGACCAATCCCCATCTGGATTGCAACTATGGTGAGTCGTAGCCATATTGTTAAAATAGCACACGCTCCACTTGTTCTCACTGTAAGTCACCCATTGTGAAGAACACTTCAGCCAATACCAGACCATGAAAAGTACAACTTGGAGTCCACATGACGTGGGCAGGAACGTACCTGCCTTGTTCTTTGGTGTGGTCTGTTCAGAATTCGGTTCTAAAATTGGATCTGATAGGTTAATGGGTAAGGAACTTGTATATATTATGTCCTTCAGCAAAACAGTGACATACTGTATGTAGGGATAGCGGTACATGCAATATCTGAACCCTATAGCTAACAATGCCCCACGTTTTCAGCAAGACTTGCCTAAAAATCTAACAAAACTACAGGCCATACAAGTGTCCAAACGTTTAATCGCAAAGTTTTCTGCCTAGAATGACTTCTTATCTCACCTCTTCACTCAGCAAAGTGAGCTACTCTTGTACGTGAGACAATTTAGTCATATAGTGGAATTGTGGTATAAAACATAAACAGCTGTCGACAGCACTGACTGTTTGTAATTATGTAGCTGCACCAGCTCTGCAGGCCCTGGAGGCATCACACACTCATCCACTGACCTGAGTCGCAAGGCTGTACTTCCCGCACCATGCATCAAGTCCTCACGGCAAATAAAACTCAATTGGCCGGTAAAACTGCGACATTTATGAGAGTGACATGTTCCAGTACGTATGTGCATACGTACATACATATGTACATGTATGAGAAATAGATCCCCCATTCAGAGCCTCGCACTATTCCACTCGGCAGCAAGCCTATGAGGTATTCAAAGAAATGATTGGGTGAGGTGTGTAAGTTACAAGAAACAAGGCATGCAAGCACTCATGTAGCTTATGTCAAACGTTCTGTGCGGGTAAGACAGCTGTGCATAGACTAGCTCCCAAAGACATTGACAAAGGTGCAATTACTAGACCATTTTCTTTGAGAAGACAAGGGCAGCTGCTTGCCAACAACGATGCATTGTCTGCTTCTAGTCAAGCATTATTTGCGCAAGCGAGCATTGCTCACCACCGCTCTAGGCTATGGTACAGGGGCCTTCAGGGCTTGCACAGCTTGAGCAGCTAAATATGAACAGTGAGCGTAATTGACATGTTTACGTCAGCTCCACACTCTCAAAATTCACACTAGCTAGATTGATCGATCACGTAGATGCTGACCCCTCGGGTCACTATGTAATCTATTAATTTTGTGGTTAGCATTAGCTGTGGAGGAGCACTTAATAGGTTGGCGTTTATTCCAGTCTTGCATATCAGGGTGTGTCTTTGCTGATACTGCTGATGCGACTCCCTCCCTTGGTCTTGCATAGTAATGTCCACGTGAGGACATTACTAAGCACTTGATATTATGCATGCACACACATAAACCTAACTGTGTGTAATCCCTCCCTATGTTTGTATGCATGTTTCTGTGGTCATAGGGCACTGATGATACACTGTATGAGCCTCTGACTGCCATCCAGTCTCCTATCAACCCTCCATATATGAGACAGCTTGTAAGCTCAAGAAGATGCATTGGAGATTCACAAACTACGGGTGCAGAGGGTAAAAGAGAAGATGTCACATGCTACCCCAAATAAAGACAAGTACTCATCTGCAACATCAAGGGGTGACCAGAGACTGATCAGAGTCTGCAACCACATGAAGATCAGAATCCGAATTTTCTTTGAAGCAGAAGCAATAAGAATGGAACGGTGATTAGTCAACAAGAGTTGAATTGTTGAATTCAGCTTTCCAAGGCTATACCTCTGTGTACTGTGACTTGAAGTGTACGTCCTTTCTATATTTACCACATCACCTCTTCATTTTCCATATGGTTCCTTTTTGTTCACTTTCTCAACACAGTCATTAATTTTCTACTTTGTGTTGTTTTAAACCGTTTTAAAGGTGATCATTGGGAGGGGTGAAGCATTATTGAGAGGAACTAGGGAAGGGCGTGGAGTATAGAGGAATGAGGTTGAGCTCGACCACTTAGTCACATTCTTCCTCATTTACGTTTTTCATTTTGCCATGGTACATTTATTTTTCACCTTTAGTGAGCATAGAAAGAATTAGCCGGGAAAGGAGTGTGTATTCTTTACCTGACATCATTGTCATTTTCTGTAGCTCATTTTTGAGGAAGAAGGGGATCGAGCATTGGGAGGGTTGAAGCATGCATGAAGAGGTATGGAGGAGTAACGTACTGGAGGGACCAGTGTGTGAGCGTGATGCACTGAGGGTGCATGGAGCATAATTATCTAGAGAATGGGAGAGGAGTGTGATTAAGAGAAATCACATTTTATTTTAGGTGCATGGGAGGTACCGGGTTGAAGCATCAGGAGGGATCGATGGGGGATCGACCATCAATCGGGAAGGATGGGGTGGATCCGCTCCCATAATATAATAGCCATGTTATATAATCATCACTTTTCAATCATAATTTATTGTTTCAGCTAGCCTCGTTCCCAGGCTCCTCCCCAGCATTTTGTTGCATACACTGTATAACGAAATGCTGGGGAGGAGGTATGCAACAAAATGCTAGCCTGGGAACGAGGCTATATGGCCCAGAATGAGACTGCGGACAAAATTCATCATCAGAGTGAGAAGTGGCACTGAATCAGAATTGTAGTGATTTGGATCTGTGCTAGACTTCAAAGTGCCGTCTTCATGCATATACATGGCGATCACTTTCTGATGTACCACAGAGGAGATGCATGATTATGCACATTAGAGTGAATTTCAGTATAATTATAAGTCCATTCACATGTGCAACATTTCATAATCCCAATATTTCACTTAAATATTTTGCTTTTGTAGCAGTGTTTGTAACTGTATATGATGCCAATGTTCAAAACGATTGCATAAAGTATTCTTCATGATCATGAAATGCTGTGGTGATTGGTCTGAGTATAATGTATTGTCTGTGCAGACGTAGTTCTGACAGGAGGGGTAATGAGAGGAGTATTCTGGGACGTCCTCACACCCAGTGCCGCATGTCATGTGCTGTGTACCGGAAGAAAGAAGGGATGACTTTATACACAAGGAGTAGCATGCGCAATAATTTCCAGCTGATAATACTGTCAGCATTTACTTTACACACAGTCTGTCCCTGTCCCATGCAGATTAGAGGTGAACAAGCTTGTCCCTGTCCCATGCAGATTAGAGGAGAACAAGCTTGTCCCTGTCCCATGCAGATTAGAGGTGAACAAGCTCGTCCCTGTCCCATAGCACAGTGTGATTGAAACAGTTTCCTTAGCAACAGCTTAGGTATGTAAGCCGCTAGCTCCTCTCCGCCCGGCCGCGCGCGGAGGGCGGAGAGGATCTAGCAAACATTGAACTTGATTGCGAGAGCACAGTAATCAGAGTGATAGCCTCGTTCCCAGGCCACTACTTTCTCTCCTCCCACGTGGCCTGGGAATGAGGCTACGATCAGTGGGTTCCACCATTGAACACACTCAGGTACACAGGTGTGCCCATGAGTGACCACACCTCCAGTAAGCCCTGTGTTGTGAGAGCTAGTCTGAAACTCTTGTTCCTAATTCTGGAGCTCTTTGTCTATCTATGGACCTTGATGGGAATTCTCTGAGGACTTTCTTGACTGGAGACAAACACCTGCTCAAACACATGGATACCACCAATTGCTGCCTTGTTCCCAGGGATACCACCAATTGCTGCCTTGTTCCCAGGGATACCACCAATTGCCGCCTTGTTCCCAGGGTATAAACCGACAGTTTCTCCTCTCCTATTACAGCCTGGGAACGAGGCCACTTCTGTTGACCCAAATGTGGACATTCTAGGGGGGGGGGGGGGGGGGGGGGGGGGGGGGGGTAACAGGAGACTATGGTAATTCACTCTAGAGGACCTGTTGCCCAAAAAGCTGGAAGGAGGAGGCTATCACCCACTGATTTGCTCAGGGATTGGAATCCATGTAACATGGTATATTAATTAACTGACGTTTGTGTATTTGAGCACAACCTCTCTTGGATCTTGCAGCAATCTTTCTAAATGGCACCGATTCCACCACCAGCACCTGGGAATGTGTGTGTGTGTGTGTGTGTGTGTGTGTGTGTGTGTGTGTGTGTGTGTGTGTGTGTGTGTGTGTGTGTGTGTGAGAAAGAGTGAGAGAGAGAGTATGTATATATATACATCAGTAAATTTGTTTGCGTGTATGCATGAGTACATGTGCAGTGATAAAATCGTGTATCTTAAGGTCACTATTATTTGCGGGTACTAATTTTAGAGAACTGGGCATGCAGCGGATATTAATTTTAGCGTCTTAACTTCCAGAACGTCTGACAGCAACCATTGTTGTATTACCGGATCTCGGAAAATCTGTTCAAGCGGCAACAGCAATGCTCAGTCTGCTGGTGAAGGCTAGTCCAACAGGTAGGACAAACTCACTTTTCAGAATCACAGAACAATGTCTCAGGTCTTGCACTCACCTCATAGCTACACACTCTGATTCGGACTGTACAGCTACTTCCTTCTCAGATCACTTCGTAGGCCGCTAGCTTATGACTCGATCCAATTAACACATGTCTGTGACATCACATGCTACTAATGCAATCATTTGTCGGTTCAAAATCAAGCTCAATGTTTTAGAATTCGTTAAAATTCGCTAAAATTAGTACCCGCAATTAATATCGACCAGCTGTGTGTGGTCATGGCCATATAAGGGAAAGAATCGTGAGGTGAAAGAAGAACAGTGCAAGCAGAAACACTGTGAAGTTCACTACACAGTATAATGAACCACATGCATGTGCTCCAGGTGGTACTTACGCATGATGATGGGTACGTTGATGGGCATCTCCTTGGAGACCTCCTCCTCCTCTGCTTCACCACACTCAGCTTAGCACCGCTGTGCACAAGATGAGCACATGATGAGTACAAGTTGAGCACATAATGAGCACATGATGAGCACATGATGAGCACAAGATGAGCACATGATGAGTACATGATGAGCACGTGATGAGTACATTTTTCCAGTTGCCCCAAGAGAGCACTCAATAGTCAGGCCCACTCTAACACTGACCTGTCACACATAACAGTAAATACTACTCATGCAGTCTGCATCCACATTGGAAAAATTACTACTAGAGATTACTAGAGATTACTAGAGATTACTAGAGAATACAAGAGATTACTACAAATGATGTACAGGGAATATAACAGATTACTAGAGATTGCTGGAGGTTACCAGAGAGTACTAGGGACAACTTCCCAAATTAAACTGGGGCATGTACAGTACTCCCAGAAAATAACCTAGTGAGAAGAAAATGAACAGTTCTAACTGAAGTGGTTGACTCATCCCCTCTGCTTTTTTGACCCACATATTTGACCTTTGAACCAAGTGAAGCAAAGCAGGAAAGAGCTTAGTACATGCATATCGGGGCATCATAGGCGCCAGGTGCCTGGACTTATTTTCAGTAATTAAGGCAATGTGCCCACACTGAGGACAAACGTTTACTGAATGAGGCTGAGGGAAGGCTGGGAATGAGGCTGGGGGAGGCTGGGTTAGCCGTGCGCGGAGGGCGGAGAGGTCTAGCAAACATTGCACTTGATTGCATTTCAACTGACCAATCAGATCTCACTGAAGCGATTCGTTTCAATTATATTCATGACTCTCGTGGTTGTAAACCGAGCCATTCGCGTGCAATCAGCCTGGCGGAGAGCGTCTAAATGCCTACACTTGAGCCAACCTGGATGCCTCCAAGGGTACAGAACTTGTCTTCAACTCTAGCTGGCACTTTACCGGTTCACAGGTACATGTAATTGGCATTCCACAGAAACGTGAACAAGTGCAATCTTTGCTAGACCCTCTCCGCCCTCCGCGTGTGGCTTCGCCGTGTGCCCGCTTGACCGGCCAGGCGGAGAGGGGCTAGCGGCTAGACTGCTGTAAACCAGACACATCCCTCCTGGGAGTGATCTAACTGTACATTGTTTGCTGTGGCTTCCGTCATACTGCAGCACGGTTGCTATGGAGTCTCCTTGGTAACTGCTGTGTCATACTGGGTAACCGCTTAGTCTAGCTTCTGTTCAGTGCATGCTGGCTGAATACAGTATATAGAGTCGCCTGTGTGATACCCATAGGTGCTTTGGCTCTATTATCCATGATGGATGGCATTACAGTGAGTGATTTTGAAAAGCAGACGATTCCCACACTGGAAATGCCGCCGGTTCTGTTACTTCGATGCTAGTGTTGTTTAAACATAGAAGGAAATCGAAGAGAGAAGCCTAGTACTCCCGTAAATACAATGGAACTGAAGTGAGCTGTAAGAAGCCAACTCTGTTAGATTCTGGTTTCCGTTGTTGGGTCTGGCCACGCAGACTGTGACGCAAAGTGACAGTAACTGAATACTCTATGCCGTCTGTCCACCCATCAGATAGACTTTTACTGCTTACGAGAATCACGCGAACGTACTGGTCCCAGGGTATGTATCAAACATGAAAGGGAAATACATGCCCTTGGTTACTGTAGCGTGTTCACAGTGAGTACCAGCACGTCTGATTTGCCCATGCAACTTGAGATAAATATAGGTACATCACACATACCATATAACAAGCTGAGGGACAGCAAAGGAGCCAATCTTCTTTCACTGACTGCTTCAGACTCTGAGCCGTCTCCTCACCACGGTCACTCTCACCATCTTTCAGGATCACAACAGCATAGATGCCTGAAGATGTCAGAAAGAACACTATGGTATCAAAATAGAAACACGTCTTCAATAGAGCGTTTTCATTGACGTCACATGACGTCATCGTCCGTTAAAGTTGTTGCTATGGCAACCAAAATTTATTTGACAGAAGTTGGAAGGTTGTAGAATGCAAATTTAAAATGAGATTAATTGGAAACATCACTAAGAAGTTATGAGCCTTAGTATTTTAGTGCTCTCCATAGAAAATGTATGGGAATTTTGCCTGGTGTACAGTTTGGTACACCAGCACTTTTCACCATACATTTTCTATGGAGAGTACCAAACTTCTGGGGCTTATAACTTTCTAATAGCGGCACCATTTCCTTTCATACTTGAGGATTGCATTCTACAAAACCTTAGCTACTTGCAAAATAATTTTGGTTGCCATAGCAACAAAATCAAAATTTGATGACGTCACATGAAAACGCTCTATACCGTCTCCAAACACCTCATGGGGGTGGGGGTAACCACATGACCCACCACAGAACAATCGGCTGACACTTAGAATTTCTAGCCATCAGTCATGAGCACTGCCACCTTAAAAAGATGACATGCAAGTTGCATTTACCCTTACAGGTCTCACCATAGCCAGAGAACCCCATGACAGCTGCGATATCCTCATGTGTAAACCTATCAGCAGAACCCTCAGGAAACTGGTTTCGTTTCACTTGCCTACCTCAGATAAAGCGAAAAATTACTTTTCATGAGCTATTCTTGTATACCAATTCTATGCTACTAGATATACCCACCTCTGTATCATGCTACTATAATTATACTCACCTCTGTATTATCCGAGGGTTCATATCACCGTTTTTGACCAATGAATGCACGACTCCATTTGCAGGCAGCATGATGACAAACCCACGGTCCATGTAGTCAGTTTGGAATCGCGGCGCGAAAAGGGTAAAGTTCTCTAGCCGCTAGTGTAACCTCTCTCATGGCTGGAACGCGGCAGTGCAAAGTGTTGAACGTAGCAGAGAAGAACGATGCAGCCAAAGAACTGGCAAAGATCATGTCCAAGGGAAGATTCCAGAGGGTGAGCTCTATGAAAGCTAGCTACATGCCAATGATGCTAAACACACGGCAGCTGTCAGTCAGTCATGTCTGACATGACAAACATCGTATTAGGGCTCATGCACAATACCAAGAGTTCGTAGCAATAAGAGTGTGCAACTGCCATATAGTAAATTCTGTCCTGCGAGACTAACTGCCATATGGGTTGCACTACCATGACCGCCATATGCATCTTGGCAGTATGACGTGGCCGGGACTACCGGTATTTCACGGAATGGAACAGAACACTTGAAAACACGGAACAGCTATGTAACTGCACAGTTTAAACTCCACAAACTGCATACCACTGATTAGAGTGCGATGAGCTCTACACGCTGGTACCCTTTTTGCTGGAATCCTTGCTGCTGGAAAAAATTGGCTCAGAGTTCTACGAAATCGCGTGGGCGGAAGCTCGCGTATGGCTAACATTGGTTGTAACTGTAACACTAACCATCATGTTCCAACAATATGTTTGCCAGCATGTAGGGCTCTGTCCATTGGTGTACAGTTTGTAGAGATCAGACACTGCAGCGAGGACTTACATAGCTGTTCCCGTGTTTTCAAGTGTTCCGTTCCGTTCCGTGAAATAGCCACGGCCGTATGACGTAGGCAAGGCTGTGTCAGTTTGGCTGTGTAAACTCTCTGGTATTCACACATACGTAGGAGCATGCAGCTTCTACTACTTCACCACTGGTGGTGAGCTGCTAGCAGCTGCTAGTCTCGTCCCCAGACCCTCCACTCCACGCGCTCCCGTACGGGGGTGCGCGCATAGAGGACAAGCGTGGAGGGTCTGGGGACGAGACTAAGCAGCTGCATGCTCCTGTGTGAAACTATGAATACTACAAAGTTTACACAGTATGTGAAACTATGAATACTACAAAGTTTACACAGTATGTGAAACTATGAATACTACAAAGTTTACACAGTATATATATTTACATGTACATGTACATATCCACACTGATTGCCTACCTCATACTGCTGAGATGGTGAACCCATATGGCAGTTGCATAGCCTCGTTCCCAGGCCCGCGCAGCCTGGGAACGAGGCTAGCAGTTGCACACTCTTATTGTTATGAACTCTTGACAAGCACATTAATCTTATGGCTACATACATCGATGCACTGTGTAGAGATTATACTTTTTTACCTTGTCATGTCTACAGCGAGAAGGCTATTCCAAATTTAACAAGATATACGAATTTGACCTCCACATGCTTGGCAAGGTATGTTTGTGTAGTTCTATAACCATATCATCCCACCTCTGGTTTTTGGTCTGTCTGCATATCGTATGCCATACAGTGCATACTACACAGTGATCAAAACTTGAAGTGGGAATGATCTGGGAATGGAACTGCTACCGATAAGATGACTATACAGTTAGAATTACTCATTACTTATCTAGCGTCGTCAGGATGACCCTTTCAGCAATTACTCACACTGAATACATAGTCGTTTGTTTTGAGCCAGGGTAGAATACAGTTTCATCACAAATCATAGTCTGTATGTACTGATGAAGACTGCCAAAGAGCAGTCAAAAAGTTGCAATTCTATCCTGGTTGAAAGTTCCTGACAGTGCTTTTACCTGTAGCGGTTTTAAATCTGCTCAGGTAGTATATGTCCCTGCAGACCTACCCGTATCTGCTTGAAGAATACTATCACAGTGTGGTGATGTCATGCCCTCTCTCTTGAACGTATTTGTCAGGAGTGTCGGATGGTGATGACCTCGGTCTCTGGGCACCTGCTCTCCCTGGATTTCATTCTGGCCTACAAGAACTGGTCAGTTGTTGTGCCCTTAGAACCTCGCCTCATTTTAGCCCACACCTGGGCTACATGAGTGGTGTCCTCCTGTGGCTAGTCCCCTAACATACTGTGTAGATTGCCTTCTCTAGTGGATGTGCGTGCCACACACAATCACCAACACGTTTCAGCAGCTAGGCTTTGTGAGGCCTGTCGGTTGATTACAGATGCAGAGACTGTATTGGTCAATGTTAGCCACATACCCAGCCAGGCCTTCTCACCCTAGCGTTTGCCCCTTCTGATGCCATTGGCACGGTAGTTACAGCAAACTCCTAATTTTGTCATGAAGAGTTACTGGCATTGCCTGTCCTATTCTGACTGCAGGAGGAACTGTGCTCCTGGGTCGTTGTTCTCGGCAGATATCAGGTGGTTTTGTCCTGAGAATTATGTTCCTATTAAGGTATGTAAGCAGCAGATGCTGTAATTGGTTACCTTTGAACACACTTGTGCTTCTGTGTCCCTACCTCTGTCCATCCCTCCCTCTGTGCCTCCGTCCCTCCCTCCCTCCCTCCCTCTGTGCCTCCGTCCCTCCCTCCGTCCCTCCCTCCGTCCCTCCCTCCCTCCCTCCCTCCCTCTGTGCCTCCGTTCCTCCCTCCCTCCCTCCCTCCCTCCCTCCCTCCCTCCCTCCCTCCCTCCCTCCTTCTGTCCCTTCCTCCCTCTCTCTCTCCCTTTCATCCCATTCTCCCTCTCTCCCTCCCTCCCTTCCTCTCTCCTTCCCTCCATCCCTCCCTCTCTCCCTCTCTCCCTCTCTCCCTCTCTCCCTCTCTCTCTCTCTCCCTCCTCCCCCATCTCTCTCTCCAACCATTCCACTTAGCGTACACTAGAGCGTGAGATCCGAGGATGCCAGTACCTCATTCTGTGGACAGACGGGGACAGAGAGGGAGAGAACATTGCTGATGAGATCTTTCATGTCTGCTCTCAAGGTGAGAGCTAGCTGGGGGAGGAAGAGATGGGAATGAGGGAGGAAGAGGTGGGGAATGAGGGAGGAAGAGGTACGGAAGGAAGGGGGAGAGATGTGAGGGCCGAGATTGGGAAGGAGGGTTAGAACTAGACAAACCTCTTGTTGAAATGGCTCTATTGAGCGGGTATGTTATCTGTTTGTGCTCTGCCCGCAGTGAAGTCCCGCATCCAGGTGCACAGGGCAAGGTTCTCAGAGATTACCACACAGTAAGACACCTCCTGAGACAAGATATACATGACCAGGCCAGCTTTTCAAACTCTCATATTCTCCACACCATATCATGCAAATGAAATACGGGTATCACTCTTGGTACAGTACCAACTCACACTGGACGTCTCCATTCCAGACTTACATGCCTTCATAGCATTGCCATTTTCTGAGGACGTCTTTGTCACAATAATTATTATGTGGCCGAATCTGAGCAAAGGGACCTCGATGTGCATTTTATAATGTGTGTGTCATATTTCTGTAATGGTACAAGCGATCTGTGATGTTCATGTTACTACAGCAATGGTGTGGAAATGAAGCATCAGGGCCATGCCTTCAGTAGGACGGAATTCACGGCATTTTTATCATGCACAGCATTCATTCTCTCGGGCTTCTGTGCCTCAATTCCAAGGCCCAGAGGTGGACCATTGATCATGACCATCTTCTTGCTCAGGTCGATCATGCGTGCCTGCAGTAATCTGGGAACACTGGACCAGATGGTGTCGGATGCTGTGAAGGCTAGACAAGAGCTTGACCTTCGGATAGGTGAGGGGGGGGGGGGGGGGGGGGGGAGACTAGTGAGAGGGTTGAGAAGGAGAAAGGGAGGAGGGAAGGAAGAGGAAGGGGGGGAGGGGTGAAGGGGATGGAATTTAGGAAAGGAGAGTTGGGAGGGGCTCTGAAGATGCACCGATACCAGCACTTCACTTGATATGCCTGGTTTGTTGTTTCTGTGTTGGATCATGGATAATAGTGAGCACTAACCCTCCCTGTGCTCTATTATCCATGGTTGGACCTGAATCAAATGCACCTGCCGCCTTCCTGGTGTATCTCATCCGATGTAGGCTGTGCGTTCACCCGCTTCCAGACAATGCGCCTACGGAAGTCCTTCCCCCACATCCTAGAGGGCCAGCTGGTCAGCTATGGCCCCTGCCAGTTCCCCACGCTGGGGTTTGTCGTGGAGAGGGTGAGTGGGTCCCAATCTCATTCCCAGATCAGTAGACTCGGTATTGAATAGTGTGTCCTCATGAAGTTTGGAGGAGAGTTGAAGGTGCAGGTCCATTTGTCACTTTTCTTAGCTCTTACCTATCTCCCAACCCCACACACACTCACTCACACACACCCACACACACCCACACACACACACCCACACACACACACACACACACACACACAACACACACACACACACACCACACACTCACACTCCTATACCACATCTTACTATTGATTCACTACATGCTGCCGTATACAGTACAAGCAGGTCCAAGCGTTTATCCCAGAGAGCTTCCACAAGATCAAAGGTTAGCTCATGATCAGCAACCAGTCCAGTCACCACAGCACGTTGGTACCAGTGGTTCTGTTTCACCACTGCTTGTTGATGCTCTGTTTGTGGTCCTGCGTAGTTACTCACGACAGTGATGATGGAAAGGTGGAGTTCAACTGGAAGAGGTTAGCAACTTAGCATAAACTCAAACAGTGTTGTTTCTTGTTTCAGAATTCTCTTGTCATTCAAAGCACACACATGCATACACGTCACATAGCCTCGTTCCCGGGCTCCTCCCCAGCTGTTTGTTGCTTTATGTGGCAAAACCTGGGGAGGAGCCTGGGAATGAGGCTACATATGTCACACACACACGCACACACACTAACATGCATACAAATGCACGTCACAGACATGACATTCATGCACATCAAACACACGCACATACTTCCACACATATCCCCGTATCCAAACATGCGCACACCACACACACACGCACATACCACGCAGGGTTCGTGTGTTCAACCACACCATGTGTTTGGTTCTCTACCAAATGTGCCTTGAGGTACAAGCAAACACGTCACGAAGCCCCTGCACCTTGGGTAGCATGGTTCTCATCACTGATGTATCAAACTGTTATAGCTTGAAGCATCCCTCCCTCCTTGCAACTTCTCCGACACAGCACTCTGCCTCCTTCTCACCCCTCCCCTCCCTCCTTCCCCCCTCCCTGCTTCCCCCCTCCCTCCTTCCCCCCTCCCTCCTTCCCCCCTCCCCTCCTTCCCCCCTCCCTCCTTCCCCCCTCCCTCCTTCCCCCCTCCCTCCTTCCCCCCTCCCTCCTTCCCCCCTCCCTCCTTCCCCCCTCCCTCCTTCCCCCCTCCCTCCTTCCCCCCTCCCTCCTTCCCCCCTCCTACACAACACCCTACATGTACCTCCTCCCACTTACACAATATTCACCCTCCTCCCTGCCCACACACTACCCCCACCTCCCTCAGAACCCGACAGCCCAAGTCATAAACACTCAGAGCCGACCCAAAAGCAAGTGGAGGCCTCTCCCACTGGACACTGTGGTATGCAAAGAGTAACTCCTGATAATTATGAGTATAGAAAATTTCCCACTATGCCGTACTGCGATGTGTAATGACCTCTAACCTGTGCATGCAGTGCTGCGATGCGTAATGACCTCTAACCTGTGCATGCAGTGCTGCGATGTGTAATGACCTCTAACCTGTGCATGCAGTGCTGCGATGTGTAATGACCTCTAACCTGTGCATGCAGTACTGCGATGTGTAATGACCTCTAACCTGTGCATGCAGTACTGCGATGTGTAATGACCTCTAACCTGTGCATGCAGTGCTGCGATGTGTAATGACCTCTAACCTGTGCATGCAGTGCTGCGATGTGTAATGACCTCTAACCTGTGCATGCAGTGCTGCGATGTGTAATGACCTCTAACCTGTGCATGCAGTGCTGCGATGCGTAATGACCTCTAACCTGTGCATGCAGTACTGCGATGTGTAATGACCTCTAACCTGTGCATGCAGTGCTGCGATGTGTAATGACCTCTAACCTGTGCATGCAGTGCTGCGATGTGTAATGACCTCTAACCTGTGCATGCAGTGCTGCGATGTGTAATGACCTCTAACCTGTGCATGCAGTGCTGCGATGCGTAATGACCTCTAACCTGTGCATGCAGTACTGCGATGTGTAATGACCTCTAACCTGTGCATGCAGTGCTGCGATGTGTAATGACCTCTAACCTGTGCATGCAGTGCTGCGATGTGTAATGACCTCTAACCTGTGCATGCAGTACTGCGATGTGTAATGACCTCTAACCTGTGCATGCAGTGCTGATGTGTAATGACCTCTAACCTGTGCATACTCACTCGAACTGAGGACAACCCTAGCCTCGCTCCCACACCTCCGCCCAGATTTTATCTCGCAGCCGTGGAGAGAAATCGCGATTTTTCTCCATGGCTGCGAGATAAAATCTGGGCGGAGGCCTGGGAACAAGGCTAGGAAAACCCCTAGATGACCTCTGATGCTAGTCTTAGCCTGCCCACTTTCACTGTCATGGATGGGGTAATTGACAGCAAGCTATCTCGTAGCAGCCATGCATTTCATCAGACAAGTATGGCATGCCTTCCATGGTCCCTTACACATATGGAAGAGGGGGGGGGGGGGGGGGGGGGGGGGGGGGATGAGATCTGGCTAATGAGGCTGCATCTCTCTAAGGAAATCGTAATGGAGACTGTAACTACAAGTGTTTCACCAGAGCCCCTCCATTTGGCTACCAAGGTCAAGGGTGTGATTAGCTCGTGACTGGGAACGAGGCTAGGGTGTGATGGTCTCTTCTCCGCTGTGTGTGTAGGAACTGGAGAAGCAGGCGTCCAAGAAGCTGAGGATCAGCGCCAAGGAGACCATGAGGATCGCTGAGAAACTCTACACACAGGGGTAAGGTGGGTCTCGTTGAACCTGATAAACAAGATAGCAGAAGGATGAGCAAGGATTTAGATAAGTAGATAGATAGATAGTTAGATAGACAGATGGATTGATAGATAGATAGTTAGATGGACAGATGGATTGATAGATAGATAGATAGATAAACAGATAGATAGATAGATAAACAGGTAGATAAATAGATAGATAGATAGATAGATAGATAGATAGATAGATATTTCAAATGTGTGGGGGCAAAACCCTGATCAAAGATTGAGAAACGAATGGCTAGAAGATGAACTAGCTTCCACTATGCTCACTGCTAGTTGGGTCGATCATTCTGATCCCCTTCTCCCTCCGACAGCTACATCAGCTACCCGAGGACGGAGACCAACATCTTTCCTGACTCCTTTGATCTACCTGCCATCATCCAAGATCAGACTCCTGACCCCAACTGGGGAGGTACTCAAATACAAGTCCAGCTCTCTACTCCATTCCAGTGATGACAACACACAATTTGTCTCTCTCTTTTTCGCAGCATTTGCTTCTCAGCTGCTAGTGAGAGGCCCCACCCCCAGACGGGGGAACAAGACGGACAGTGCCCACCCTCCCATCCACCCAACTAAGTACTCCAGTAACCTACAGGTTGGTGCATTTAGATCATTCCTTGTTGCCAGGTTTGTTCACGTGCCAAAACTGGCACATTTTGGGAACCATTTTCTATCAGTAAATTAACTAGAGTATGTTTAACCAAAGGTGGCTGGCTCATTGTTGATGGTGTCTCCTGCAGGGTGACGAGAAACGGATCTATGAGTATGTGGTGCGACACTTCCTGGCTTGTTGCTCTCAGGTACGCATTGCCAAGTACATGCACGTTCACTCGTAGATATACTACCCATGGTTACCATCACTATACATCCTACTTACAGTATTGATACTGTGTATTGATATATTGTGATCTACTTCATTTCAAACCTAAAAGCATCACTTATTTGTTTTTGGTTGCTGCGTGACAACTGTGTAGTTGTAACGACGGTAATGACTTCATTTGTACATTTCTCACTCTGACCTGCCCTTCAACTTATTATACATAATGCAATATTATATCAATACTGCTAAACACGGTATCATAGCACCTCTGCTCCTTTCTGGAAGATCTGATGCTAGTTGTAAAATCCAGAATAGTGTGGTGTATAAGAATGGCCTCCATGTACATGTGAGGTGATATGTTAACTTTGTTCTTGCAGGATGCGCAGGGGCAGGAGACCACTGTGGACATTGACATTGCAGGAGAGAAGGTAGAGACACACAAGCCTCAAGCCTCGTTCCCAGGCCCTACTCTGTGTGGCTTGGGAACGAGGCTAGAGACACACATGGACTACTTTACGTGACAATTTTAGTGTATACAAATTTACCAGGGCATGTGAACAGCAGATAACTGCTAGCACGTACTGTATGTACCGTAAGCTACAACATCACCTTTGACCTTAAGTTGAGCTGTAATACGGGTCACAGGCAACGGTAGATTACGGCTCTCTACTGACTGGTGCTTGTAGTATGTGCGGTACATGTATCTCCTCTTGCATGACTGATGTGAAGGCGGTAGAAAGGATTTCGATGCTGACTCAGTCGTGTTCCTAGACTGTGTTTCATCAAGGGCGTATCGAGCCGCCGATGCACCCCTGGGTTGATCCAACATACATACACAGGACTCCCAGGGAGACCAGCCCCAGGCTGATGGGACTCACCTGTTAAAAATTAAAATTTATTCTATCCTATCCTATCCTACATCACTTATGCACAGACCAATTGTTGCACAGACTCTATTCAGATGTAAGTGGAGTCCACATAACATACGTTGTCCAGGTTTCACCATGGTGGCCCTCGTACTTCCCTGGTTGCTTATATGCTGGTGGAGAGTAGACAGGTCTGAGACTGTAGGCTGGTGGAGAGTAGAGAGGTCTGGGACTGTAGGCTGGTGGAGAGTAGAGAGGCTGGGATTGTAGGCTGGTGGAGAGTAGAGAGGTCTGGGACTAACACTGACTCTGACCTCTTCCCCCTACGCACACATCACCTCAGTTTGCAGCGCAAGGCCTAATGATCACGGCCAGAAACTACCTCGACGTGTTCCCCTACGACAGGTGGTCAGCCAAGGTACGGTCCACTCTAGCCTCATTCCCAGGCCACATGCCTGGGAATGAGGCTAGGTCCACTCATGCAATCAGTCACTGTGGTAGGAAGCTACAGGCCTAGATCTGCAGTATAACTTAATAACCATTACATCATTGTGCTCCAAACAGGCTGAATAAAGCACCTTGGTGTGACTGTGTGGCCAAGCAGTTAAACCACTCAAATGTGGTGCGAGAGGTCACAAGTTCGAGTCCCACCAGTTGCACCTAGGAAGGTTTTCTGGTTTCCCTTCAAATAAGCATTAATTTGCTTCCTGCCCATCTGGGGAATGTCCCCCTTGTTCACCAGTTACCTCATTGCACTTGTCTTTGTTGCTTCACTGTAGACCATTCCAGTGTATCAAGTCCACAGCACCTTCCAGCCAACTTCAATAGAAGTGAGCCGTAATCGATATCGTAACCATACTCAGCTAGGCTGTGAAGTGCTAATACCCAGCAATTGAAGCAACGCCGCTTCCTGTCTACTAATTAGTCCCAACTAATTGTGGCCCCCTGATTGGTTGAATCCTGGTCTACTGATCTATCGATCTGTCTCTACATGGACCTCCATCCATCCATCTCTGCTCTCCTCCACTGCCTACCTACACCTGCCCTTCCCAGCATTGCAGTACAGTTGATCCGGTTTTAACCTGAACACTGTTGGTTATTGTGTAGCCACGCCTGTTAGGCTAGCATTTGAAGTACCTTCACTTCCTATCTAGGGGCTCATGATTGTGGCCCCCCTGATGGGTTGAATCTTAATTTGGTCTGTTAAAATGGTCCCCTGATCTATTGACCTCTGTCCACTCATGGACCTCCATCCAGTCATCTTTGCTCACCATGCATCCACATCCCACACACCGCCATCCTCCACTGCCTATACCTACACCTGTCCTTCCCAAGGTGGTACGGTTGCTCCAGTTTCAACCCAAACATTCTTTGAGATAGCATTTACTGCAGAGCCACTCCTTCTCAAGTTCTATGAGAGATGACCATGAGGCTTATTTTTAGCTAGCACTATCACTACGTTGACAGCGGATCGTCCAACAGTTGCTGTACCTAAACTTGCATCAGACTGAATCCCAACATTTCCTTCGGGAGCAACGTTAACACTTCACAACCTTTTTTTCACAGGGCTTACATCTGAGTATAGGCACTGTTCAACCTGACCACTCAAATCTGATGGCTACAACCTTGCTTCCCCATCCACATGCTTCTCCATCCCACAGATGTTAGAAGGGGAGACCACACCTCCACCTTTACTCCATGAAGCTGACCTCATTGCCCTCATGGACAAACACGGCATTGGTGAGCTGGACAGAGGTCCGCATGTACAGTGTAGTGTAGCACATGCTGTTAGAGGGGGAGGCTACGCCTCCACCTTTACTGCATGAAGCCGACCTCATAACCTTCATGGACAAACATGGCATTGGTAAGCTGGAATGAAGTCTGCATGTATAGTGTAGTGTATATAGTGTGTGTTGTTTTTAGGTGCTGTGGAACTGGAATTGCAACTGACATAGTTCACTGTACAGTTATAATGTCTATCCTCCTCCCCACATGTGTAGGCACGGATGCCACCCATGCGGAGCACATTGAGACCATCAAGTCCAGGAACTATGTCGGTGTGCAGGGAGACGGCAGCTTTGTGCCTGGAGAACTGGGAATGGGACTGGTAGAAGGTGGGCAGAATGGAACTCAGACTCTGTAGCTCAGTCAGTACTCCGAATATGAGTATGAACTCGTAACCAGCCTTGTCTCCAGCACTACTCCCTTTGCTTTAAAGTACAAAACTAGTTTTGGTGGTTGTCAATGAAGTGGTGTAGTCCGATTTATTGTGCAGGCTACGATTCCATGGGCTACGAGTTGTCCAAGCCAAAGTTGAGGGCAGAACTAGAGGCAGACCTCAAGAGGTGTGTGCACTGTGGGAGAGAATGCTTCACCCTGTACATGTAACCATCAGTACTCTAGCTGCATGTCCATCCACACCCTCACTGCAGGATTTGTGAAGGAAGGAAGTCAAAGGAAGGTATGGCTCATACAATGTATGTTGCCTTGTTGACCTCTCTAGTTCACTGTTTGTTGTCTGTGACGTACTAGAGGTTCTCTCAGTGACTGTGGAGAAGTACAAGGAGGTGTTTCTCAATGCCAACCGACAGGTATACTGTAATGAGCGTTGGATGTACAATAAATAAATAGCTAAGCAATAGACAGAGAAAGACGTCTTGTGATCTGTGTGTAGCTTAGCTTGTGCTTCATGCTGAGCATTGCTACACACAGGCTCATAAGCTGGAGGAGGCCCTATCAAAGTACTTTGGAGCACCACAGCCGGTCACAGCAGACGGTAGGTCCATACATGGTCTAGTTCCAGTCCATACCAGTCACTGCTACTGACCGTGTCCACCTCCAGAGCCACCCAGGATGAGTGAGGTGGTGAGGAAGTGCCCTATCTGCCAGCAGTGCAACATCGTGGTGAAGAAGAAGAAAGATGGAGGGTGAGGAAGGGATGAAGGGAGGGGGGTTATGACCGTGATGAATGTGAGGGAGATTACCTCCGAGATGTTTACAGAAATACATTGCACAAATCATACATTTTCAGTAACACTACATCTCATCGCAGAATATGCATATGAGATCCAGTATTTTTCATTGATTTGAGCCCCTTGGGGTGCAGTAGTCCTCCATGCTTAGTAAATCTGCATCCGAATGAAACTGTGACTGACTGTGGAAATTCCCACTACAATAATCGTTTGCACTTGAGCGTGAGTATCTTTTCTCTCTGGCTCTCATATCTGTCCATGCAGGTACATGTTGAGCTGCCTCGGTTTCCCAGAGTGCAGGGCGGTGCAGTTCTTCCCTCAGTGTATAGCAGATGTGGCTGTACATGAGTCCCATTGCGACACAGTGAGTGATCATGATCTGATCTATTGCAGTGTTAGGCATAGTCTCGGTACCAGACCCTCCGTTACCCTCGCACACGGAGGGTCTGGTACCGAGACTATGTTAGGCAGTCCACACGTGACACAGTGAGTGATCTGTTAGGCCTATGATAGTCTCGGTACTGGACCCTTGCACAGGTACCGAGACTTTGTTAGGCAGTGAGTCCACATGTGCAGTGCTAGACAGTAATGAGAAGGCACTTTATAATTCATCATTATATTTGGATATATATAGCTTGACACACTGAGATCAATGTCACCTGTTGTGTATACAGTGCCAACCTCAGCCCGTGCGCAAGCTCAAGTTCAAATTCAAACCCGGCTCGGTTCCTGCCTACCTTGGCTTGGAGCACACCGGCTGCTCCACTTGTGACGATGCTCTCAGGAATGACCTCGAGTTCAGACCCATCAGGAGCACTAACCCCAGCACCAATGATTCAAGTGAGTGACAAGCAGCTGGGGTAACCTTACTCCCAATGAGCATGTCGTTCAACTTGCAGTGTTGTTTTGGATAACTATTACTGAAACTGAAATGGACTGAGTAACACAGTGTAAACCTAGTCTGTTAATTAACATCGATATCACCACAACACTGAGTTACATCTTCAATTTCATAAGCCCATGACAACAGTGTTTTTTGCAAGAAACAATATTCAGCCACGTTTTTCAATACTCTTAACACAGTGCTGAAACAACACTGGAACCCTGACGTGTATTTGTTGCTATAGCAACTGCAAAGTCTTTCCATTCTTGTACAGCCATGACTGGAAGCTCCCAGTCTCACGGTCAAAGCAGAAGCAGAACTGGGACATCGTCAACCAGGGGAGGTGCCCAGAGAGGGCATGGCGGTACCAGTAGAAGAGGGAGGGGCTCATCATCTCAGCAAGGAATGGGCCAGTCCACAGGCAGGGGCAACTGGGACCATGGGCCCGGAGGGGGAGCAACTGGGCCCGAGGTGGCAAGGGGAGGAAGCCAACCAGTAACCAACAGCCACACATCGTTCGGTTATGGTAAGTAGTGTGCATTACCAGGAGTGCATGAAGTTGTACATAAATCCTCACTTCATACCTTCATAGGCTCTGGATACAATCTTGCAGGACCTACATCAGATTCCAGGTATAGATTGCTCTTGGTATGAATTAGATGCAGTGTTTTACAGTTGTTAGTTGACAATTACTGTACTGTATTGCAGCAACCCTCCTGTTTGCACATGTGGGGAGCTGGCAGTCCAACTCACGGTGAGAAAGGAAGGCGCAAATACAGGTGAGGGAACGGTTCATGTGAGCACAGGAGGATATTGGTTGCTGATTTCTCACCCCATCACAGGTCGACAGTTCTACAAGTGCAACAGACGTGATGGTGGCTGTGACTTCTTCCTCTGGGCTGACCAGGCTGATATGGGGGGAGGAGGAGGGGCTGCAAGAGGAGGCGGAGCTGGAGGAGGCATGCACACTTCTTATGGTTTTGCGCCCCCACCAACATCCTCACCCTGGCAAGGACAAAGTAGACAAGACTACTACTCATCACGGCAGCCTGGACCATCGACGGGACAGAGATCGAGGGGACAGGGGCAGTCTCAGAGCAGCGGAGGATCCTCCAGCTGCGTCATGTGTGGCTGTGGGCTTCAAGCAGTGCAGCGTACGGTTCAGAAGGACGGCCCCAATAAAGGGAAACTTTTCTACACCTGCTCCAAGCCCAGAGAAGAACAGTGTGGGTTCTTTGAGTGGGCGAATGATGTTCCAGCATCACACATTCACAGTGGCTCCAGGAGAGGGAGAGGAGGAGGAGGAGGTTGGGACCTCAGCTCTGCTGGCCCCTCCACTCGGAAGAAGAGAGCTCCACCAACATGCAGTGTGTGTAGGGAAGTGGGACACACAAAGAGATCCTGTCCCCAGGCAAGGGGCAACTAAGAATCAGGCTATACTGGTTGTTGTTCAAGATAATACCATTCCGTCATTATTACAAAATGTGAAAAATCATCCTCATACATCAGGCAGACTTCATGCAAAGCTGGTAGTTTGCTGTGTTTGGTACTGAATGCAGGCCATGCACTGCTGCATGTATATGTGAGGGGCACAGAGGAAGTATTTCATTATACTTCCACCAGTGTTTGATCACCGTGTATCTAATTGCACATGACCATGCAGATCTCCCAGGCCTCCCCCACAGGTAGAGTAAGTGCAGGGGTGTCCGGATGGTGAAGGGGTATCCCGGACACCCCGCTAATTCTTTTGTCCGGACGCTCCACGAAGATATTTGCGGATGTCCGGATAACTCCCCCCCGTCTGGACACCCCCGCACTTGTATGTATGCATTTCTATGGCCAATCTACCAGAACTGCTTGTGCCTATGGCTGTCTGTGCAGGCAGTGGTATATCGGAAGTGATGGGCAATTAAGCACCAAGTCACTGCACATGAATGGAGGTACAGGAAATGATCAATCAACTAGAAATATGCACTGCTGTGTCTGTGTATAGAGGTGAGCAGGGAGGAAGTTACCACACATGAATGGACGTATACTCTGCACTTCCAGGAAATGACTAATCAACCATGACATTGTTATCAGCTGGTTGCTATCAAGAGTTCATAACAATGTCCTATTGTTATGAACTCTTGTATATAGCTATATATAGATATCTTCCAACACTGCAATTGCACTGCATTGCAAATAAATTTGTATTCAAGAAAACTTGACAATAAGTGAGCAGGGTAGCCTGGGAGGAGGGAGGACAGTGGGATGGGAATGAGGCTAGGAGGGAGGACAGTGACGTGGGAATGGGGCTATAGCTGCTACTGGTCTTGTGAGTGAATGTACAATGGTTTTGATTGATGAGTTCTCCTCAACTGGGCTCTCTTGTGCTTGCTTGTGTCAACATGGCTGGGAGCCACGTTCACCTGTGAAGGAGAGGATTGGATACTGAAGATGTAGCTTGGTATTACTAGTGTCCTGGTCATATTGACCAACGTACAGCTATATACCCGGATTTGTGGGCTTACAGATTCCAGGGTCATCATAACTGGACCCAGTGAACATACTTAAGTGATGAGTGCTGCATGTTATATTTAATGTCCTAATTTGGCAGAATTAAGGTTCTTGCGTGTCTTCTATGCCCCCCACTAGCTACATGTAGAGACGTAGCCTTTGCTGTTTGAGCCCTATTGCGCCCACATTAATTTCAAGTCTTTCTATCAGTGACGTCACTAACGTAAGGAAACGTACCAGGCCCTCTCTCACTTAACAGTACTACAAGGGACAGAAAGCTGGGAGGGGCCTAGGAATGAGGCTATGTTTTCTACTCACATGATGAAATATAGTAATAATATTTCTATGGTTACGGAACAACAAATATGGGTTGTATGAGAACTTCACTTTTGAGGATTCCAGCTAGGTTTGGTGTTCATTCCAAGTCCACACATACAAGTGTTGCCTAGCTGCAATATCTAATTTTATTTAGCTTTTATTTCCCAGATGGAAATGAGTGGGTGGATGGCACTTTGTAAGAGTTAATCAGCTCTTAAAGATGATTCCCTGCTAATCACACTCGCACACCAAAAATAACAAGTTCGGAGAAAATCGTGTGGGAGGGTGGAACTAAGGGTTCTGAATGCAAGGAAACACAGAAGGAAGAGTAAACACAACAGCTGTTGAGATCGGCTCCCCACCACCCTCTAGTGACTTCTGATCTCATATCACATGGAGACACTAAAACAAATCTACCTACAAATCTTACCAAAACACTATTGCAAAACATTGCCATAACATCCTACTACCATGATGCAATTGGGGTCACTAGGGTGTACCAGGTGGTAATGTTGTATACACGAGGGTTGCTGTTCCAGAGGAATTCTTCATAAACACAACTGTTTGTTTTAAATTTTGGATGCCATACAGAGTTGCCCAAGATCCTGTTTCTATGCTAGTTTCACAAACACACTGTGCAAATGATATCAGCACAAGATAGTGTCGGACTGTCCCATCCTAAGTTACTGATTCAATGCCAGTAGATTTGTACAAGGCGTCCCAATGCGCTTCCTCACACAATACTATCCCCACATGATGCCAATAGTGAATGTGACAGATTTCGAGTAGTATTCGTTTGCAAAGGAATCCAAAGTCTGGAGTTCAAACTGCAGCTGGAGGAATCAAAACACCCCCAAAATCGAAGGGGTGTATTGGGTAAGATGGGCGTTTTAGCCTCTTCTCAACCCAGCATTTGTGGCTTTCAGTACTAACGTGGGGAAGGTCTGGTAAAACTTGTCACATGTAGTAATGTACCTGGACGTAGGGTCACTGACAGTGGACGTTTCGAGGAGTGGCACATTCCTTCCGTACAGTTGTGGGGTGGCTCTGAACCCAAGAAACATCACCAAGACTACCCAATGTAGACCACCCAGTCGCTGTGGTCCATGAATGTGATCGGTAGCACACTCACTTACTTGTGGTTATTATGGGAAATGTGCCATATGTCCACCCTACATCGAGGTACTGGTACATCTTTCCACGTGATGAGTTTTACTCTTGGTTTTACAAATGCTCGTGTGAGAAAGCCCGGGTATGAGGCTAGACAGGTGTAAATCTGAAGATGATGTTCAGTTACAGCACTTTGCATGTTCTTGCAACGTCCAGTTACAACAGCGCCTATAGTATTAACCAATCAAATTGCAGAACATGCTCACAGTCGACACTCTGCTGACCGGATATGGCAAGAACGCTGCAAAGTGCTGTAGCTTGGCTTGCTAGCAAGAACCTTGACAACATGATACCGGTCTGATTCCCAGACTGTGGGTACCGGAATGAGACTGTGACACATCACCCAAAATACAGGCTACGTAAGGAGATTACCCATTGCATTATTTTCAGCATGTAAGTTCTTTCAATATCAAAATAAAGCCAATTATGGCTACTGGGACATCCATAACATAATGACAGGGAAACATCATTGCAGGAAACACATGGGAAACACATGGGAAACACATGGGAAACAGAAGTACCTGTGATTAGTTGCAATCTGTACACTTACTGGTACTGAGAAATTTAATTCTGTGATGAATATGATTAAGTGTTGGCTTTATCGATTATGTCATGATTTATATAAGTCGTAGAGAATACTACAACCATGCAAGAAAACAGCGGAACTTCTCATTAAGCACACACCAAAATATGAGCATCTCACTCACAGGAAAGGCCCAAGAAAATTCCGACTACACTCTGTCATGCACTATGCCTTCGTACAACAGTTGTGCTGAAACTGACCTTGGTGGTGAACTTGGACACTTTTATCTTCCCATTAATTGGCCACCATTTATATTGCTTGCTTTGACGCAGGGTTCCCTTTTAGGGGGAGGGGCCTTGAAAATGTTTTGCTCCCCTTAGAGATTTCAAACCCAGACCCCCCACTGCCAAGCACTATTCAATCGCCCCCCAAACCTCTCTATGTTCTGTTTGCCCCCCCCCCCCCCCCCCCCCCCCCCCCCCCCCCCCCCCGTAATAAAGCCTGCTTTGACGTGACCGTCATTGTCACAGATGTGTGCATATCAATTGGAGCAAGCTGTAATCTTTGCAATTGGCAACCATACTCCCCATAGGGCAGACTCATTCCTACACTGCTTGTAAGCAGCTAGATTAAGCACTCTCATTAAGGAAATATGAGTACTTCAAATCCTAGAATAGAGTGTCATAAATAGGACTACATTTTAGGCAAAAGGATTAGCAACCCATTTGATACTACGACATACAAGGTTATGTCAAGATACGACCAACATACCAATGTCACAGCAACGCTAATCAACACTAATCCAGAATGGAAGCTACATATATGGTTCCAGCAGACTGACTGATGGAAGATGAATAGCTAACTTAAATACTCATTTGCCTGACTTACTGGTCTTGGGTAAGGATTCCCATAGTGCAAGGCTGAGGAGAGAAAACGGGAGGAATTCAGTTGTTGGTACAGGCATGGAATCAGTGCTAGAGATGCACCAGCCTCATTCCCAGACCGGGAGAAGCCATTCTTCATGACCGAGGAGTGAGGCTAGACAAGCACCAGACCGGGAGAAGCCCTTCCTCATGACCGAGGAGTGAGGCTCAGAGGACATGGATCAATGTTTTACATGGTCCAGTAAGAAGACTGTAAGAAATCATGTGTGAATCAGACCTGATTAGTCTGGGATAACGAAATACTGTTCATTCCTAATTGAGTATTGGATAACACTACATCCCTGGACAGCTATTGATGTTCACATTCCATTCATGTTGGGAGCAAGTGACTGGTTCCGTTCTGCCAGAGGGTTCCTGTCACAGTTCCACATACAGTGTCATACTGAATGGCACACTACTCATCCACGCACAATGTGACATGAGTTCATTAGTGCACATTCTGTAGCTACGATCTCAGCTTTGGGATCAGTTACGTGACTGGACACCAGTGTAGTTTGGGACCCCAAATAGTTACATGACTGGACACCAGTGTAGTCCAGTCAATCACATGACTGAGCAGCAATGTAATTTGGGACACCTAATATTTAAGTCATGACAGTAAATTCCCTTCCACTGAATGCTATCAACAGGCCCCTCCTATCTATAGCACATTATCACATTTTGCTAGCCTCAATCCCCCCGGCTGGCTGGGTTGAGACCCACCTAGTTCTAGTCTTGTTCTGGCTTCATCCAAGCATGTTTTGATTTCCTCCGGGTCAGAAATCTGCACGGATGGTGAGTGCACGTGACTGCATCGCTCATACAGTAGCAAAACATGCCACAATAAACGTGAGTGACAGCAGCGACCTCTCGTGGACATCATGCATTATGCACTCCATGCTGCATAGAACAAGCTTTGCCAACTACAGACACGCTGCTGTGTCATGTCATAAAGGTAGCAGTTTGACCTTATATGGGTATATACTATCACATCTTTACCTGCAAAGGAATTCAAATCGTTGGCCACCTCAAATAATGAGTTCTCGCAAAAATGGCAATTCTAGATCTTGTCATGCACAGGCAATAGGACAACACTCAGCCTTGTCCCCAGGTTCCCACTCTGCTTTCTTGACTGCATACTTGACCTTTGAACTATACATGGTTCAAAGAACAAGTGGAGTGGGAGATGGCCTGAGGGCGAGGCTACAATCAGCTCACATTCCGATTCTTTCTAAACAGTCTTGTGGCCTCCTCCCTAATGTATGCCCTCTCTGCGGGTGTGTCCAGCTCGACAGCTGCCTGCCAGGAGCGTGCCACCTGCAGTATTTGTCTGTACAGCCTCAAGACCTCGCAACGAGACACCATATCTGAATTGTGGGTGTGTGTAGACACCATAATGGAGTACATTCATGACACCATAATGGAGTACATTCTTGAATTCTATATTGCCACTTCATCTTGTGACGTATCCCCAGTCAAAAACACAGACCACAGAACATTCAACGGAGTGACGAAAGAAGGAAGACTGTCCCAGACACAAATCAACCCAACCCAGGATTTCAATCACCATGCAGTCTGACACCATAGCGACCTTGCCATGGTAATAGAATTAAGCCAACCCTGAGCTGAAAATATTCATCAGATTACATAGTTGGTCAAATACTGGGTTAAGGTTATTAAGGGTTAAGGTTATTAAGGTTATTCTACAGTACCAAAGTAGTTTCAAAGCTCACATCTACATAATAGCTAGTTCATGTGACTTAGCACAATAGTTGGAGGTGATAATATTATGTTGTGAATGGCATTGAAAACTACTTTGGAAAATAGCAATTGTCAGCTACATCATTGTTACTAAATATAGCAACATTATATCATGCATGCAGCCAAGCCAATTTGTACTAATAGACCCTCCCTACAAATGCCTCTATCATTCTGTATGCTACAACAACACTTGAACAGAGAGACTGGTAAGTCCCAACATAGTATGCATGTAGATCTGTGGCTAAAGATATGTCTCCTATACAAAGCATACAGCATACCCTTACTCTGAGCGATATTCTTTATTAGTAGGCTGTTAGTTGGGCACCGTCACCGTGAGAACAGCAGACCTCAAGGCTCAAACATTGTCAGAGGAGCGCGGGCCTGCGTTGTGTCCTAGATCCTATTTGATGCCTATTCTCTAACCTCGTTCCCGGATCCCTTGGACCAGGAACGAGGCTATTGGTGCGTCCCTCCCCCTAAATTTTTGACTAACCACAAAGTGCCTATCCAGTGAGAAAACAGGTCGCGTGTTCTTCAGGTGAGTGTAACCTAGTGGTTCAAAAATACCACATGTATCTGTGCCAGCAGTGACCGTAAAAGGTAGTCAGTGTACCTATAAGAGCTATAGCTAAACGGACTTGACTAAAGTATTTTGTGTACTGCTAATTAGCTACCCTAGACTTATTCTTGTTTGTGTAAGGAACAATGGCAGGGGCTGTACAGCTTCATGTAAGTCTTACTGGACATAATCTGAAATCTCTGACTTTATACCACATTTTTCCACTCGCAAAGTTCAATTTTCTAGTGTCGTAGTAAAGCCTTGTGTTTGATCTTCCCCTTTCATCTGGTGTTGGAAGGGTGACTAATTTGTCACTGTATTCTAATATTCTAGGGAAGAAATCTGATGGCTACTGGTGCATTCATCCCAAGAGGAGGACCACTACCAGGTTTTGCCTATTCTAGTTCGAGCAGAATGGGACAACTTATGAGCAGAGAACCAACAAGACAAAGAGGAGACGACTGGACTCCCTCTACGGTCAGAAAGCCAAGCAACTGTAGTGTGGCCTCACTGGAGAATGCACGCTACCATCTGGATGGGATTCCCACTTCGGACCATCCTAACGAAGATAGGAACTTTGCAGTAGAGGGGCACGTAGAGGGAGGTACTTTTCAAACATTTGGTGTTTTTGATGGGCACGATGGGCCAAGGGCAGCTGGCTTCGCATCAAACTACATAGTGGATCTATTCAACTCGCCATCCTGGCGAAGGATAGTTGCTGGTGATATTCCACAAGCTCTGGAAGAATTTTTCAAAGCTGCAGACAAAGATTTCTTTCAAAGTATCAAGTCGAGCATTGACGAGAAGGAGGCACTACAGTCAGTGATACCACCCGTACGTTGGTTAACAGATAATCAGTACTAGTGGCAGGCCAGGTGGCTGCATGTGTGCATATCACTGTTTCCTATCATAAACATCACCAGAAAGTATATCCAATCTATGAATTCATCAACTTGAGGGACATTCCCTCCTGAAGTACTGAATAACTGTATGGAGTACATCTTGAAAGGAAAAGTTGGCTACTTTCACTGGCAGCTGCTTGTTTGCTAAAAAGTGTACATTCTTGGTTTACACAAGTCCTATGTGTGCACCATACCTTCTGTTACCCTATTAACTGACCAGTGAGCTCCTAGTTCTTAGCAGCTTATTGTATAGACCCATTGCGGCTGATGTAATCATTTTGAGACTATGGACGGGTACACCAACATGGCGGCCTTTTCCAATTTTTGGAGATAGCAGCTTCTAGTGGTGATTTCAGCAAATGCATTGATGGACCAACAATGCTTCTAGTATGTTTGGATCGAACGAAATGCGATTGATATGTAGGCTAATAAAACACTTACCAGTGATGCAGGACACGTTTCAATCAATACTGCATATGTGGCCAATGTATTATGGTACACCAAGATTGTGGCACCGAGATCTGAACCTTCCATATAAGGAAGTTGCTATAGCTCTGAGATCTAATACAGTGTTGGAATGGCTAAAACCCTCCAACCTACATGGTGGGAATGAGGTCACTAGGGTAGGTCTTTCCATTCTAGCATTCCGACTGCGCAAGTGAAATCCACTACGTCTTTATCTATACCACTAGGGCATGAAGTCGTACCAGGCCTACCAGCTCTACCCGGTACAAGTGGCCAGACTACAGGAAGTAGAGCCCAAGATTGCTGGAGGATGCACGGCAGTTGTTGCTGTTGTGTCCAATAACCACCTCTATGTCGCGAACGTGGGTGACTCGAGAGCAATCCTGATTTATGAGCAAGCAAACGGTACCCTTGCTGCAGATCAGCTCACCGTGGACCACACAGTGGAAAACGAAGATGAGGTTAAGAGATTGGAGGCGCTGGGGTTGGAACGGACTCAGCTTGAGAAGGCTGGACGGCTGGGCAGCCAGGAGAATACGAGGAGCATTGGGGACTACTACATCAAGGCTGGGTACAAGGATGTGGACTCACTGAGGTGTGTGGGGTGTGTGTGTGTGTGTGTGTGTGTGTGTGTGTGTGTGTGTGTGTGTGTGTGTGTGTGTGTGTGTGTGTGTGTGTGTGTGTACTGTGCTGATACATTACTACAATGTGTTGAGTGGGTAGGCATATTCATGGTTGACTACACTTGGTGTCAGAATGTAATCATGGCTGTTTTAGCCCTGTCACCATGACACTGCTCCCACAAAAATGCTATCAAGATAATAATGTGTCCAGATTTAGTCATTTTGCTCACTGGTCTTTGCAAAACAAGCGATGAGCCTACTCATTCCCAGGCCCGCACCATTTGTGGTTGCATGATTGAAGAACGTGGGGGGCGTGGTGTTGTTACTCACATGCGTGATGTCAAGGGTAGAAACGTGGTAGAAAGACTTAATTGAACGTGGCCTCAGAACAGCAAGAACAGCAGTACCAGGTAACTTTCCACACGTATCTAGCTAGTGGGGGGCAACTGTCATACACACCAAGTGTTGAACGTGTAGTTGGTTGAACAATACACAAAACTTTATTGATTCTGAAATTTTGTCAATTACGTGATGCTCATGTGAGGAAAGATACCACGCTCTCCCTGCTTTTCCATACTGCAAGCAACAAAAAGCTAGTGGGAACAATGCTACAATGAAATTTTCAAATTGGCTCTACCCCCACAATATTTGCACTCTTCCACTGCCTATATGTATCACTACCAACCGAAAAGTTTACTGTACCATGGACAAATGGGGATCAGTAAGTGTACCGTACTTTTCAGGTTGCTTGCTCAATTTGAAACAAAATGCACTAGTCATGTGCACTCTAATCCACCGCTAAAACTTGTGACGCTACTGCAAGCGACGCATAACTGGGTGAGGCCTGGGCTGCATGATGGTTTTGAGTGTACATGATATCAATCTGTGAGTAAGTAAACTCGACTAGACATCTGGACCTAGTTCTAATGCTCTTTGCTATCACACAAGGCTGTCAATGGGTCAGAGTGATGAGCTGTGCCACACTCATGCAGAACAGTGGGGGAGGCAAGAGAGAACTGTCATGCATCACACAAACACTATACTCAGAGAGCTGCCCTGTGCCGGACTCATGCTGGCGCAATGGGGAGCAGTAGCTGAAGTGAGAGAAGTGAACAAAGCTACTTGTTTACAGATTCAAGTCAAACAAGCAACCATATCCATGTTAGAATGAGAAAGGGGACTATATCGGGTTATTTATCTGAGAGTATACCGATAACTACTAAAATTAATGTTCATCACTTTCACTGTTCACTCCTCTCTGTGCAGGCACGCAACAGACATTCCTGGTACAGCTACACCACATGTGATGCCTCCTCGACAGATTGACAGCACATTCCGGTACCTGGTTCTAATGTCAGATGGTGTGTACAAGAGCATTGAGGGAGGATTTGCAAACCAACAGTCTATTGAGCCCAACAAGGTTTTGGTTGGGATGATAGACCATGTATCAAAACAACCAAACTGTACGAACCTTGCTGATCTGGTAGTGGACAGAATCGCCACAGTTCACAGGGATACATATCAGAGAGCAGCCAGCAAAGACGTCAGATCACCAGTTGCAGTGGCTTGCAGAAAAAGGGATGATATGACACTGCTCATATATAAGTTTCCAACTACAAGTTCAGTTTAGTGCATGAGCCGACCCAAGAGTTATGCTTGATGTGACCTATATCATTTTTAGTCATAATTGTGGTGTTCTGTGACCTCTGAATATTTTTGTCAGTGCTTATAAACTTTCTGCCCAATGACCTGTGCATGTAATACTTTGACATGATATTCATCCGGTCCTGTTGAAAGATCCAAGTTCACAGCATTGCTGTCTGCCACATGTATAGCCAGTTGAGGCCCCAGTACCATGCAACTTGTACAATGATTAACGGTGATACATCTATCAACAGTTGGACAATTAACATTGTGATCGACTATAGCCTTGTTCTGCCCAGTTTTTCATTGCTTTAACGTTAACTTTATACTGCAAGTGCATGACAGAAAGCTGGGAGGTCTAGGGCTGAAGGAGGCTCCATTTGTGACATGCAGCATTGTTGTTAGCCTCGTTCTCAGGCCTACCCTGTTTTTTTGTTCTTCGGTTTACACTGACGGACGCACGGAAGATCAAGTGGTCAATGCAAACTGAAGAACAGAAAGAACGGGGTAGGCCTGGGAACGAGGCTAACTAGTTACAGGACTCAGTAACTTAAGGGTTCCAGTACGTAGTTAATTCAGCTAGGTTGCATGCCATGCATGCAGGCCGGCCTTTCAAGAAATTGAAAAGGCTTGAGGACATGCATGAGTTCCTTATTTTCACATAACCTCGATCGTTCTGTTTCTCTGCCATGGGACAAGGCTGAGATTTATAACCATCTCTTGGTTGCACATGACCCTCCCCTCCCACCCATCAGACAACAACAAGGCATAAGAGGAGAGAATCAATAGTGCTTGCAGGAAACAGAGAATATGAATAGTATGCAAGAGGGGAAGCATTATGCAAGTGTCAGTCCGTGAGAGAAGGGACAACCTCAAAATAATACAGCTGTGACTGACGGACAAGAGAAGATGCCAAAGAACTAAAACATATAATGTACATGCACACGGCTGTAGACCAACTTTCAGAGTCTCTTCAAAGCTCTCTTCTTGTCTTTCTTCTTCTTTTCAACTCCTACGATTACTGATGCTGAACTCCGGTCGATGGGCCTCTTCTTTCCGGCACCGTCTAGACTATCACTTGTGCCCCCACTGGTGGATGAGTTGCCTGCAACTTCAGTTCGACTTGAACGGGAGGGCTTTGCATGAATGTCTGTCATCATGCGAGCTCGACTTGAGTAATCGTCATATTGTTCTAGGAGCAGCTTGCCTGCCTCCTCATTCAAGGCAGACTCCGGGTTAGGGTAGATCAGGAGACACTTTATTGTCTACACAGTTGGTGGTGATCATCAGGGAGAGAGAAAGACATATTAACACAGCCAACTATTATCAACAGTGGTAACAGTTTTGATTGCAGAACCGGGAATGGGACTGCGGTACTGTATATCAGGAGCACATGAGCTGCCAAAGGCGGCGAAGGAGCGTCTAACTAGTTCAATGTTCCTTCGGCGGCTCATGCGCTCCCAGTCTAGCCACTAGCCCCTCTCCGCCCAGCCGGTCAAGCGGGCACGCGGCAAAGCCGCGCGATTTGGGAATGGGACTGACATTACACGTGACCAAATTTCCCAGGCCTCCCCCTCTGTAATCACAGGAGGTGGTGAAGTCCTCTCAGGAGTCATGATCACTATTCGTGGTTGTTATATCATGCGATCAGCATGATATATAGCCCCACAGTTTGCACTTCAAACATTACCCCAAAAAGCCACAATAATTAATGCCCCCCAAAACTACAAGAATTTTCCCTGTGGTATCCACAAAGACCAGATATGCAGGAAATGTGACATCATGATGGTAGAGATGCTGTTATCATCTGTTGCCTAGCAATAGAGCAGAATTCATGCTTCGAGATCAAACTTCATGAATTTCAATTGCTACTTGACATGTGCCTTGCCCTTCACATGGAAGGCTAGCCTCGTTCCCAGGCTGTAGGATACGGCTTGGGAATGAGGATAATCGAAGGCGTGATGTAGATCTACTCTAACATGAGAGATATACATAGGGATGAATCTGTCTCACCAGGAGGATGTGCTTGATGCCGTGCTCAGACTTCCAGTCTCTCTTGAGAGTGTTCACACAGATGGCTCCATTCTTGGCAACATTTGGGTGGAATATCTTTGTTAAGAAGAAACCTGTGCGTGTGTATCACGAATAATTCAACCACTATAGATGAATATGTAATAGAGCTGTGACCAATAACCAATATATTGAATAATTGATCGATGTAGAGATCTTAACCAATATATTGGAGGTAAAATCGAGATATCAATTATTGAAATCTGTTTAGTGAGCACAATAAAGCGAACATAAAATGGTCATATGCAACAGTTTAGCACTTCAAACTTGTAGCAAACCAAATATTATAACAACAAGTAACAGTACATACAACATATTTCTCCACCCAATAATTGGCAATTATTCAACCCACAATAATCGGCAGTTATTCAACCCCCAATAATCAGTGTTGATTCCAGGACCAATATCACAGCACTAATATGTACACCACTTGCTCCCAGGCCCCATTCGTATGCAGCCTGGAAACGACACTAGAACGTACCACAGATGGCAGCTCACATGCTCCTGGTAACACCCTTGATTATCCATGCTATGGTCACATGCATGATGTCACCAGTTATATAGTTTTCCTAGCCTCGTTCCCAGGCACCCACCCAGTTTTTCGTCACTTGCAGTACAGAAAAGTGGGGAGAGCCTGGTATCTTTCCTCACGTGAGCATTACATAATCGACAAAATTAAATTTCCAGATTGAAAAAGCGAAGCTTTGCATATTGTTCAACCAACTACACATTCAACACTCTAGATATGTAAGCATGGTAAGTTACCTGGTACCTTCGCTCTTCTTGCTGTTCTGAGCCCCAGTGCGCCCACGCTCAAGTAAGTCCTTTCTGCCATCTTTCTAGCCTTGACGTCACACACGAGGAAATATACCAGGCCATCCGTGTTCTTCGTGCAACCCAAAACGGCACAGGACTGGGAACGAGGCTATAGAGTTTACCTGTTGATAGCACTAGAAGGCCAACATTGAGATTTCAGTTTCAGTGCTAGTCTCATTCCCGGACCATTTTGGGAACAAGGCAAGTAGTACAGTTCTAAGCAAACCACACACAATGACTGTACCATGGCCAATAAGCACACTTTGATATTCCCAGCAAGAACCCAACTAGCCCATATTATAACGTACAGAGTACTAACCTTGTGGCGGGGCAGCAGGGAAATCTTTCCCAAGAACCAGCTTCATTTTGAACAAGCCCCCTTCATAGGGTGTACCAGCTGAAGGAGACAGAGTGGGGGTGCAAAGTAAAGGTGTTGTACAACTTTAGGTTCAGTTCAGAGTTCAAAGGTCACAGCTTATACATCCATGAGGTGACTACGAGTGAGTTATACACAGTGCATTATTTGGGGGTACATGTACTAATGTAGCAAATTGGGCACACAGCAGATTTGGCTGGTATTAATTTTAATGTTTCTCTTACTGATTCCATTCTGATGGCAGCTGCGCTTAGCCAGACTCATGTACGATAGTCTGAGGCTTATGGTAGGCTAGGGCTACAGGTAGGGCAAACTCACTTTTCAGATTGATCTCTGAGGTCATGCTCTCACCATGTGGATAGCGTACCATGGCTGCAACGGCGGTTAGCTTTTGGTTCGCTCCAATTAACCAATGGCGCCATATACTATTGTCTGCATGTTCACAATTTGTTAGAATTTGCTAAATAACCTGCAAGTAATCAGTGTACTTACTCCAAGAGCCTCTCTTCTGCTCATTGTACCGGCAACCCTAGCCTCGGTACCAGACCCTCCTCCGTGTGTGAGGGTCTGGTACCGAGACTAGTTCTAAAGTACGAGGATATAATTTATGTACCTGGTCCCTCAATGGTGGCCTGGATGTCTGTGATGTCATCCTCATTAACAAAGACCTTGATCCCCTCTGGGGGGTCCTCTGCCAACCCTATCACCTCCTTTGTCACCTTGCGGATGATCTGAGGGGGAAGGTTCTCCACATTCGAACCAGATGTCTGGATTGAAGGATCAAGGTGAAGAGTGGAGACACTTAAGTTTCAGGCCTGTGTTCCATAGGCTGCCTAGCTGCTTATTTGAGTGCTGGTCTAGTTATCGTGCATGAAATAGACGCCTTGTCCAGCGGGCTCTACGCAATCCCAAAGGGATCTACGTGATTTAGAATCCCAAGGGCGCTACTTAGCTTAATGTTAGCATCCATAAGCTATATGCTATCCCGAACCCAACTGTAACCCACCATACGGATACTAACGTTCTGTCTGTAAATTATGAACTGTCATGATTGGGTCAATCCAAGAAAATAATCAGGTGCCACAACAAATCATTAAGTTAAGCTTTCAGTTTTTTGACGTGGATATTGGTCCAGCAGGAAATACATACTTTAACACACACCATTTTGGATTCAGCACCCGACCTGGCCCTAATATAACCCATTGTCTACTTCCTGCCGGACCAATAACCACTTCATTCAGTTTGTATCCTAGTGGCTCTGCCCCACCATGTGAATCAGGCTAGCCTCTGGTTCGTACATGATAATCATATACGAACCAGAGGCTAGCCTGATTCACAATTTGTTCTCTCGAATTGATCCCATATCAAACTATAACTACACAGTGTAAAGTTGTGTAGGTAACATGCATCGTGTGTAAGGAGCAAAGGCTGCTCAAGTCCTAACCTCGTAACAAGTTAAGCTTACTAACGTATTAGCTGTCAACTCACAGACGCCATGAGAAGTTCCTAAACGGCTACAGTGAGTCTTTGACTCTGAGAACAAAAACAACTTCAGCGAAGTAAAATTCAAATTTTCGAACCCACAATCGACCAATCAGCAGCTTTTCCGATGACGAAATAAGTGGATATTCTAATTACGCGAGTTTGGATGTAAATTATCAAGCATCCGGTTAGGCCACACATTGATCCTCCGCATCAGTTCAGACTGCATGTCGTGATGCAAGTGCTCATAACCTTTAAAAAAATGTGCAGAAAGTGTGCATACAGAGGTAGACATCACACGCCAAGCATGCAAGAACATTACACCCAATCTCTCTGAAAAGTAGACAATTTCATAACACGTATAAAACAGGTAAATACACGGAAAGGTCTATAGGTCATCCCATGACAAATTCACATTGAATTTCAAAGTATCAAATCTGACGTGTGACTTTATCATCCCATCAAGTTCCTCCTCTTCTTCAAAGTCTGAAGCTTCACTGAAATCGGAATTGAATGTGTCCGCATCCAAGGTAAGAATCCCCATTCCATTCCCATCGTCGTCTTCGGTATCCTCTACATCATCAACAGGTTCTGCATGAATCTGGTTGCTTGAGGGCAAGTCAGCACCTGTTAATGTTCCACCAGTCGATGGTCCATTTTCTGACTCTTTGGTTATGGACGAGGGCTGGGATGACACCGGTGTCGCAGCATCATCTGGTTCCCATCCATACAAATCAAACTCATCAGATCCCCTTCTCTCGTCGGAATGCTGCTTAAATGAGGACGGACGTTTTGGAGTACTTTGAGGAGGATTGAAGATTTTTCGTGGTGTTGGTATGGGGGATTTGGTAGCTGAATTCGTGACAGAATGAACAGAGGGGTCATGGTCAGTCGTAGGTGGTGGAGTGCGAGCATTTCGTCGATCTGGGATGACGTCATCAATGTTGAGTTGATCCAGCTGGCTGTCTGAGTATCGCTTGTGTCCCATAGCGGTTGTTGTTGGAGTCACGTTTACATAACCGCTATCCTTCTTCCTCGGGACATCCAATGAGGTGTTGTGTCCTGGTGACGTTGGGTCACCATTGACATTGTAGGCAGCATTACTATTGGTAGCAGTGGCGGCAGTAGCTGGTGAGACATTCACATAACCATGTGTGTCAGTACGCGAGCGCACGGTCTGTTGATTGGGTGTGGTAACAGGGGGTGGGGCTTGGGAGTATGAATTTCCTATCACCGGCACTGTTGTTCCATCCGCTGAAGCCACAATTAGAGGCGGTTGGCCCCTAGGTGGAGAGTACAGTGGTGCTCCTGTACTTGCAGCCACTGAAACTGTCTGTTGGTTCCAGGGAGGCTGGGACTGCAATGGCTGCATTGGTGCCACTCCATGCCAAAGTCCACCTGGTGGTATCCTGGAATCAGAGGGTAGCCTGGAATCAGAGGGTAGCCTGGAATCAGAGGCTACCCTATGCATGTCAGTGTGGGCGCGGTACCTGTCAGGAGGCGTATAACCCTGAGGAGAGGGCCTGAAACCCCCGGGGGTCATGGTGGGATAGCCTGGGAAGAATTGATTCTGCTGGGGATTGGGTAGCACAGGTGCCGTGTTTTGGGGGATGTATCCCAACGATGACATGCCACCTGGGTAGGAAACTGTGTGGTGGAGGCCTGTGAAGAAATTCAAATTCCGGATGATAAGTGTTATGTCATCCAGTCGACCTTTGCTCCCAGATCTCTTGCATGTGCTTCGGTAGAGTTGTTTAACACTCTCGACAACGTTTTGAGCGATGGAGGTGATATCGGCTGAACGCCTCATTTCCTGGGCAATTAAGTAACCCAGGTCTTGGTTGACAAAACTGGGACGCTTTGTGTATGCTTCGTACGCTTCATAGAGTCCATCAGACATAAGAACTAAGAAGCCGGAGGTTATGGTTCGGAGGTCAATTGGCATTGCAATGAATGGTTCAGCTGTTCCAGGCTCCTTTGTAGCATGGCTAAAGAACAGATGGAACATCAGTTGCATAATCACAGGGATCTCCACTAGGCTCTTACCTAGTTCCACGGTCACTACTGAAACTAGAAAAGATTGACTGGAACAAATTACATGGCCAGGCATGAGGCTAAACCAAAAAATTTGTGATGTCATGCTCCACCTCTTGAAAAAACAAAGAAACAAGGCATTATACTCATCCTCATCCTACCCCATTCATAATAAAGCAGAATTTAGGGATGGGACTGAGGATGGGTAACGGCATTTATGACAGGCCATCAATAAGTCACAAAGACATTTTTGTTAGCTAGCTAGCTAGCTAGCTAGCTGTTTAGAGCAACATCACTTTCTTGACATGATGATTAAGCAGCAAGATTTGACATCAGGCCATCTGTTCGGTACCCGTACTTTTAAGTAAGGAAAGCCTTGTCTCTGTGATGGTACAGTGACAATGGACCTGGACTACAAGGACAAACATGGAGACTAGGTGCCTAATTATGGGGACTCGGCCCACTGCAATTTTGATATGGCCTGTCTGCTAAACAACTTTACCCACACACCTGATGATATCAGTATCCTGGTACCCCCCCTTGATGGAGTGGTCTCCAATGGACCTCGTGTTCTGCTGAATACCGAGCCGCTTGTATCGTCTCAGTTTCTCAGGGTCTAGACCACAGCCCTGAAGCCTCCGCAGCTCATCCTCATTTCTCGTGTTGTGGTCCTCAGAGAGCTGCTCCACGTGCAAGTGGTTGTCCGCCCCTTGGTAACAGAGAAGTGCACGTGAGTCCCCTACATTCGCAATGTGGAGATAGTCGTTGTAGACGAGGGCCACAACAGCTGTCGTCCCACCCTTGATCTGATTGTCCAGCCGTTGGATCTCTTCCACCTGGTTCGGGAACAATGATAAGGCCTCTGCAGAGTTGCGGGCCTTCTGCTGCAAGCAGAAATGGATGGAGGGGATGATGGAGAGTGCACATAAAAGGGTGAGACGTATTTCTAGTGTCATACATAATACATGTGCACATAGGAACTTTGCTGGGACAAGAAGGGGGCTTCGTGTGCAGTGGCTCACCTGAATCTCAATCTGCAGTGTGATCTTCCTGGTGATCTGTGGGTCTATCCCGAGGAAAAACTCTCTCTCGGTGTGCATGAAGGCGTGCCTCAGTGCCCTTCCCACCATCTCCGTCCCTCCCTCCAGCTCACTCTGCAGCAAAACGCAGGGAAGGTGCTTCTGAGCAAACTCACAGGCTTTTGTGCCATCATGGCCGTCAAGCACCATGTACAACTGGATCCTCTGCTGAAAGTGGCATGTATAGTACCTGCAAGTGCAATTCAAAATTGGCACTCCAATTAATACACACCACTAGTTACCAAGAATACAAGCTTCAATGGGTGTATATGTGACTACAGATTTAAACCTGCACTTGTTTTTTATGCTGTCCACATACTTCATCCAACAAATGGCCCACATACAGTACTGTTAGCATTGTAACCAAGCTCCCCTCCCAACTTCATCTCACGGCTTTGGAGAAAGATCGCTGGAAAGAAACCCGGAAGGATATCATACATCACATGGTGCCACCATCTCACCACTAACATCCCTATAAGCTATGCGTGTCCTTCTGGGCACTATGTCATCTTGGTCTTGGTTCCATAATTCACGTGTTGACGACAACAAGCGTTCAATGGCACCATTACCTCTACATCTGGTATGTACAGGTGTATGACACTTCTGATTTTTTACTCCAAAGCTCTGAGGCAATCTGGGTGGTGGAGAGCTTGGATACATCGCTAATATCCCACCTCATTCCAGATTGCCCGCCTCCAGTTCTTACACAAAGCTGCAAGCTTGATGATAATACCATAGTCGCGTGTTATTAGGCACAGCTCACTTATACATGTAGGCGCATATATTCACTGTTAAGCACAGGTTTGACTCTTGTCCCAGCTAGTCACTGTTACATGCTGCAGTCTTCATCCAGAAACTCCGACATTTTTGATCCTATGAAGTGGAAAAAGCTTTAATTCGAATTGAAGCGCACTTCCTATCTGAGGAATCTCATTCGACTGCATCTCACTCATAGGCACATATTTCCTTCCTGTGAGATATAGGCACATGCACCTGACTAATAATGCGCAATTACGGTATTAGCTCAAGCATTGAGCTATTCACTTCAATCCCTCAGCCACAGTTGTACACCCACATATCTATTAGTTTCTACATATATAAGTAGCTACACCCACCTGTGACTACATACATAGGAGTGACCTATCAAACACGTGTGTGCAAGGAGGACTTTGGAGTCCCCTTTGACCTCTGAACCCACAAAAGCAACCTTATCTATCTACACACAGTTTTGTCCCATACTCTCCTATCAGATCAGGTGGTCATGACTAGTGCTACTGTGACATATCACACACATGAATGATAGCTGGCCATATACCCAAGTGGTCACTGTATGTCTGTGCATATGTCCAGGTGTGTCATAACTATTTAGAACTATATAGAAGTGCTCAGCAGAGCACGTACCCTGTGTGCTACTTTTTATTATGGCCTGCAGCCGACAGCAAGCATGATGAGATAGCTAGGGCCTACTGGTTTTAATACAGCATGCATGCAGAATGAGATATCATAATGTTAGAAACAGGGTGTGGTCAAGTTGTATAAATTAGAACAGGGCTAATTGTCGACTTTCACGCAACTTTTCTCAGCCTCTCGGGTGGATCTCTGGTCTGTGAGTTACGTAGATGCTAGTATTTTCTGAATTCTGACACTTCTATTCTGAACTAAAACCTTCACCAAGGCCTTCACTGCTCAAACTGCTGGACAGACAGACAAACTGATCACTCTACCCTTGCTGCTCACATGCGCATGGGGTAATTAGAAGCTGGGGTCTCATTGGTCATTGAAACGCCTGTGACTATTCACCATATACATGTAATAGGCACACTTTTATGAAGCAGTCAAAGTGTTTCTGCTCAAGGAAGTGCTTCACAACTGACCAACATGGTAAGAGAATGTATAATTCATTCCCCTGGAAGTCAGGGAGAAAGGGCTGTGTGGTGAGGCAGAGCAGTTGCCCAGCCCTTAAGTTTCCATTCGGTCCGGCTCCACTAGAATAATTCTCGTGGAGCCAGACCAAACTCTCGTGGAGTCAAACTGAATGGAAACTTTATCTGGAAACTACACGAGCACCTACTTATCCTCATCGATTCTTCCTTGTGATCTCGAGGAGCCATCTTCTTCAACAAACTCGTTAGTAGAGCACCCCACACTACAGTAAGGGCCAGGAGGTAGGTTCAGTGTCCATTTATCCGGGTCTTCCATCTGTATGTGTTGTGAAATTTAGGGGTGGAGGGACCTCAGGGTTTCATACAGGATTTTTTGCTGGGGGGGGGGACACATGGCAACCCATGCAAGCCCTACCCCCTCCCATTCCCTCGGCACGTCATATCATACACAGGGTTGTGACCAACTGACATGTTTTGACATGTTCAGAGCTGGGTATGTATTAGACTACCTACCTCACAACTTATCAGGGGCGGATACAGGATTTATGAAAGGGGGGCACCATATATTAAATGCTGCCGGAGAAAGTGCATAGAGGTGTGTAGTGCTGATCAGTCCGCGCAAAGCGCGGAAATTTTTTTTCGCCTTCATTTTTCACTTCTCAGGATGGGCTCTCGTGGCACCTTCGCGCTTTGCACCGCAAGTTCCAGATGTACGAGGATTGCAGGTCCCAGGCCTGCCAGGGCCACCATGAGCTTCTTCCTTGCTCAAATTTCCCTCACAAACGTAATACGTACGTACACAGAGGGGTATACTAGATCGTGGTCTCGTTCCCAAGCAGTTTGGTTTCAGGCAATGCACGATATTGCGAGCTGAGGAGGCCAGGCCAGGAGTTGCAACATAGCGGCAGCAAGTTAGTAAGGAGGAAAATAAAAAGATCCGCCACTGCTTATACTGCTGCATGTCCAACCAGTTTAATATTAAATTTATAATATTATTGTCTTCTGTTTTCTGGGGGGGGGAAACTTCACCTGGGGGGGGGAAATCCCAGGGCGCCCCCCCCTCTGTATGAAACCCTGGGTCACCTCATTCATTTGTAGTTTCATTCCCAGAGAACGACAATTTCGAGTAACGGAGCACTGGATAAACACGAGTAATGGCACCTCACTTTATACTCACCCCGGGGTGTCTTGGCATGCCTGAACTCCGCTGAGATCAGCTGCAGATCGGAGGAACTGCAGGTCAAAGCTTCCCAGGTACAGGTTGGGTAACGTCAGTCGCAGATGATTTGTCACCTGAAACACACGTTATAGTCACGTGAGGCGCATAACTGGTCACGTGTTCTCTTCACGTGGCGAGCTATGTCCGCAGCAAGTTTGGGAGACCAGTCAAAACTTTCCGTTGCACCTTCTGGTGGCGGTGTGAGAGATGGCCTGGGTACGGGCTCAAGACTAGGCCTACAAGCTCCGCCGGAGGACGAGGAAGAGGACGAAGGAATACAAAGTGATGAGGAAGAGGTGCAGACCTTATTGCTGCATGATGCAAATTTATGTTGGGGGTACTGGGTTCTGTTTAATTGTGTATGTTGTGGTCTCCAATTGAAGGTTTGCATGTGATGTCACGCCCTGTGAGTGTGCAAAGTATGAGGGGGAAGAGTCCACCACCACCATCTTGGAGGCTAGAAGTACCCCCCACTTCTCTACAAAATTTGTAGAGCAGTTGCACTTGATGTCACTGGCCGTAAAACAATGGAAACACCCTACGTTTCTTTCATAAGATTGCATGGCAAGAGAGTAGTAATTTCTACAGTGATCTTAGAGACGCAAGCATCGGAACTTACGAAGTACTATTGTGTGAACTGTCACTTTAGCGCAATTACCATGCCAATTAGATTGAGCAGCTACGTGACCTGGAGTACAAGTGAGACTGGTTTCCGTTCAGCTGCCATTGAACTCCATGTTCTTTTGCCACGCAGAAGTACTCAGTCACATGGTTTTGTGACGTCAATACAGCCGCTCTATAGCACCAAAAAAAAAACGTTAAGATTTCTCCATGTGTTTGTGTGTGTGTGTGTGTGTGTAAGTAACAGAGGTGTAGTTAGTCAAGAGCTATACAGTATCACAGCCATGCCTCAGTAGCTCAAGATCATGCTACATGTCCAGATCTCCTTTCCTTCTTTGTGTGTGTGTGAGATTAATGGTTTGTGAACTGTCTGTTACATGTGTTCGTCTCTCTTCCAGCTTGAAGATGTTGAAGAGACCCTCACTGAGCGGCTCGCTGGACTGACAGAGATGGTGCCAGCCCGTGTATGGGTCCTTACTGGAAGAACTTTTAGCTTCTCTTACTGGCTGTTGAGAAGGTCAGCGTGGGTGCTTGGCACCTCTCTGGCACTGCTGTTTTTGCCCCCCTTCATTGAACAGCAGAGATTGGAGTTTGAGGAGATGCAGAACATGCAGAAGAAGCAGGTAACAGGATCACTGTCCTAGCTAGACTTGGTCCCAGACCGGACCCAAACAAACCCCAGTGCTGATCGCTGGATGAAAGGTCTGGGAACAAGACTATGACGTAGCTACATGTGTATTGTACTGAAAGTATCCAATGCGATACCAATTTAGCAAGACGACATTATTTATGTTGAGGTAGTACATGCACTGCCTGTGTGTGGCAGGAGCACGTTTTATTTGCCTGCAACTAGAGTGGCGAACACCCAAGTTGGGATATTTGTTTGCTACATTGTATTTTCTCCTTATGGTAGTCCATATTAGATGGCACAGCCTGTACGCCACTGATTTGCTATAGCAACTCATATGCTGGCTATATTGTCAAACTTTGTGGAGACTTATGTAGATTATCAGTGGTGTGATGAAACTACCATCAAGCCTCACCTGATCATGTCTTTCCTCTCTCCCCCTAGCTGATGTTGGGCCAGGGCGCTGCGATGCCCAGCCGGCCAATCACAATTCCCCCTCCCCCTCCCTCTCCTGGACCTCAATAGTGCTAGTGTCATGTGTTGCATGTGTATATATACACACTTTGCTCCAGGTTATACCAGTCATGTGTGTTGTGGACTGTGCAATAATATTTATTCACTTCAGTCAAATAGTATCATGGACGGTTTGACAGAAGTCAGGCTACATGTTGCTGTGTAGGTGGGGTCAAGTTTACAATTTAAAGGGGCAGATCAGTTTTGAGGTATATACAGGTGACCAATATCAACGAAAAGCTGGGCAGAACCTGGGAACAAGCTAGCTACACTTGTTCAACAAGGCTAGGTGAGCAAATTGCCAGTGAGTATACTTTCCAATCCTGAGTGATTGCTGAAGCATGCAGTCACAGGTCATCCATGCAGGTTCAACTTTAACTAAATCTTAATGGCTACATGTATCTAGCCTTGTTCCCAGGCCGCCTGTATTTCATCACTTCCATACTGGAAGCGATGAAGTACTGGTGGTGGGAACGAGGCTAATGGCTATCAGAGCCTTCCTAGTTGTGCATGCAGCACATCAGGCCTGTGGAACCACAGCCTTCCCCGGGCCGGTTTACCATAGCAAGTGATGGTGAAATGGTTCACAGTAGTATCAAATTTGCACAACTAATAATAATATTTCATCTGGGGTCATGAAAGCTAATGAATTCCTTGATACGCTGGGGTAGGTCTAGCATCTTGTACGGAATTCTTTCTGCGACAACTCTCCGCGAAGCTTGGCACATGAGTGGAAGAGGATTTTGATTTTTAACAACATTTGTAATCTGATAATACGCCTTGCCTTCGGCGTTCACAGCATCCAAGTGAGCATTGTGGTTTAGGAAGCGTGTGATGATCATGGGATGACCCAACCTTGCAGCTAGGTGGATAGGTCTCTGGTGCTTGGAATCAGAGACATCGATGGCAGCGTCCGCTCCCCACCGCAGCAGAGCCGTAATCAGCATTGGAATCTCCATCTGATTATCAAAGGAAATCTTTTTGCGAAACTTGTGGTTAAATGCATAATGTAACAAGGTACGCTCGCTCATTGAAGGGGTGTCGAGGTGCCTGGCTACAAACACTCGGCCACATGCTTCGCATGCGTCAGAACCAACCACATCAATGTACTGCTCCTTTATCGTGGTCTTCGAACTATGACGCAGCCAGAGAATAAACGATACCAGGATGGCGGGATAACCAATCTGCAAGCGTGGGTAGTACCTAAGCATTGTCTGAATCGCATCTATGGCACATGGCGCTTCTGTGCTGATTAACATGTGAACACGCTCCAGTATCGTCATCATCAGAGGTATGAGGTTCTCAAATTGGGGGGATCCTCCTCTCTTCAGTATCTGCTGAATGCACTGGCGTGCTTCCTGCATTGCTTCCTCAAACTGCGCAATAAAATTCAACACTTGATCGCTCAGAGTCTCACAAGCGTGAGCTGAATAATTTGATGGATGTATGGTGATATTTTTCAGTGACTCCAATAGCTTCAGCACCAGGTCATCCTTTGGGGTAGTGTTCTTACACGCTGTCATGAGGTCGTGAACTATGTCCCATTCCGTTTGTTTCTCTCCCACAATGTACTTCGGTACACACATGAAACCCATGCACCGTTCTCGGATGATCAGACACTGGAATGGGACGGCTTCATTGGATCCAGAATCAAACAACTGCTTGAGATCGTCCAAAGTTTGGATCTCCACTGCGTTGTTGTATGCTGGCATGGGAGGCAAAAACTTGGGAGCAAGTTGATGCTCTTCCCTAATCTTGAGTGCCTGCTCCCAAAGCTTCTTCGCCTCCTCGAGCTGAATTTTGTCCTGTTTCTCATTCAGGACAAAACTAATCTCCTTTGAACCTAGGAGTAGCAGGGCATCTGCCCTACATGCCGGGGGGCACTCGGGATGGTTGGCGAGTACCGCAACCACATCACGGTGCCCACATACAGCAGCAATGTAGAGTGGGCAAGGAATGTACCCCTCTGAAGAGGGAGATGGCTCACTGAACATTGGAGACGCACGGCACGATAAAAGCAGGTCAATACCTTCTAGGTGACCACTTGCTGCAGCAACATGCACGGCAGAGAATCCTACGGGATTAGGTGCCAGCACACTTGCTCCTGCCTCCAAAAGGTAGCGGACGATATCGGTGTTGTTACTGGCCAGTGCAATGCCTAGGGGACTCAGACCGTTTCCGTTAACAACATCAATGTGTGCCCCATGCTGGTGGAGGACCTTCACCATCCCCAAGTTATTTCGTACTGTTGCTTCATGAAGCGGAGTGGAATTTCGGCAATTAGGGAGGTTGACCGAAGCCCCCAATATCAACAGTTCTCGAGCAACTTCAAGGTGGCCATTGTATACTGCAGCAAGTAGTGCTGTACTGTTATGACTACGCGGAATGATTCGCCGGTTAGCCTTACGTTCATTTGGTGGTGGATATATTGCTGCAGTGTGGTTCACGTCAATAGACCCTGGGAACCCTTTCAGCAGACTCCTGACTAAACTCACGTCACCCTCCAAGGCTGCCCTGATGAACGGAGACTTTGGTTCTACTTTTACCTCCGGCTCGGGAGGAGGGATCATCGATCCTGTCCTGCTCCTTTGGCTACTCATATCATAGCTCCTTGCATGCCAGCGCGAAGAACAGCTAGGCCCGCGAATTTGAAAACGACTCCCACGGTTATACTGAAGTGCACGTGTGTAGCTGACTCCGTATACTATAACTGATGAATATTTATGGTGCGGAGTGGTAGTTGTGCACTTTGACTGCTACCACACCAAAAGCTTTATCCACTGTTGCCAATTGAACTAACAGTTGTGTCCATGACTATCTTCTGTAATGCAGGATTCCTTCCACATGGAGTATTTCTAGTGCAAACACCCCTATATAAACTCCCCTTCTACATCTCCAGATTTGATCGCTTGCAGTAGCAGTACTGCAAGCGATCAAAATCTGGAGGTGTAGAAGGCCTGGGAACGATCGAGGCTACCTGGACCCCACATGCTCACAACTGCAACTCCATCATAGTATGCAACACAGCCTTGTTCCTTGGCAGGCCCCACCCGGCTAAATAAGTACAAAACATCAATCTGTCATGTATATGATTTTCAGCTGCATGTGCATGGTGAAAGCTGCATGCAGGGCCTGGGATCCGAACAAGGCTACATGCAACACACACTGAAATAATTATGGCATGTATACCCAAAATGGAATGAAATATGCCCACTTTTCAGGAGTAAACATTATATATAATTATGATTCCTGTGCATGACAGATCGATCTCACTAGAGGATTGCTTGCATGAACAACCTTAAATGGTTTGCAAAAACAAACTGTAATGCTAGATGCATAGGTACTGACAGAATCGGACAGATGTGGCATCGTCACTGGCTCATTCCCAGGCCACACACAGTGGCCTGGGAATCAGGCTACACTGGAATTCCCTCACTGAGTTAATATGCTAAACCATGCACCAGACCCAATGAACCACAGCTAGCACCAATTGCTTTCAGAAATGTGAGGAGATTTAAAAGACTAGAAAACAACCAAGTGACTCCATAATATAATGTTTCAAGGAATAAAAAATAATTTCTGTGATGTGTCACACACACAGCAGCTTCTTCAGGAGGTAAAGGATGCTTTGCGTTTCTTCTCTGCTTCAATGATCAGCATCTCCTTCTCCTCCTTGGCTGAGTTACGCCTCTGGAATTCTAACCTGTGTGTTTGGTGGTGGTGGTGGTGGTGGTGGTGGGGGGGGGGGGGGGGGGGGGGGGGGGGGAGGATGTGCATGAGTGGGTATAATTATGTGTGATTGCACACAGACATCCCGCTATGAATATAGGATGGGTAACTGTCCAATATTGGATGAGTTTGTATAGTATTTGATGGATGAGTCAGATACGAACAGATGATGCTAACATGGTACTGGCTGTCCAATGTGGGAAACTGGTATTGTTAGTGCAGTGAGTGCAGTGGCGTACCAGTTTTAGAGCCTACTGACAAAATTTAATGATGAATTAAACTGTGCTGTGTACTGATCTCAGCCCTGCAACACTGAAGTCTACCAGTAACTCGCCACATGCTCTGCAATCAATAACTTCATTGCCCTGGAACCCGAGCTACAATTCCCAAGCCTGTGCCCAGCAGCTAAGTTGCGAGCACCTCCAACACCCCCCAGTTCTACCGAGCTTAGCTACTCCTATTGAGGGAGCAAGGCTGGGTTAGTAGACCGTGCACGAGCACCATTGTTCGCACCACATATCTTCCTCAAGTGGTTTCACTCTTACCGGTTTTGAATAATCCTCTGCACAATCTTGTCTGTGGTGAGTCTGTTGCCACTGCTCACCATCTTGAATATCCCCATCCGCTTTGGCACCTGTGCATGCCATGTCATGTAACATACGAGGACAACAACATTGTAAATACGAAAGTCTTGTTTCAACTCTTTAAAATTTGGTACACATTGCGTAGGCTGTTTGAAGAAGGACACTGTGTCCCAGGCCTATAGCCAGGGGTTCAAATGAATACCGGGTTTTGGCACCTATAACTTCAGTCATGTAAACCCACCACTACATGTAGATCCAGCCTCGTACCCAGGCCATGCACGGAACGCCAGATTCCGCGCATGGTCTGGCTGGGTATGAGGCTACCCTAGATCCAGCTATAACAGTGGCTGCTATGGGCCCGCACCTTTCTTGAGTACTCTCTAAACTGAAGGCAAAATGAATCAAAATGGCTTTCAAGGTAAGGTTTATTTACAGAGGAAAGGATTCGTGCAAATCAACTTACAGCGTATGGATCAGACCCATCCTGGGTTCATGTGCGTGTGTGTTTGGGGAGAGAGGGTCGAGGGAGTTTGGGGGTGAGATGGACAGACCAACACGCATCATACACATTACAAAGTGGTACGTACTGTGTCAGCGTGATGGGTGTGTTACCGTGGACCACCACATCAACCTGTATGGTAGCAGATGAGCATAAATTGTTGTGTGCACAGGCCTGTTACTATCTCCCCCCCCCCCCCCGGCACTGTTGTACCTAACTCACCTGCATAACTCCCTCCCTAAGTTGCAAGCCCTGTTCCTAACTACTTCATGTTCCTAGATCCCCGCCCCTTCTACTCTCAAGTAATAATTAAATTATTAAAAATTGATTGGATGAAACTATATCACCATATAAAAAACATTACAACACTACAAGTTGCATTAATGCACACCTATATACCCTTACAGACCTCACCTTGAAGTGGTTTATTAGGCCTCAGTGATAGAGTAAGAGCACCAATCACTACCTCAGACACATACTGCAGGGTCGAGGGTAAGCGCAAGTAGCACAATGACGGTTCTGTCTCCCTGCTACACCCCCCCCCCCCCCCCCCCCCCCCCCCCCCCCCACACTCTCTCTCTCTCTCTCTCTCTACCTCCGCTAACTTCCCTTTCTTTCTCTCTCCCCCTCTCCTGCTTACCTGCAGGCTAACACACTGAGTACCCTCTCCTGCAGGTTCATGATTGGATAGTTCTTCCCTTGTAGTGTTCACATCCTGCAGGGGGACAATCGGTGTCAAATATCTCTCTTCTCTCCTTTTACCTGCTTCTCTTTTCTCTCAACTTTGTTTTGGGGAGGCAGCATGCAGAAATATGTGTAGTTGCTATATACATATGGTACAGTTAATCTGCCTCATTCCCAGGCCATTCCTATCGCCAGTATTTCATACTGGAAGCGATGAATACTGGCGGTGGGAACAGCCTGGGAATGAGGCTACAGTTAATCCTGGTATCTGGAGTGTGCAGGCCCACACAGCTCTATGGATTTCGGCAACCCACAAGAATCATCAAATTACAAGGGCAGGTGATACCAGGATGGAACCGATTGGTTCATGCTGACATGTAGACTCAGTTCCAGACCCAAACAACATACACAAAAGGGTTTGGGGATGAGACTAGCTGTCATGGAGATTCCATGTGCTATGTCAATGCACGAGTGTTATGTTCCGGTGCATGCATGGCAAGGTCACTGCATGATAAGGTCACTGCATGGAGAGGTTGCTACATAGGTCATACTAATATGTAGGGCTAGAGTCTGATGATCCTGGCCAGTGTATCTAACACCTACCAGCACACACAGTTCAAGCCACATACATGTACAAACATCTCTGTTCAAGGTGATGCACTAATGTTGAATCTGACGGTACCTCACTCACCCAATCGTTGTGCAGTCCCACAACAATGTAGTTGCCGTACTCCTTGCACTTCTCCAGGAAGTCAACGAAACCGGAATGTGGGAACAGTGAAGGAAATGTAACAGGGGGAGAAGGTGCGGGTTGAGGGACAGGATACCGTAGCATCACAATGACTGTCATCAGAAGATGATGGCAATCTTTTTCAGGGTGTGTTCTGAATACAGTAATAAGGGGGTGGGGGGGGGGGGGGGGGGGGGCATTCGCCCCCCCTTGGAATCTCTTTGCCCCCCCTTGGCATTTTCACATTCCCTATTATACAGTACTGTGAAATGAAATAGGCAATGGCACAAGCCATTCAGATTACAGTTCTTGTAACGTGCATATGTAGGTCTGTTTTTGGTTAGTAATAAAATGTATTTTTGCCCCTCAAATTGCATCAGAATCAATCTCAGAGGATCTAAATTCCAATTTTTTTTCTGGGGGAGGACCCCCAGACCCCCCTTTAGTAACACATCCCACTTTTGTCCCTTCCCCTCCCTCCCTCTCTCCCATTCCCTTTTGTAATGTTATGAAAATAATAAGCAGCTACTTTCATACTGTAGCTATGTGTACATGTGTTTTGATTGTGAATTTTGACCCTACATTGTGTCAGAATCAATCTCAGAGGATCTAAATTCCAAAATTTTCCTGGGGGAGGCCCCCCAGACCCCTGTAAAGTGTAGTAACACATGCCACTTATGCCCCCCCAAAGTTCATCGAACCTTAATTTCGCCCCTCTTGGGTAAATTTCTAATGAAAGCCTGAGTATCCCAAAGTAGATTGATGCACGACATCCAAACATGGTAATAGAACTTGCCTGCCATAAAAATGTTTACTAGATGGAAGTTTTACTGTCGAACAGTAGCTACGTAGCCCGACAGCTACATCCATCACCGAGACTGTGCAGCAGCTGTAGGGCCTAGTAGCTGAACTGGCATTCAGGTTTAAAGCCATTACACCACAGGTGCTCAAGAGTGATAGTGCAGTCTATCCAGGTACAATTTATACGTACGCATCTTCGCACTGTTCATAAGGTTTGTCTACAAATTCCCCCCCCCCCCCCCCCCAATTTTAGGTAGACATAGGTGTTTGTGGTAAGGAAGGATATGGAAGAGATCATATGCCCCTGCTGTATAGACCACCTTGTCACCGGGCTGCAAGGAGAGAGAGATGCTAGAGGGCAGCTGCTCAGCTGTAAACAACAGGTAGGTATACGTAAACCTCATTGGCTAGTAGTCATGTGAC
>OZ007510.1:11598012-11603012 GCA_963931865.1 Axinella damicornis
AACTGGGCACTCACTCCCGGCTCCTTGCTGTTGCCTTCCAGGAACTGCATGATCTTCTGTGAGGTGGCCAGAAACTGAGACACACCCGTGTAGGGACTGCGGCGGGTCGAACCCTGTGGGGAGGGAGGGGGGAAGGGGGGATGAAAGTGGGGAGGGAAGGAGGAAGGGAAGAAGATAGGTGAGGGATGGGAATAAGAGTTGAAGAAGAGAAGTCAAGGTGGGGGGGGGGGGGGGGGGGGGGGGGGGGGGGAGGAGGGGAGGGAAGGAGGAGGCGAGGAGGGAAGCAGAGGGGGAGGAGGAGTGAGGGGGAGGAAGAGGAGATGGAGGAGCAAAGAGAACAAAGGAAGGTGAAGGGTGAAATGCGAGGAAGGGAGGAATATTATCATTCTCCTCAAACACAAACATCAACACAGGTTAAATGTGGGCAATTTTGAACAGACCTGGGTGATTTGGGCAAGCTTTGTGGAGTCCACTGCCTTCATTGGATCCTAAATGAGAGACAGTATGATTCAATGGACCCGGAAGAGACACTGCATTCAAGGTTAGAGTTAGCCGGAAGGAAGGCTTGCCGCTGTCACTAGATGCTAATGATGACATATACAAAGACTGTTAATTTGAATGCTTGAAGGTCACCATCAACTTCATACACTCAAGCTGCAGTTCACACTCACCTGATCTTCTGAGGGCTTGACTCCCAAGTGTATCTTGGTCATCAGCAACATTCTGGGAGGAGAGGAACGTGGGGAGGAATGGAGGTGGGGAGGGAGGGAGGAAGAGAAGGAGGGCGATGGGAGGGAGGAAGAAATGCACATACCTTCCGACGAGGTCTGTTGTCGACACTCCCTGTGTTCTCTTGTACTCCCTGTAGAATATAGCATGTAACAATTGAATGGTATTGGGGAGGTATAGGCAGAGGCAAATGGTGAATGGTGTGTGTGTGTCAGTGCTGGGTGGGTGGAATGGTGCCGGCACGAACGTTGGTGTGACACTCACTTGTAGCGGCCAGCTGCCTTGACCAAGTGGTAGGTATCGTGACCGTCAGCTGTTGTTGTGATGTCATCTGCAAAAGAGGGCTCCAGTGATAGGCTAAACCCACCCCGAGTACCTGACACGGTCGCAATTTGTCTTAAAATCACGGAAAAGCAATGTACTTATAACTACGCAATCAAAAACAGTCCTATGTATAAGCGTATTTGCTTCCCAACTTGGGCAATGGGGGTAAGACACACTGTCAAAAGTGCGTCAATATGTTCCCCGCCCTTGTACAGCAGCAATCCAACTTACCACCATGTGCACAGAAATCACAGCTGTACTTGTCCAGAGTCTCCAGTGTGGTGACATACGGAGCATCCTCAATCACCTGCATGACGGGATGAAAGGGTGGAGAGTGGTGGGACGGAGGAGTGTGAGGATGTGGGGAGTGGGTGTGTAGGGAGAGTGGGGATGGGGTGTGAGGATGTAGTTGGTGTGCAGGGTGTAAGGGTGGAGTGTGTGGGGACAGGGTGTGAGGATGTACATGTATGTGGGTGTGTAGGGTGTAAGGGTGGAGAGTGCACTCACCTCGTCCACCCACTTGATCGCTCTGACCATCTTGTACCTGCGGAATGACAGAGCATAAATGGGACTGGATTTAACACTATAGGCTACAATTACACAGCCACACCGCTAGCCTTGTCCCAGATTGTGGCTCTGTCACTGAAAAGCAAACAAAGCTAGGGACGCACTGGTACAGCATTCCACCCACGGCCTTTGAATAAGCTATTGAATACCAAAAGGTGGGCAGCTTGGGCTGGAAGAACGTCCACTGGCACATGAATCACATATTGGCATTCCTTGAACCATACAGTGCATGTACATGTAACAATGTAGTACACACCAGATACACTGTGTAGGAGAGAATCTGATAATCCAACCTCAGGACCAGTGGGAGATGAATTAACTTTCATTGATCTGAATGTGGTTGCTACACAGATTACTACACAGATCAATGTGCTTTCAAGAGAAAGAAGGTACCACCATCACTTTACAATGTACATTACATGCAACATCAGACACATTCAAGAAGGAGCACACAATAAGGTTTGTCTCAAAGAAAGGTGATCATTCATTGAACCATAATTAGGGAGAAACCATTAGGGATAATGTCTCACACAAACACACCTGCACACACACATACCTCTCCTGCTCACTCATCACTGGTGGGCCTTTGTGCTTTTTAACCTCCACTGAAATAGAAAGAAACAACTGGTAATCTCATAGTCTCGTTCCCTGAACTTTCATCCCGTGCATATATCGCTTCCGCATGTGATACTAAAAGCGATCCGTACTGGGGTTGGTTGGGTCTGGGACCAAGACTAGTAATCTCAATCCCAGATCACACCCAAAGAGTGTGACTATTGTATACACAAATGGTACAAAAACTACACAATCCAAGAGCTCGTGTTCCGACCATGTAGCCATGTGCGGTGACATGTACACAACTGTTTGTTGAACAGCACACAGCTCTTCCAAGAGACACTTCCCAGGGCAGATCAAAGGAAACGCTAATGCTATTGACATCAACCAGGAAGCATCAGGGCGTAAAATCACATTATGCAACTTGAAAATGAAGGAGATCGAGGCATGACTTACTGACTAGCGATAGCGCAAGGCTTCCGGGGGCAACCTAGCCTCATTGTAGCCTCATTCAGTGTGATCAGAGTCTGGGAACGACACTAGCCTCATTCTTGGGCCTGGGAACGAGGATAGGGTCACCTTGTGGCTGTGTGGTTTCACCTCTGTTTATCTCAGAATGGGTTCGTTGATGCACAATTTCAGGTGCCCAGCAGTATAGGGGAACTATATCTTGGTGAGCCATTTGAGCAATACATTTTCGGCCTATGATACATGTAGATGTCCCTAGGAAAACAATTTTCTGTCCTAGCAGGATGGAGAGAGAGCTACTTGGACGTTTCCTGACCAGCATAACTATTGACGACAACTTTCATTGAATGGCAACATAACAGCCATTAACTGTTAATGAAAGAACAATTTCCAGTGTAATTTGCTGAAAATGGCTTCACCATCTCCACCAAATGTTATTGCAAGGCCCCAAGACCCAGACCCAACCAAAGAAGGATCACTTTATGTTCTGGATTGACCACAATTGAATCTGAGAACAGCATGCAATGCTGCTATATAGCCATGTGACTTCACTAACGGAGGAAGCCACTCTAGTAACCAGCATAAAATTTCCACACCTTCAGGTAGTAATTTCTGGCTGGGCACCAGACTATAGTACTCTCCACATTAGTCTACATGTAGCTGCTAGCCCCTCTCCGCCCGGCCGGTCGGAGAGGGGCTAGCAGCTACACTGTCTCCACATAGGCTCACCCAGTTGTTTAAGCCTTTATGTGGCTTCAATTAACACCCTGATTACATTCCATGCTACATGCTATGCCAAGAATAGTTACCAGACGTATTTTGGTAGGTGCTTCCTGCAAGTGATCCATGCCCAGGATGGCTAGGAAGACAATCTACCAGAATATCTGCTTGTTAGCTCCTTGAAGGTCGCACATACAACTGACAGCTGGACTGCCCTATAGCATACACACTGCAGAGATTACTGCACAGCTGGTGTTTCCCAGAAAGGTTTGCATACTGCTGCACGAGCCCAACAAAGATACCAGTGGGTTGTTTTTTCTCTTAAGGTCTTGGGGGAGTTCATTAGACTAGCCTCGTTCCCAGGCCTCCGCCCAGACTTTATCTCACAGCCGTGGAGAAAAGTCGGGAGTTTTCTCCACAGCTGCGAGATAAAGTCTGGGCGGAGGCCTGGGAACGAGGCTACATTAGACTCCTCCCCAACATAAGCATTTTCCCCCTAAATACGAACATCTAGAAAAAACACTGCTAGATACCAGAGTTGCAGGTCTGGTATCCAGTGCAGGTAGGAGCGTGTGACGGTTCCTTACCATCAGAGTGGACTCCAACGATGAGGTAGTCCCCCAGCTTCTTGGCCTGCCTGAGGGCATTGGCATGACCAAAGTGCACCATGTCAAAGCTGTGGCAACAGATAACAGAGGGTGGAAGCAACTGCACAACTTGAACAAGTCATGTGGAAGTGTACATGTGCATGTGCATAACTGCATTCTGACTTCCTTGCTCTGCACAAAACCTGATTGACTTACCATCCATCGGCCCACACCCGCACCTGCCTCCTTTTCTTGGTGGGGGAGGGGCCGTCTGAATCCACCCCTGAGGCTGAGCTCACATAGTCTTCACCTTCAGACATGCCTAGTATAGGGTGGGAGATGCACTGCTTGCATTGTTTATCACACCTGCCTGTCTATAACGTCACAATAAGCCAGCTAGCTACAAGCTAGGCAAGTTAGTATACGCTGTCTCCATACCTGTTACTGTTGTAGATTAGCAGTGGTATTTTCAGTGTGCAAGCTCCAAGGCTCCAGAGCTTGATCTCCTGATCCTGCTCCTCAATATGCAATGCCCAGCCCACCTAGTGAAGTTAATAACTAACTATGAATAATAAATGAATAACTTCATGACGTAATAAATAGGGCGGAAAACATGAACTGCGCATGCGTCAAGATGGCGACGAGGTGAGTGCGTGGGAAATCCGCCAAAATGGCGGCTGTAAACGTTCATATTTTGGTGTGTGTGAATTCCCGTTCATTGTGCGCTCTTGACCTTTGAATATGCTCGTTTTTCGTAAAGATGGATTTTAAAAGGTGTCTTTTACCCCTTGATTCTACTGGTGTAGGTTGGACCGCCTGTGGGTGCTGCTAGACAGCGGGTCCACACAGGTCACGAGAAAGGCGGCTGCTGAGCAGATAGGAGAAGTCCAAAAACTTCACCCACACGAGCTACATAACCTCCTCAGAAAAGTAATGCACCGAAATATCCATTGAAGAAAATTATCACTGCATGACAATGTGGTTTAGGAAGGGTGCATTGTTGCACTTGAAGGAAAGTCTTGTTTGTGGCTATTATATGAATATGTATGA